>CM060952.1:135420688-135738188 GCA_030765055.1 Mantis religiosa | reverse complement strand
TTTATTTTAGTCTTATTCACTCTCATATATCATACGGTATACATTCATGGGAACACTCCGCTCACATTAAGGATATTTTAATTTATCAGAAAAGGGCATTAAGGATTATGTCGAATAAATGCTCAACCGAGCTATGCAAACCATTGTTTGATCAACCGAAAATTTTAGCTGTTGTTAATCTATATATCTATTCTGTTTTGCTGTATATACATAAAAATAAATATGAGTACATACTGAGATCTGATGCTCACAGTATTCAAACGAGAAACCATTTTAAATTTCATATTCCTAGTTGCAGATTGCACTCGACAGCCAGTACTTGTTTTTACAATGGTGTTAATTTCTATAAATACTCTTTAATGCAAATAATGAACCTTTTAATCTGTTTAAAAGGAAAAATTTATCACTCTCTTATATTAAAACCCTTTTATTCACTTAGTGAATTCACATCATATGCATCTGATGGCATTGTATTTTTTTCCATGACGAAGTCTTATTCAATGTACTTGATCTCAGACAAATACATTATTATTATTATTATTATTATTATTATTATTATTATTATTATTATTATTATTATTATTATTATTATTATTATTATTATTATTATTATTATTATTATTATTATTATTATTATTATTATTATTATTATTATTATTATTATTATTATTATTATTATTATTATTATTATTATTATTATTATTATTATTATTATTATTATTATTATTATTATTATTATTATTATTATTATTATTATTATTATTATTATTATTATTATTATTATTATTATTATTATTATTATTATTATTATTATTATTATTATTATTATTATTATTATTATTATTATTATTATTATTATTATTATTATTATTATTATTATTATTATTATTATTATTATTATTATTATTATTATTATTATTATTATTATTATTATTATTATTATTATTATTATTATTATTATTATTATTATTATTATTATTATTATTATTATTATTATTATTATTATTATTATTATTATTATTATTATTATTATTATGATTATGATTATCATGATTATGATTATCATTATTATTGTTATCATTATCATTAGCATTATCATTATTATTATTATTATTATTATTATCATTATTATTGTTATCATTATCATTAGCATTATCATTATTATTATTATTATTATTATTATTATTATTATTATTATTATTATTATTATTATTATTATTATTATTATTATTATTATTATTATTATTATTATTATTATTATTATTATTATTATTATTATTATTATTATTATTATTATTATTATTATTATTATTATTATTATTATTATTATTATTATTATTATTATTATTATTATTATTATTATTATTATTATTATTATTATTATTATTATTATTATTATTATTATTATTATTATTATTATTATTATTATTATTATTATTATTATTATTATTATTATTATTATTATTATTATTATTATTATTATTATTATTATCATTATCATTATCATTATCATTATTATTATTATTATTATTATTATTATTATTATTATTATTATTATTATTATTATTATTATTATTATTATTATTATTATTATTATTATTATTATTATTATTATTATTATTATTATTATTATTATCTGTGTTGCCAGCATAACTATTAATACCGTACCTTTACCATGTACATCTACGAGTATATAGGAGCAGTTGGTGCTACTGATGTCAACTGAATAGGCTGCCACCAAAAATAACCAGAGGGCAATATAATAGGCAAAATATATTACAATTGGTATTTAGTGAATTGCAATAGCTTACTTTATCCGCAGAAGGATAAAAGGGAAAGCTGCCGCGTGTTTTGTTTCGAGATATTGCAGTAAGTAGTAAAGGAATCGATAACGTGTGCACTTGAACCGCATGCCATAAGAAGGAAAGTGAGTAAACAGAGATGCTTTAACACCGGAAATGGGGTATGACTTGCGCGGCGAGGGTGGAACACTTCCTTCAGATCGACATACATATTCATGGCGCTAAGAGAGCGGGGGTGTGCTGTCACTCTCGGCTACGACGGAGTGAGTGCCAGTATCATCCCTAACGTTACATGACAGAGTAGAGTGCGGTATCGTGTGTCATCGCTATATGTAGAGGGATTGATGCTAGATCGCTTTCCTCAAACTCCCACCCCCTCACAACATCATTTTTTTTCTGACGTCCAAATCCTTGATGGACGTTGACGACGAGACCGGCTTTGAGACAGGCGAAAGTGTCATTTATCTCGTGTCGTTAATTTAGACATCTCTGCAACTTCACTAAGCTGCAGAATTCTTGTAAAACATCAGAATTAGAGTGGAACTATTAGTTGTTAATTGCAATTTACATTAAGTGGCAACCACTTACATTTTGCTGTACGGCTAAGTACAAAAAAGTTTGCCCACCTTCACAGACCGGATGAGAAGGTGTATAACAATAATTTAATATTATTCCACTTTAATGGAGTGAGTATTAATCCTTTATTATCCCAGCATTTTCCAGATGCTGTCTCAGCAGTTGCAAATGTTCCCCTTTAAAATTATAGAAATATATTATATTTATAAATAGCTACATTTAAAGATAATTGAAATGGTCAGGAGCAAAAGTTGCTAAGTCACTGCTTCAAAATTGTGCAGAAGAGCTGCTCAAAGTTTTCAGAAGTATGTTTTAAATACCAAAATAGTATACAAATGAAAGAAATGTATGTGATGGGTCCGTTTGGAGGTACAAAGTACAGTGTTGAAGTGTTTCTCACGGTTTGACACATATAGCATGTGTGACAGGATATTTTATTATTAGGATTTAACAACTTTTTATTTAAAATGGATGAAAAGTTGTTAAGTCACTTGACTGAACAGCTTCTGATTATTATTGTTAGAGTTTTTCTATTATACAATATTATAATATGTGGCCATGGATAAACTATTACTTTATTTACACCAATACATCTCTACTATGGACTAATCTAGTATGCACTTCATGGATTGACATACAACCTTGTCATCAAATGATCACTCCATCTCTACTACATCATCTTCTACCTCACTTCCATATGTCATTGTGTCATAAAATGTGGTACCTTGTGGCAGAGTGACATGTGTATGTGTAGTGTTTAACGCCCGCTTTTACTACATACGGCACCGCAGGCGATGACAATGATGATACATGAGATGAAGATGGAGCACCGGTGGAATGAGATGGCGGGGGAAACCGGAAGTCTCGGAGAAAACCCGCCCCAGCGCCGTGTTGTCCACCACAAATCTCACTTTGCGGTCATCTGGGATCGAACCTGGGCCACCTTCGTGAGAGCCAAGCGGTCTAACCACTGAACCACGGCGCGGCGGCAGAGTGAGATGTTCCAGTAGTGAACGAACATAGATATTTTGCCTTCTTAATCTTCTGAAGCCTGTCCGGTGTGTTTTTCGCACTATCACGTGCCTTGTGTAAGGCTTACAACCTCAGTACTCTCCTCAAGAGAGACTGGGGACGATAAAGTGAGGAAGACATAGTGTGACGAACTTCTGGTACACATCCTCTTTGGAAATTCACACCCCGGATTAAAGTGAAATCAGGAATACTTCTTAAAAGGAAATAGTGAAGGGCATCTTTGAAGTCAAAAGCTTCAATAACTGGATTGTCGTCATGTTCCCCGTTATCGGTCAGTGGACGGACGTTTGACATGGACAACATCAATGGGCTTCTTCTGTAATGAATCTTTGATCAGTTTCACCCATGCCCTGGCATTGGGAAGGACGGATAAACTTTCTGAATGTGCACTTGAGAAATGTCTAAAAATGCCTAATATCTAAATATCTAATTTAAAATGTATACCAGCTGATATCAAAGAGCTTGGTTAGCACAGTGTAGTTACACCACCAGTCGGCTAATGCGGCAACTACTTGACTTAACAAATTCTAACTCGAAATGGCTGACTTAACAACTTTTATTTCTAAAATTGGTGCCCATTCAACATGTCAGGGTGATAATATGTTCAACCTAATATCTTCTGATGGACAAATATTTTAGCACTATGACAGAGCTGATATTCTGGTATCGTGAGTTTAACAGGATATCTATAAAAAAGACTTAACAACTTCTGAATCTGAGTGCTTCGATTGTTACAAAAAACGAAATTAACTTTAATATTCAATTAAATAGAGAGCTGTCCTAAAAATACCATGTTCAATATTAATATGATTTTTTTCTAATCAATAGCATATACATCTATTTAGCATCTATAAGTTGTTCCTACAAAGTTTTAATTTTCTCTCACTTCATGCTAATCGAGGGAAATGTTTGGAGAAATATACCTTTATTACGTATTTCCTTGTAGCTAAAGGGGAAAGGCCCATCTTTGCCGTGTGAAGATAGATTGTATTACGTACACTATTGAACAATACTATGAAGAGAAGTTATTAATGAATAATTTAAATTCATAATTGAATAAAGTAATAAAGTACGTAATTTCATTTTTAGCTACTCGAGTTGGAACCTCGGTTAAAGTGCGTCACCCAGATAAAGGTTTCTTCAAGTGTTTCCTCTTATTGCAAGAATAAGAATGTAAGGTTACTTTAAGCTCTATGCACCCGGGCCCGTTTAAGTGTCATGTAAACCTTTCCGTTCATTCACCGTCCGTATGACCTACTTGGTAAAAGTAGCTTAATTCATCAACAAAAAGAGGGGGCGGGTCATATATAGATGACAGCAGATTTGACGCAGTTTTCGAAGTCGCAGCCACCACATTTCCATTCTTGGTCCACCAGGATTCACAAAGCTGAATGTATCCTGTACCAGGCGGGAAAATCCTCGTATTGCCATCGGTAATAAAATGAGGATATCCTCGAAAGTCGCGCAGTAACAGTACAACAGCGCAACGGGTAAACTTTGTTATGTCGCCTTTTACTAAATTATTAGCGGATATGAAAGTAAAACAGAGTATTTTAACCAATATAATGTGGGTTTTCGGATGTGATGGGGTGAAATTCCAAGTAGGAATGATGCAATTGGTATATTTCTTTTAAAGGTGAATGATAAAGAAATTTTGATTCTTTTTTATTGAAGCCGAAGATTATTTAATACTTTTCCATGTTTTTATTATTTTAAATTTTGTTGTACAAAATTTTTGTCTCATCTAGCTCTCATCGAAATATGAGCTTTCTTATTTCATGGTCGAGGTCTCGAATTAACTGAATTTCTTGCAGGAATTTAAGAAATAATCATTAATTCGATTCTTCATTCACATATTCTTTATATCTATAGAATGAATGCACAATATTCACATATTTAAATAATACTTTTCTGGTTTTTGACCACCACTTAGAAAACACGTTTTGTTCCTTCGGCGTCTTTTCACAGAAGAGCAAAATTATTGATTTTCGTTGCCGTAACGACCAACGCCTACACACACTTTCAAATCATTCATAAACCTTAAAAAATCTTCACTATTATGCGTCTTTCTTTCACTCACCAATCTTCTCGTTGACAAATTTTTTTAACTGTGTATAACAATTTGAAACAACATATACATAAATGTATATATAACATATACATAGCTATAAATCACGATTTCGGCCTTAAATAAAAACAGCCATTCCAATATGCGCAGTTTGTAGTAAACTATATAAGTTTTCTAATTTAAGGTAACTAATAAATTAATCTTCAACTTTTACTTTCAAATTACTATAATAATTCACCATTTAGTATTTAAAACGTAAGATCCGGAATTTAAATTTCAAAGGGAAATTCCAGTTAAGGCATTACCACTATAAGTTAGCTCCAATGTGAAGCACGAGGTTCGTATTCCAGAGGTATTGAGCTAAATTCTCAACGGATCTTTGTGTGGTTTCCAGATGAATATAGTTCTAAGTATTTCTTTATCTATAACATGTTTCAGGCTTGTAGTACCAGACGATATGATCAGTACGTTACAGCTGGAAAAGTTTCTCCCCAGACGAATGTCGGGTAACTCTAGGCTCCATGGACCCTGGGCACATTTGAGCATCATTTCTCCCATTTTGTTGTTGTTGTTGTTGTGTAATTTACGTTCTCCAACGTTAAGTCATATCGGACGGTGAATGAATTGGATGAAATGAAGCTCGAATGGGCCCGGGATCCATGGAGCTTAGAGTTACCCGACATTCGTCTTGAAGGATAAGGGAAATCCCCGAAAAACCTTAACCAGGTAACTCGCCCTGACCGAGATTCGAACTCGGGATCTCCTGAACGTGAGGCAGATATGCTACCATCTACGCTACCGAGGCGGGCATCTGTTCCCGATATGACTACGTTGGAGGACGTAAATTAAAAAAAAATAGGTTCTCCCTGACGTTAGTTGGACGTCGGGGCTTGTGGTCATGACTACGCGGAGTACTCGACTACTTCTGGTATTTTTTAATCCTTCCTTGCTATCAATGATTTGCTTACGTTGACTTGACGTCTATAAAGGAGAAGCTTGGTTCTATGGTCTTGTCACTAAAACCTAAAGGTTTATTGTATTATCTGCTCACTTTATGTCTCTCTAATGAGAGACGTAGGCCATTGACTAAATTAATTTTAGAAAGATCATATTTTGTGTTTATTAAGACCAGTAATTCAAACATTTTCCCAAACAAAACTTGACATTATAAGATTATATGATAGGCGGGTTCTTCCTCTACATTATATAAACTGTATATCGGTTCTTAACTTAGTTATATGAAAATACACACCGGTTAATGTCAGTTAGAAAAATTATAAACTGGGAAGATGTAACAGTGATGACAAAGAAGCGCACATTATGAAAACTTAATTTTATATACGAGAAGATTGATGAATCAGTTCGTTTCTTCATAACTTCCGGTATTTCCGTGTGCTTACCATTGCTTCCGTTTAGCAGTTCGGCACAACAACACGACAAATTACATAAGAGCTTACAAGAGTCGTCTACAGCACGCACAATCAGGTATTAATTACCCAAGAACAGTAGAAAGTAACTGCCGTTAATTGATCGGTAGCTGCTAAAACAAATGTAACCTCGGCGTCAACAGAAAGTAATCCCACCTATGCATACGAACTGCGAACATGGACAAAGAAACGCAACTAATGCAGCAATGTAATCGAATTATTGCACATGTCGACGCCACTATCTGCCTGACAGTTTACAATTATCATCGCTCTGTTTCGCTCCCACCCAGCAGGTTCCCTTGGGAATTCTCACAGTCCCCAGTGTGTGCTTTATTACAATGATCCTCTCTACCTTCACCTTCTGTTTGAGTTTCATAATTGAAACTCTTTAAAATGCAGAAAATCGTGAGCAAGGTTTTAACACTTGGGTTTTTCAATCAGCGTAATTCGCACAGGCGTGTTTTGAGGTTAGTGGGTTTTATTTTTCTAGGATTTTGATGGTCATGCATAATATGTCCTCTTGATTACTAGTTTTGAACTGTGCATGAACAACTGTTTCTTCGGGGGCTGTTCAATAAAGAATGATCTCAATTTATTTTTTGACAACGTACCTTTACCCATCCTCATAATTTTGATGGCCCTTCTCAAAATAGCCTCCCCTGAATGCGATGCACTTGTCTCAGCGCTTCTGCCAGTCTTCAAAGACACGCTGGAAACCATTTTTAGAGAGATCCTTCAAAATCGCCTCCGCAGCCTTCACCACTGCTTCTGATGATGGATAATGCCTCCCACGAAGGCGTTTCTTCAAGTTAGAGAATAGAAAAAGGTCACATGAGGCTAAATCCGGACTATAGGGATGGTGAGGGATGTACTTCACGTTGATTTTTGCAAGATATTCAGCAACAACATTGGCAATGTGCTGCCGCGCATTATCGTGGTGCAGCATCCAGCCTGCTTTATGGAAATGTGGTCTTTTGCGGCTGATATGGACTTGCAATGTTTTCAGGACATCTCTTTAATATTGTCCAGTTATTGATGTGTTTTCAGGTACAACATGCTGATAAACCATTCCATGAATATCAGAGAATGAGATGACCATAACTTTCCCAGCAGAAGCAACCACTTTTGCTTTTTTGGGTTTGGTGATGAAGGAGATTTTCACAATGAGCTTCGCTGTTTGCTTTCAGGATCAAAATGATGTAGCCAAGTTTCATCAGCAGTGATTACGTTTGACAGAAACTCCGGATCTTCCTCTAACATAAACTTTAACTGCATGTTACCTCCATTGCAGTGGTAGGAGATACTGAACATGTCTGAACTTACCTGGTTCTCACAGGCGGGAACCAGGAGTACCAACAGTGAAACTTCTGCGGCGTGTTTGTTTCACATTAAGCTAACAGAATATAATAAGATTTAATTTTAGTGCGAAAAATTATGTCCGTAAAAATTATGATCATTCTTTATTGAACAGCCCTCGTATAAGTGGGGATAAAGAGACCGCCAATTCCCAACTTTTCGATATTTTATTTTGTACCTACTACCCTGGATCCACACAACTAAGCCGTTATATTACAAATGAGAAAATGACAGTAAGAAGAAGAACAACACGCGGGACTGCCCGCTCCCAACAGAAGAGCAAACGATCTATAGGTACTTGCTAATGAAAATTGCTAACAGTGTAACATGCTGGAAGAACATAAATGAAATTCTAATGTTCTTCACTTACACCACATTATCCATTAATTTCTGCAAGGTTTTCTGGTAGAAATTTATTTTTTCTATCTGCTTCATATTAATAAAATTCAAGTTTTAAAATATATTTTTATTGTTGATTCATAGAAAATACAGGATATCTGCCTCATATTCTCACTTCAAAATTCAAATTCATAAAACGAGTTGCAGAAACAAATAAAAGTCATTATTACTTTGAAACTACTATTTGAAAATTCACAAAAATAATAAATATCTCTGCGATGATATATGCCACCAGAATATTAGACGGTGTTATAAGGTTTTCTTGTCTATTGTCATTTAATATTATTAAACGAACATCAATTTAATTCTAAATTCAGAAACATTCACAGGCTATTTGTATAAAATTTAAAATAAAGAGAAAATTATCTTCTGATTGCTATATAGCTTTTCAAAGCACTACACATATCTAGGTATTGTTATTTTTGAAATTTTAACATTTTACTGCATATTTTCATTACATTTAATAATTGCAGGAAGTATCTTAATTTAGGATTATGTGATATTTGTGTTCTATTTCATTGCCTCCTTATCTGGTATCCTTTACAAGAACTGCCCTCACCGCTAAGCATTTCGCTAAGCGCAAAGCTCGGAGAGAACCCTGATTAAGACGAGCTTTACTGAAATAAGATCGGAACTTTCGCACGTTCTGAGTTCGAATCTTGGTAAGGGTGAGTTACCTGCATAAGGTTTTTTCCGGGGTTTTCCCTTATCCTTCAAGACGAATGTCGGGTAACTCTAAGTTCCATGCACCCTGGACTCATTTGAGCATCATTTCACCCAATTCATTTACCGTCGGATATGACTTAACGTTGCAGGACGTAAATCACACACACACACACACACACACACACACACACACACACACACACACACACACACACACACACACACACACACACACACACACACACACACACACAAAGGAACTGGAACTTTTGATTTCGTATCTCCAAATAGAGCATATTCAGTATTCATTATGATTTGGCTATCGCCTGGAAAAAAATTGCAACAAATGCACACATTTGGCGTGACCTGTAATTTAATTCCAACCTTGTTTATATCCCTAAACCGGTTTCTTTTAATTCTTCCCCAAGTTGAGTATGGAAAATAAAATTATTTGTTATACTGATTTCAGGTGTGGAGCTTTACAATGATAAAGTCGAGATGTGCACCTTTGAATGGTAATGCATATATGACAAACAAGTCCCCTGCAATGCAAGGCCAAGAAATAAAGTAGAATAGTTTCTACTTCGTCTTATGCTTACAGTAATGGAATGGAAATTTGACATTTGACATTTCTATTTTAATATATGTATTACGACAATTACCACGTTAAAAAAAAGAAATAAGCAGCCAATGAGAGGTGGGTAGTGCATGTGATCCCAGAAGATTCTATGGGATAGGGTTTTTATGTTTTTACAGGAATATGACCAAAGAGACTATTGATTAAGATGCATATAACAAAGGGGAAGTACTTTAGGAATTACCGGAACTCATCCTCAACCCCTTGTTACTTTTTTCAGCCCCCTGCAGGGATTGATGAGGTGGTGGAGGGTAGCTTTATATTCAAGAACCGGAAATTTACTCTGACGTCTCTATATTATATATCGCCTCCCCTCTCATTGGAATTCCGGCTCGTTATACGAGATCCATTAATAAATCAATCAACCGGTACTACCACGCGACCTGTCGCTTGTGGCAGGAACCTTCTCCAGGTGATTGTGGCCGTGGTAATGAAATGAGCATGACTGGCAGACACCAACCTTCATTGCCCGTTTATATCTCCTAATTAAATAACCATTCTAATACAAGCCAACTCATTAAACTTAAATACAAATTACTAGCCTATTATTATACACGTGGAACTTCCTGTGTATTTAAGAACAAGAGAAACTGATTAATTTATTTTCTCGCATTTTGACAGATCTTGCCTTTAGTTGTAGCGGTAAGTCTGTTAGAAATGGGTTACAAGCTATTTCCATTGTCCCTGTGTAGTTTTCAGGTTGTTTATAAAATTTGTTGTTAAGGATCATCGCCAATAATATTAAAATTACTGCAGATATTTAAAAATATTAGCAACTAAATAACATTAGCGAGATAAGATTTTAGTTTTTAATATGAGAAAGAAGAAATGCTTATTTATTCTAGCTTTTTTCACCTTTCCTTTTATTGGCTTTGTAATCCCAATTACAAATAACACGTTATCAATTTTCTAGATAATGTCATAATAAGTTTACGGTAGTAGAGTGCATTTTTACTTCTACCACCACTGGCAGTCGAGTGCAGTTAAAATGACGATGCTTCCGGTTTGCTATAGTGTTTTTCTTTATTTAATGTTGGCAAAGTCTTATCATACATGTTCCAAACCGCCCCAGCCAATCTCTTATTTGTTTGAATTTAATTTCGACACAAATGTATTAGGTTTTGAACATATGATAGGCTCAGCTTGCAGAAAGGAGCTGACCTGAGTGGCTGGTAGGCGCCTTCTACACGATTGTCCACTTCAGCCCTTGGATGAGTCTGTCTAGTACGTATTTATTTGAATTGAAAAGCCTGGACTCAAACTACAATCAATTAACAACGTTGGTTTGGTACTCAGGATCGAAAAAGGCAGGGGTGAAACAAGCAACGTAAACCTTACCAACGTAAACTTATGCCGTTATATCAGCACGGATTATTTGACTTTATAGGTAGAGAACTATTGAATTTCACCAAAAAGTTTGGCATGAAGAGTTCGCTAGAAATTTATGTTTGGGGATCTCTGAATCCAAAAAGAAATCACTTACAGATAAAAATCCTTCTGTCTGTCTATTAACAGCTTAACTAAATAATGATATGTTTAACTTCTAAATATTATACTGGATTATAAATCCAAAGAGAAAGGCCCGCCATGGTAGCGTTGTGGTAGCATGTCTGCCTCACGTTCAAGACGTCCCGAGTTCGAATCTCTGTTAGGGTGAGTTACATGGATACTGTTTTTTCCGGGGTTTTCCCTTGTCCTGAACGACAAAAAAATAGAAGAAAACCAACTATTTTAAAATTTAAATCGCTAACAACAAATATCTGGAAAATGGCTAATGACATTTTAAATAAATGTTGTGGTTTAAAGAGTTATACGTTCTTTATGTAGTAAGCGTTTATCTCTTATGGGATTGTCAGTTATGAGAAATAGTATAATGTCCCTTTCATGTGAAGCGGACTTCAAAGACCATTTCCGAGGAATTCTACTTATACATTTTATTTGTCTTTCTAATATCCTTTACGTGTGATATTTTAGTAAAAATTATATTTTTGAACATAAAATGTAGTTCAGAATGGTGGTATTTTCTTAAAAGATCTTTGTCTCGGATCTTTAGAAATCAACAACATCCATTAAACTATGGTACGATCTCATTGATCTCCAATCAGAAAGTTTAATCCAACCTTTCTTGGCCTACCAACATTTCTCTCTCTCTCTCTCTCTCTCTCTCTCTCTCTCTCTCTCTCTCTCTCTCTCTCTCTCTCTCTCTCTCTCTCTCTCTCTCTCTCTCTCTCTCTCTCTCTCTCTCTCTCTCTCTCTCTCTCTCTCTCTCTCTCTCGTAATTTACGTCCTCCAACGTTAAGTCATATCGGACGATATGAATGGAATGGGTGAAATTATGCTCAAATGAGCCCGGGGTCCATAGAGCTTAGAGTTTCCTGACATTCGTCTTTCGGGATAAGGGAAAACCCCGGAAAAAACTTATCCGGGTAACTCGCCCGAACCGAGATTCGAACTCGGGACCTCTTGAACGTGAGGCAGACATGTTACCACCACGCTACCGAGGCGGGCTATATTTTTTAGTGCTATCACTATTCAGATTTAATTGACCTTCACTTAAAGGTTTAAAAATCGTCTTTTCAACTCCCCCTTTGTAACAACAACGAATCTCGTAAAGAAACTAATACTTGGAAACGTTTGCCTCGATATCCAAATAGAAAATAAGGTTTTATTAAAAATAATCAGTAGAAGCTTATGTGAATGTACCAGCAAATTTTTAGAGAAGTATCCCTAAAATATGGATGAAAATGTTTTTAAATGCTGGAAAAGGCAACTGTCAAAGCTAGAAATTATAAACATTTTTGTTTAACTTCCTTATTAATTCCACACTTTTCATGATTTCCTCAAATTTGTTAATCGATCAGTGAAAATCAGAGCAGTGAGTTAGGTATTTAAAAATGGCTCTCTTAAAGGTCTTAAAAATGGCCTTATAAACAACCACGAAAGTTAAAAAGAATTTTACTACTTTTGAAAGAAAAGAAACTATACCTAAATATAGTATAATGAAATATGAGATGTAAAAACGTGAACATTGAAATTACATAATCATTTGGTTTTACGGTTATTGTAGATGATAAAGTTTCCTTAGTTAATTTGGCTACTGGAATTTTATTTTTTCCTCTTCGTAGTCTGTAGGTAGACAGGTAGAGTAGTGAACGATAGCAATACTTGTCTGTATAAACCAGGAGGAATGGATGAGACAAAAGACTTGCAGGACGCATATGGACAACGTAAGCGGCAGATATGCGCTGTGTTCTCTAATATTTCCTGGCTTGACCGCTGGTAGGCTCTCGTCGACCCAAGCCGCTGGAGGGAGACTGGTTCAGGTGCTCCTTTCGAGCGGAAACCTTGGAAAGCTGTATTCGTCAGAAGAGGCTCACATGGCTACTCTCTGACGGAGACAAGAGCATTTTCAACAGGTGTCTAAGTCACTGTATATGTAATTTATAAATTATAGATATTTAACACTCAATCTATTAAAGTATAATCACAGCTATAGCAGCTATAATTTGGAATCTGCTAGAAGTAAATAAATAACTTTTCAATCAAACTATGTTTTAATGAATTATACCTTTCTGACACATTGAAAGTTTTATATCATGTTTATCCATCTAGATACATAAAAGAGAAAATGTTTCGTTGACATTTTGCAGGAAAACTTAAATTTATACTTTATCTGTTAAAAAGGGTAAATTATTTATAGAATTAGTGATATTTGAATAATATGAGACCCTTTTTCAACAAATTGGTAGCGCGATTTCTGAAATAAAATAACGTAAGATTTTTTATTTACTTAAGTTTGATTTTGGGGGAAATTTTTATTAAACTTATTTATGCTGTTCGCAGACAGAGAGATACGTGTTCATACGGGTGCCGTTTCTAAAATCTATTTTGTCGGGAGGAGTGGTCCGTGGAACCTAACACATATTTCCAAGATGACAATATTGGATTTTGTTGGGAAATATTGGATTGGAAATACAATACTTTCCACTATTTACAATAGGTAAGAGGCAGAAAAGAGAAACTTAGGTGGAAAATAGCTATCGCTCCCTGTAAATATCAGGTTGCACAAATAAATAAAATAAATAACGTATTTCGGAGACAGTACCATTAACCGGGATGGGATTTATAGAACTGTGATAAAACAGCGAAATTGCATACCTTCATTAATCACAGATTCAATTCAATCACTGCGTAAATAATAATAAAAAATCAACACATGTGCAGAATAATTAAAGAGGAATCTAGATCATAATACGAGAGATACTGTTGAAATGTTATTAAAATATACGTAATAACTCTGATACCACTCTATGAAAAAGTAACATAAGCAACTAAAACATATAAAAATATAGATATTAATTGCTAGATATAGATTAGCGCTCTTAGACAGCAAAATTGAAGCTAAACTACTATTGCAGATAACTAGACGCTAAGTGGATGCAAGCAATTAAGCTTGAGAAAACTGAACTTGAAGCATCTATAGCTCCATCATAAAGACGTTAAATAAAATATTAAATTAGGAACTAGATTTAATTATGCAGTACAGAATGCTTACGTATAAGTATCGCTCCTAAAAGTATAATTATTCATAATTAATGAAGCAGAATATTAGTGTCATCTAAGGCTACTTTCCTTTTATAAATATGCATTAGATTTTATTAGAACGTTTCGGACAATATGACAACCGTAGTTATGGCATATTTGTGTCAGGCTATGTCACATATGTGTATTTTACATATTGTAAAACCAGAAATAATTTATTCGTCTAATTCTCAGTGTTCTACATTTATTTTCCAGGAAACAAATCAGTATCAATGTGGTTGATGTTAGTTAATTATATCATTTTCAGTATTAGTCTCCACATTGTAGGAATGAAACTTAACGTAATCCTTAAGAGTTTCCGTTTACTTCTTCAACAAGAGAGTAAACTATTTTTCAAGAAGGAATAAGATAATTATTTCTAATTTTACTGTGAATAACTTAAAGCACTGAGTGTGTGTGTGTGTTGTGTGTGTGTGTGTGTGTGTGTGTGTGTGTGTGTGTGTGTGTGTGTGTGTGTGTGTGTGTGTGTGTGTGTGTGTGTTTAGAAAGATAACAATGTGGGAATTTTCAAGAAACTTTCTCACCAAAAAAATACTCTTTACGTGGAAGAATGATTGAATTTTTATTTTAACCAGAATAATTTAGCAGATTTTCAACACTTATGCTATTAACGTGATAAATTGTATATCTTGAATTTTGGAGGGATAGCCTGTAAGGCCTCTTCATTTAGAAGGAACCTTGTAAAATAGTTTACAGCTGCTAAATGCTATGAGACAAAAGAAAAAACACTCAATATAATAAGCATGTCTCATTAACACGCATACGAGTAATTTATTTTAAACATTTTTTTCTGGTTTTAGCCATTTGTAAACGTCGCTATTGTTAATTGGTTTCCGGGTTTATAATGCTATAGTTATTCAGCTGTTTCTCGAAAGAGACTGAAACTATTGATCCAATTTCTCCTATCCTCTGCATCTACAGTGAAAAATGCAATGAAACCACTTTTCAGAATTTTTATTTTGACTAACATGAAGCAGTTAGATAATTACGCCTAAGTCAAAATGGTTTGTAGAAGTATAAAAATAAACGAAGATGAGTAAAAATTTCATATGAATGTAACACATGAGGTTTTACTTTACCTACTACGGTACTTCTAGTAAGCAGGTAGAGTAAATATGATATTCAATAAGCTTGGATGTCGAGATTTCAACTGAAATCTATGCTTAGAGGACTATATGCAAAACAGAAAGCAATTTTTGAAAAAGATCCATCGCGACTATATGTGTTTGTGTATGTGGACAGTTGTTGTTGAGGGCAGAGGTTCTACCCAATTAGTCCAGGACCCGTAGGTCCAAATACCCTGGCCTCCTTCTACCAGGGAGTTACTGACCTGTCCCAAGCGCCCAGCGTCCGGCGCTCTCCGTGAGGCTTTCCATAGGGCAAGACCTAGAGAATAACAAGCCTCCCCATCTGGTCCTGAGGACACAAGACGGGATGAAAGTGGATACGCCACTTACGCGCGCCAGCACCAAAATGGGAAGGCTACCGATATGACCTCGGTGGGGCCGCCTGGCGATCTAGTGCACGCGGGAATATGGCTTCCCTCAACCTCGTCCGGAGACGTACTCGATCTCCCAAGGGTATCGGGAACCACTGCTCCCTCGAGACCAACCCAATCCAAACAACTCCTATCAGGGAGGGGCTCGAATGTTCGGCACGAGGTTCCTCTAGTAACGTCAGAGGTACCACGAATGCTAGGGATTCGCAGCGCCCGCACCACGGCAGCTGAAGGGGACGGGTCCCCTCCCCTACGGGATGTGAATGTGGACAACAAAACTAAAAATGGAAAAGTCGGTTAAAACCAGATTTGTATTTTATGTTTGGTATGTCCGGAGGAGGATTCAGAAACATCCCCCATACCAAACTACCTTTTTCATGAAAAAGTTCTCGAAAATTTCAATTTCATCAGAAATTAATGTAAGCATTCTGATTAAAGCATCATGCGTTTAGGATATTTTCATGAAAAATGGCATACACATCTTGAATTTTTGCTAAATCCCCTTTATTATGAATTACTTTCCCACTACTGGTAAAACTAAGAACGATATCTTAATATAAATGCTAGTTTCATCCAAACAACCCATTAATATAATTTTTCTGTTTTTCTCTTGTGAAGTGAACCGTTTTCGAGATATTCCTTCCTATAGGTTTGCATATTAAAACATATTTCTCAAAATATATGGATTTCTGGCCTTGGCCTTTTATATACGAGTATGAAACCTGTAACATAGCTACTCTTAAAAATTTGACTATCTCATAAAGCCTATGAATATTGTATCCCATTGCACCCAAAAGATAATATACATCATAAAAGTTTCCGTAAGTTTTTATCTCAATTAACATGAAGCAGATGAACGCTTTGTAAAAGTAGTCTATAGAGAACTTAGCACAGATGATCTTATCAGTAGAACACATCCAATGTCCTTTTTAACGACTTTGGTTTTGTCATTACTTTGCATAGTAGCTCTTGTTATAAATGGTATCTTAAGTGTTAGCCTTTTCATATGACACAATAACATTCTACTGAATGCCAAATTTTGAGCAAATTATGCTACTGCTATCAAAACAGTTTTAGAAGAATTAACTCACAATAATGATGCAACAATGATACAATCTTTCGTAACTTCATTGCACCATTAAACGCGATGAGCAAGATATAATGGAGGTTAGCGTTGTTTTATTTTAATTTATACTTTCTCGTGTTGCTGTATTTTTGTTTCAAAGGGAGTTTGTTGGCATACAGCTTACATGTTGATCTTTATAGACGTGTTATGAATTGCTGACAAATATTGCATAATGAAGTGCTTTTGGGTGACTGGACTCAATTTTCCTTGAATAAATGTAATTCAATAACAGATTCATGTGAATGTACCTGTGCATTGTCAACAAAAGTGCAGGTCTTGCTGGCGAAAGATCGATTTTGTTGGCTGCACATCGCTTGCTAATTAAAACCCCAAGCACGTAATAGTAGCATTGACTGGGTGACGCCACTACAACCAGCCCTTCCGGGAAGGGACGTCAGGGGTCCCCGTAAAGGGGAACGAGTTGTCCTAACAGACTTGTTCATCTTCACATTTCTAAACAAAATGTTTTCTTTGGCCAGTTTATTACATGCTTCAAGTATAACACGAGATGTTTTAGAAACTGTTAATGAAAGTTTGTTGTCGCTGTGTATTTTGAATATACACAATTCAGAATAACAATGTTGCGTGTGGATGGGTGGTTTGGTTCCCTGCTTTATGCTGAGGGTCCATGGTTCGATTTGAAACCTTGGAGTGGGATTTTAAGTGCACTCTATGAAGGCCTACACCTCTGATTAGCTTGAGTTGGTCTAAGTGATTCAGCTGGTTAGGTGCTGGCCTACTAATCCCCAGACCGGTGGTTTTTAAGCGTTCCTGAAAGCGTAGACCCATATTAGTAGATTTACTGTGATACCGAAATTAAGGTTTGCCAGAAGTAAAGAAATATTATGGATGTCAAAGGAATGTTGGTTCTTTGTTACGACAAGGGCAAGGCCAGTTGAGTTGTGGGGAAAGTTTTTATAACAAAAGCAATGTAAGAAACAGTGTCCGTAGCATTTTTCTAAAGGGGCTCACTTTACTTGTATGAATAGGAAATTCTTTGGATCATTTACAATGGCGACAAAACAGCCACAAAGGGACTTTGGTTGAAAAGTAGTTTTCAGAGTGAAAGTGATACACTCACGTGCATCTGTGTTATTCAACAGTCTTCGGCGTGGAGCCGATGTGGGCAGTTCGTGGCTAGGAAGCCATTACAGGAGTCTTCGGCGTCAGGCCGATGAGAAGAGTCCGAGGCGTGAAGCCTATTAGGGCGGTCAACCTGTTCTGTGTTTGATATTTGTCGGTTCATATATACGTGGGGAACGAATAAATTTATCGAGTAATAAACATTCTGCAGTCAGTAACTCTAAACAGAGATTGGTAACCCTTGGTTGGCAACTTTCATTTCGATGTTTTAAACGAAGAAGCAGTAAATAAATAAGTTGGAAACGGGCATTCTAGTGTTATTAAAATCTTCTTCTCACACACACCCACGCATACCCTGAGAGAAACCTTATTGCTCGCCGACTTATTTGCACGCCATTATACTTTTGTATCAAATTGGCGTCCCAACGTGGAATTGTGTGCACCTATAAACAATTTTGTATCACCTGGCATGTAAAAAACTCCTGCGGGACGAATTTCTGACACACCGGCGGTGCTGATATGATTTTGGCAATTGAGCACGTCGTTAGCAAAGAAAACGAATGTTTATTTAGCTCATATGAAGTTCCAACCTGTCCGGAGCCTACGTTAAAGGTCTCTGTGGGTAATCGTAATGAGTAATCAATCGTGAAGATCTGCATGTTCTCTCAAGTGACCGCCCTCCCCATACCATCGGAGGTAACGGACTGCGCTCACTATGCGATTCTGCTTCAGAAAGGCGCCCACTAATCACGAATAGCACATGATCTGTGGGTGAGGTCCCGGACAACGGGCTTTTCAAGTCTGAATACATTTCCACATATTTCTGAAATTAAATTCAACCAATGATAAGACAAGTTGTTTAGCAGTATGATCATTTATCAATACAGCTAACATTAATACAAAATTAAAACTATTTTAAGAGTAATTCATATGAGGAGTCTTCTAAATATATAACAATTTTTGCACTTTTCTCAAAATTCCATTAAATATTTACATAAAATCTTGAAACGCAGCTGAAATATATATGCATTTACGATGTTTTTAACGGTCTAGCCTTGGCATTTCTCCTTTTTTACTATCCTTCACACAGAGACATTAAAAACCATGAATCGGAATGATACTTTTAATTCTTCCTAAACGCAAAACATACCTTCCTTTCGGGATATTCTCAGTATATACAGTATAACGTTTATACTGCGGTATTTAAATTATGTTGCAAGACTTTTAAGATCCTGCAGGTTCTTGTTGGGAAATGAGAAGCTTGTAATAGTTTATTGGAAGCGAGTCTCTGCAGTACGGCTGTACACGTTGTAGCACTTCAAGAATAGCCAAATCCGCTAGCATGCTGTTTGTACCTCGGTGAATGACCGCCACATGTTGTTACGGTGCATTCCTCTCCCATTGAACACGGGTTTTTGTGACTTCTTTAGAAATGATGAAAAGAACTTCACAGCATTAGCATGAAGTGGACAAACAGCGGTTTGGACACGTGCCGTATTCACGACGTAACCTCATTTGTCGGCCCAAGGAAACAATACACAGACCTTAAGTGTCAACATTGTCGACCTGTCATTGCACACCTGACATTCGATGTGGTGTTTTCAAGAGCGTTTCTTTTATGTGTAAGAACGTGCAGGAATGTTCTGTGTGGTCCCTTTGTTTCGCGCGTGCTCCATGGAGGGTTCACTTGAATCTTTTGTGGGGTTACATGGCCTAGCAATGCTGGAAAAGGCGTCAGGACACTTTGGAAGTGAAATAGATTCTTAGAATTACCTGCAAAGATAAGGCGAGTAAAGCACAGAGTTTGCTTTGAATGCTGCTCTAAGTCTGTGTACGTTTCCTGGAAGTTTTAACGAATTATCTTTCAATGAAAAGCACATACTATAAGCCCAGATTTTTAAACTGTTTTAAGTATCTCATAAGTCTTATGATTCCTAGAACAAACCACAAATTTATCCTTTTGAACTACAGATGCTATTTTCAGTCATTATTTTTTGTCTATTCCTTTCCCAATATTTTTATTGAATCAACAGGTGGTACTAAAAGCCCAGTTATTTTTTTTTTTTTTATCAAACTAAACAACTTGATTTAATTCGCGATTAAATCTGAGACTCAGTATTCCACAATTTCTCATCATTGGTTCTCAACGGATTTGTTTCCCTTAAGAATAACCCCAGCTTCCAAGAGCTTATCGGTGTTCCCAAAATTGTATCTTGAATCAGAAGAATGGACTGCAGCGCAAGACTCTAGATATTTTTCTCCTTTGTAATGTTTTCTTTTTGTTTACAGTCGTCCTGCCATCCAATTCTTCCACAGTTTCCCATTATTTCCGAAGTGTTGCTGGGATCAAGAGAAAACTGAGGTTTTAACTATTTCTTGTCCTTTTTAAAACATTTATTTGAATCGTAAGAATTAATTTCAACCCATTACTCAGTGGTCTTCATTATTTCCATTTTTAGGTCAATTCTGTAATTAAATCTGTTCACGTTTCTCGTATTTCCAGGTTATGTTTATTGAATAAAACAGGCTCGATTATCTTTGAATTATGAGTTTCTTCTGGTTGTTTCCAACCTCTCCCTAATTTATTATTTAAAACTGTAGTTTATGTTTTAAACGAATTTAAAATTTCTCCAATATATGGTCCTTGAGATACTGCTAATACAGTTTTACATTATTCCTCCTAATCTTCCTAAAATTAACAGCAGGTAGTATAGTCACAATTATCAACTGTTTACCCTGAATTTCAATAATCATTTCAATTATCAACTGTTTACCATGAATTTCAATAATTTCCATTGACGTATAAACATATATAAGTATATGTATGTACAAGTACAAATCTACAACGGCGGTTGAGCTTTCTTACATATAGCTCAATAGGAAAGAGGAACGCAGTAAGCCCGCCTCAGTAGCGTAGATGGTAGCGTGTCTGTCTCAAGTTCAAGAGATCCCGTGTTCGAAATTTGGTCAGTGTAAGTTACCTGGATAAGGGTTTTTACCGGGGATTTCCATTAACCGAAAGACGAATTTCGGGTAGCTCTAAGCTCCATGGACCTTGAGCTCATTTGAGCATCATTTCACCCACTTCATTCATCGTCTGGTGTGACTTAACTTGGAGATCGTAAATTAAAGAGAAAAGATTTTGAATTTGTCTAACGGCAAAGCTATGTTGTTTATCAACTACTATGATTACAATATTTTGCTGGAATGAGAAAAAACTTACCTACCATAAGTTCTGCTATCACGATTCTGCTATGCTTTCCTCCTGCCCCCTAATATATGGTAGGTGGTTTGATGTTGTCGATAGATACAACTCTTCGAAATTTCTTATACCATTCTCGGTAACTTTGTATTTTGATAGACATGCCTGTAATTTAACAAGTGGTACTATTCGGACCGGTCCACATACCAAGTTGGCTACAAAGTTCACTATTCTAAATTTAGTTCCGTTTCAAAAATTTATACAGTCAATTTTGAATTGTAGCTATGGATTCTCCTTGAAAGTGACTCTCTTCTTCGGTCATTCCTTTCTTCCTCCATAAAGAGGAACATGATATTCGAAGTCATTAAGTTAAGGATTCTGAACGGTAGGTCAGCAGAACAAATCCCTCCAGGACCGTTCCTCCCTGTTTGAGGATATTATCTGATGTTCCTCATTTCTTGCAATTGGCATATGCTGGAGAGTTGCCATAAACTTAGGAAACCTAGGACATTTCCTTTCAAAATCTCTTTCTTCCAATTATAATTTCACTTCATGTATCATCACTGCCCAATGTTTGTGGTGAATAACTCAGAACAAGCGTTACACTACTAAAAGAAACATGAAAAATAGTCACTCCCGCGTAGTTAATACAAAAGCAGGTCCCAAACGCTTCCAATAACACAAAGATGGATTTAAATAGTCTGCTTCCATACTGCAGAGTAATGTTGATGTGTATTACTGAACAAGACTGAAATCAATGCTCCTCTTGAATTTAAGAATTGATGTACTCTTGCAAACGCTTTATGTATAGTGTAAAGGGACAAATATTACATACAAGTGCATTTCAACATAGTATTATATAATACATATTACTTTATATGATATTTCCTACCCATTTTAAACAGAAAAATTAATATGAATCAAAATAAAAGTTAGCTAAATAGCGTTATCACATATTGTCCGTTTGCTATAGGTAGATATAATGGAAAGAAAAATAGAATAGACTTTAAGAGACAAGTTCTGAGACCTGGTTGCTATTTGATTGGTTTTAAAACATCGTTTCATTTGCATGAACAGGAGGCGGAAGAGGAAAAATAATATATTCCACTTAGAAAGAATAGAAGTACTGGAAAATTGAAACCAATAAAGGGAATATATTGGAAATTGTTAACTCCAAAGAAAAGAAAAAGGAATATGAAATGTATGATTTTCTGTACACTAAAATCTGTCTATTTTTATGTTTTTCCAGTTATGCAAAATCACTAAGAACAACAGAACTTCAGAGACTATTCCTAGAATATTGAAGATTACGTTTCATTGGGGATGAAAATATCTGAAATCTATGGTATTCTTTTTCTTTAAACAATGTTGAAAGATTTTTTTTTGAGAAAATCAAAATTTTCGTGAATGTTTTGCGTTTAGTATAATTTGAAGATATTTATGTCATATTTTTGGAATATAGCTTAAGTAATAGTATTGTTATTTAACTGAAATTAGTTTTTGAGTTATGTTCTTACACAAAATGGTATTTTTATGTTATTTATTTTATATTCATTTTATTTGTTTATATATTTTTGGGCAGCGAGTCTCAAAACGAGTGTTTCTGGTAAAGTATAGTCACATAATTTTTGGGTGGGCTGCTATAATTTCTCTGCTTACTGCAAGTACCTAGTACAGGAAGTGAAAAACGAAAATGTCATATTTTAACTTATACAATTGAATGCAAACGGTTTTGAAGGTAGATATTAATCAGACACTTGTGAATTACATTTAAAAGCTGAAATGTGAAACTGACTGAATAACAGCATGGAACATAGTCCCTCGTCCAATTATTATTAAACTGAAGGGGTCATAATTTACTATTGTTCCTCGTTTATCCTTACCATAATCAGAGCTGAACTTCTGACACACCACAGCATCATCTTGCTGTGGTTAAGAAGAGAAATGATGTGCGGGCCCATCCATACTTTAGACCCCTAAGGATCAAGTGCCAAAGGCACGTAGAGTCCAGAGGTCACACTTTGCTCCGACTATAACCTCTTAGCATGGTTTCTCACGCAAACGGCACTAACAGTTCTCCGTTATTTAAATTCGGCGTTCTGCATGTCGTAGGTACTTATTTGATTGGCTTAAGGCGACCATCAACGCTGATTCCGCTTTCTTTTGAAATTTCGTAAACCATTGTCATTTAATGGGTTGGTATATGATTTTGGAGTTGTTTTTATAGGGTCTCCTGTATGCCTTTAATATTTTAATGGGTGTTGGTTAGTAAGAATCAATTGTTATTGTTTCTTCCCGGTGACGAGCTGGAGACAATACCAAAGTCACTCAGCTGCACTAAATCATCATTACAAACTGTAGTATTTGTGGTTGCTAACAGTGCTTTTGCAGAATATTTTGTCGATATTTGTATATCTGTGGAGTGTCTTGAGAGCTGTAATTAACTCTGTGAATAAATGTCTTGTGAAACGTTTTAAATGTCTCTAAGGAAATGGAAGGGCGAGTGAAAACTAAATGTTGTAGGAATAAATCTTCAAACCACGGGCAACGTCAGTAACACCACAAACTTTAATATCTTATGTTTAAGAGCCCTGAGATGTCATTAGGAAACTACTTACACATAGCACAACTATAAATTTTGGTACACAATAACTACTGAATGAGCATTAAACAAATTAGGGTTGATTATATTCGATTGGTTTCTATATACTTTGGAGCTTGCTTAACAATACACGAAATATTTTAATTCAATATATTTGGATTCGTATGTTTACTGATAACGAAAATAAAGTAATATTTTCAAATGAAAAATGTAGAGAAATACAGAAGCAGCTCCCAATTTTCAAATTGAAGAACCTGCTTAATTGTTCATAATTTCTTTGCTACATGAGTTATCCTTCCTTACTTCTTTAACCTTATTATAAGATGCTTCTTTAAAATATTCTCTTCTGATGGTATTATCGTATTAAAAACTACCTGTATATACTACTCTAAAACTCTATAAAATCACTTGAAAATACCTCACCACAGAGCAAGATTTGATTGACAATATTCACAGTAATGAGGTACAATAAAGACGTAACCATAGTAACGAATTATCTTAAACGTAAACAGTCAGACTGTGCACTCATTTAAAACCATATGTAAGATCAGTGCTTTAATTTTCCATGAACTTATCAAGTTTTTCTCTTGTTTGGGTGGACATGATACCGAATATTCTGTATACCGAATCTTTCTTGGCCAATATCTCTGAGCTAAACGAGTTTTTACCCAGTGCATGAGACGATCTAAGAGATGACGAAAAATGTAGTGCTTGCTATGTTTTTCTTTTTTCTTTCTTTCTGCACCGCCTCCCCCCCGCACTGGTGTCTTTACGTGTGGATGTTTGATAGAGCTTTTGCATAGTGTTTTATAGGTGTTTTATTTATTTACTTTATTTGCTGTTCTTTATAGTGTATTTCAGAATTAGTTAGACATTTATTTAATTATATTAAATAATAGCTTAAATGTCTCCAAAAGCTAGGTCTATTGAAAATGTCCAGGCTAAATATTAAGGATATGTTGTCAAACCATGAGTTTTACAGTTTATTTCAATAATTTCCGAAGTATAAATAAAAATATGACTTAATTAAACTTCCATTGAAAATTAATGTTTCTGTACTGAATTAAACAGCCAGAAACATGTTAAGATAAAATGGATTTTCAGTGCACAAAGATAAATGAGCGACCTGGGATGTTTCCCTGTTTCATCATGGGAATAAGCTTGGGAGGAGCAAGAGGAATTAGTTGCGATTAACAGGTTTAGGTGAACCAAAACAAAACAGCTGACGATGGCAATAATGAAATATCTGATCATAACAAATAATTAATAAGCTTCCCCACGTGGAGTAAATAACATGAATTCGAACTGATTTCACTGCTGGGAACACCTTAAGTGCGATGTTATTCTAATTGTAAAATGGACTATACCATAAAAGTGTGGCAAATTAAGCGACTGAAAGTGTAACAATCAGGTATAAACAAATATGAACACACAGAACTGAATACTCGTGGCGTTTGGTTTAGAGTGGATAAAAGGACGTTCGTATATTGTGAGAACATTTCCTTGTAGGTTCAAGTTACACTTGTTCACGAGATGGTCAGATAATTACTGGCATGTCGGCGCTAACCACAACGCTAATGGATTGGCGGTTACATACCTACTCTTTCCATGCAGGTGCCGAAATGCCAGACATGACCTGCTAGCATCATCCACAATGACGTAACTCTCTCATACAAAAAACATACTCTAAACTTTCACCTCATAAACCTAAGGTTTATTTCCATTAGAGAGTGTAAGATGTTTTGCTCTAGTGGTAATTCCTTTGTAGTAACTTGCCATATTACTTAGGCTAGAGTTTGTTATCTACTGTAAGCAAACAACTTGTGTGATTCTCCAAAAATGCTTTCAATACAAATTGTACTTTGAAGGGTACTGGATTTCGCCCTGTTTTCAGGGGTCTCAAAATATGTATTTATAGTAAAATCTCGGTCTGGAGTACGATTCCTAACGTACGATTCTTAACGTAACTACATAGTAGAGAAAGTAAAAATGATTCTGCCGTCAAATTACGTACACGAGTAGCTTTGTACAGTAACAGTTGTACAGCTATATGACAGTCATCTTCAGGTTCGCAGCTTATGTTTATGGATATAGATGCATTTTTTTAAAAAATAATAATAAAAATACCTCTAATAATTCAATAATATTTATCAACAATGTTTATTTTTTCGAAAAAGGTCTCAGTTAAAAAAAAGTGGAAAGTAAAAAATTCGCTCATTGTACCACCTTGAATTAATAACTTTTAGTCAAATATTTATTTGGATGTTCACAATAATAATTAATATAATAATTTTATGGAATACTATGGCTTTTAGAAGGGACAAGAATGAATTTGAAATAAATTGGTAAAGTCCTACGTATTTTACATATCGAGTGTTTTCTCTCCAAAGGACTGTGTTTCATTTACTGCCCTGCTATACAATGGAGCTCCCAGTTATCATTTCTTGTTAATAACCATTCATACAAGAACATCGAAAGGAGTGGTATATTTTACGCTGGAATAACAAGTATGCCAAACTTACTGAATGTATTTATAATATGTCTTAAATGAAACAAAATAAAGAAAAAGGCGAACTCCTGGTACGATTGCGCTACCAGGCCGGGATTTATAACACGATTACTTTATCCTCTACAATCGTTCTACAGACCATAATGGTTAGAGTGCAATAGCATGGGCAGTTTGGTTCCCTCAAATGCTTTGAAACCACAATTGCTGTTCAAGAAATTTTAACATTTTAAAATTTTAAGATTTAAATTCAGGAAATGTTAACAACTGTCTATGAGATATGGTATATTGTTGAGTATACTGACACATACTTCACAGCGAAAGAGAGAGAGAGAGAGAGAGAGAGAGAGAGAGAGAGAGAGAGAGAGAGAGAATGAGAGAGAAATATCTCATTAGACAACCCGTAGGACGCTATCAGACCTGTGTTGCTGTAGTACAAATTGCACAGGAATTACTACCCGACTCTGCTAGTTGGTTTGGAGAAGAATGATTTTGGTCCAGTGTAAACACCTAAACTTCCCTTTGCATGGCCGTGTCAACCAGAACACTACCCTCTTAATTACTGATTGGAGTATTACATAGTTACCGTTTGATTTGCTTCAAATCGCTCATCGTTCTCCGGCTGATGCCCTTGGGGCACACCGACTCTATCACGGTTTATGCAAGAGAAGGGGGGCGGTGTTTCGGCCGAGATAAAAAAGTGTTCCGCACACCCCTAGCTCTCTCAAGGGGTCACTACCCCAGGCGCTTTGAGTAAGGGTGCGAAACTTTTCAGCAAAGGTGTCGGCATGGAAAATTCCTTTTACTTTTGGAGTAGTGTGCCTGCCATATTAGAGGGTGGCTGCACCACCCCAGGAGATACAGTGCGGTTTTCTCTGCTGATGAGATCTTGTTCGTAGTTAAAAGCGGGTAGTGTTAAAAAGAGAAAGGGAGGGGAGGGAGGGGCCAATGCCCTCGGGGTACTTCACGTCCATTCGATGTTCGGTCTGATGTAACAAATTTTATTTCTGCCTTCCTCAACTCCCTCGCCAATTTTGACAGCGAAGCAACAGCCCCCTACATCCAATTCCCGCATCCCCTATGTGCTCTTTCTTGGGCCCCCAGATGTAAAGTAACGCGCATCCTGCTCTAATATTCTCTCTAAATTCGACGTTGCGGCGGCGGTAAGGATGAATCATTGATACTGGCACCATTTCCTCTTCAGCTGGAAACACTTCACACTCTGGCGTCAAACAGGTTACATGCTATCTCCAAAATTGATGGTTTTAATGTCTCTGCAATTCTATACATTTTTTATATTTAAATCTACCAGAGTCGTAAATATTGTCATTGAATCCGAGGTCCGATGTTCAAACACTAGGCAAGATTGGGAATTGTACTTTAATTAGGATTATTTACTACTCTTCATGGAGTCTGGAAAGATTATGATGTAAGAGTGAATAGACGTGCGAAATAAATTTTAAAACATTCAGGATATATATTTCATTTATCACAAAAATATTTTACACGTATGAAATAAAATAAAAATGGAGAGAATAAAAAATTTCGAAAAATGTTCCACTTAAAGAATAATCTAGGGTAGGAGAATTCTCCTTTATATGCCTTCTTTTAGATTCAAGGAGTACAAATTTCCTGAGTGGAATACAATAACTCTCCTATTTACTACAAGTAATAAATAGTAAAAAATACAACTTGTGGTAAATAAACTAAAGAAGGGTTAAAACTATAAAAAGCACCATCAAATATTTTAGTCAGAGCTCCAGAAACTACCACATATCATTAGGGGACATTTGTTAATATAGATAATTCTTCAGTTCTCATTCAAGCATTTCTTTGTGGTATAGAGTAAGTAGAGTTGAGGATCCTTAGTTCAATTTTTTATTCTTTATGGTGCATGAAATTAAATAACTGGAGAAGGACGTTTGGAATGCGAACTTAGAAGCCTAAGTTTAAATTACCATTTAATTACCTTTAAATTATCTTTAAGAACTGACGAAAGCTGGGGGAAAAAGAAGAAAGGAAAAGAAAAGGAGGAAAAGCACCTCTTCTTAGGAAGAACGGTCTTGGCGAGCACCAGTTCATGACCCTGTGTCTTAGGAAGCTCTAATACGAGTCCCCGGGTGGCACATATATGTAAATCAAACATACAGTATGATCAACTAGAATCCTAGAAATAAAAATCGCTGTGGCTTGTTTAAGGCGTAATTTAGATCACCTATTTGCCGAGATACATAAATCAAACTAGAGATATGTAATATTCTCCAATACATTAGCAGCAGTGAAAGGATAGCCAATGATTCCCAATTCGAGAACCAGTTGTCATATTTCTTTGAACCTGATTCGGGTAACATCAATAATGATGAAAATGATTAATAATAATAATAATAATAATAATAATAATAATAATAATAATAATAATAATAATAATAATAATAATAATAATAATAATAATAATAATAATAATAATAATAATAATAATAATAATAATAATAATAATAATAATAATAATAATAATAATAATAATAATAATAATAATAATAATAATAATAATAATAATAATAATAATAATAATAATAATAATAATAATAATAATAATAATAATAATAATAATAATAATAATAATAATAATAATAATAATAATAATAATAATAATAATAATAATAATAATAATAATAATAATAATAATAATAATAATAATAATAATAATAATAATAATAATAATAATAATAATAATAATAATAATAATAATAATAATAATAATAATAATAATAATTAATAATCATATACATAATAATAAATAACAACAGGGCTACGGAATCTGATGGCGTACCAAACAAAATGCTAACTTCACACATATAAGCAAATGATGGAGGTTAGTAATCATTCAGCTGAATGTAATGTGGTCAGTACCACCAGCCACCTTTACCCCATTGGAATGCTACCCATCGTGGGTCACTTATATTGCTTTGGCATACGTCATAATTGAGCGCTGCCTAAGTGCACTCCATAGTCAGAAACCGGTGTACCGTGCCCCAGACAACTGCCCTATGGTAAGACTAAGTTTCGATATCTGAATTTCTCGATAATGGTTGAAACTAGTCCCAACAGGCACAAAAAGTGTTCCCAGATATTGCTCTAGTAATCTTGTTTATATATGTATTTAGGGTAAATAGCCTTCCTGAGTCTACGCCAACGTACATTATATTGCGCTGCTTTTATATTCCCGTGTGAAAGAAGGACGTTTGTTTCCGTAAAAACCAAAAACGGGGGAATGGGTGCAACGGCCGGATCCATTTGCTGCATTGTTAGGGGCCACCCTCCTCTCATATTTCTCTCCATACGAATATATGGAAAAAGCGATGATGCGGAATAAAGAAATCGAGATGTAAGTGGAACAATGAATGGAGGTCGATATAGAGTAACAAAGTAGCTAAGGTTAGAGGGCAGAACGCACAGCGGGGTTGCAGCCGCAGGAGGGCGTGCATTGCTGTTTGAAGAGCCACTAATACATAGTGCTAATTTATACCTACGGCTAGTATGCTCTGATTTTCTGGGAAACGAGTTACCTTAGCAAATCTCTCTATCGCTTACTAAGATTGAGGCATTACATTTTATTTAAGAGCCAGCATTATTATATCATTTGAAAAGCATGCTTGGATATCCCTTGAATATAATAAATTATACATATAAAATAATAAACATACATTTCTGTTGCAAACATTATGAATTAAATTTTGTACATATGTAAGATTTCATTCATAGAAAGTAAGTGAAATTCTTAAATCGAAGAATGTTTCGTCCCTAGAAGTATTTCCAAGAAGGAGAAAAATAAAGCGTAAAAATAAGGAGCTCGAACGTTTTTCTTTAAAATATATTTTAAATTTGAGATAATGGTTGGATAAATAAAATCTATATATTCTGTGAACGTCCCAATAATTCTTCTTCATTTTAAATGTCTTATAATTGAGATAAGAGAAATGAAAATATATGCATTTCGTTAAAATATACATTTTGGAATAGTTTAATATTCCTTTTTAAATCTTAGTTCTGCTGATATTGTGAATAAGCAAGTAAAATAATTCTCAAATCAGCTTACAGCTGAGAAAAAGGTCATCTGCCAGAATTTTAAGTATGAGGACAAGACAAATCCAAGCTAAAACCTCACACAAGTGATTGCATCAATCGAGATTCGAATTTGGGGCCTCCAAGCTAACAAAATGTAAATATTAAGGCAGGAGATTACTGCATTTTAGATTGAAATACGAATTTGGTATTTGGTATTTACACACAAAAGTAAACATGACTCTTTGTTCCATTTATCTCCTTTAACTGCAATTATCATATCCGTGGTCGTTCTCCTTTTGGAATATTTCGCCTATTGAGAATGGTTTTAACTCGTAGACGCTAGGTTGAGAGTGCTTTGGATTTTTATTCATTAGATCACGCACTCTCATGCATATTTCCAGACTCTGAGGAAGATGCGCAATCATTATTTGTTGGAGAAAAATCTCCACCCCAGCCGGGAATGGAAACTGGGGCCCCTCTCAGGCAGACAGGTGCTCTACCAACTAAGATACGGGGCCAGTCAATATGAATTTTATACCGCTATTGCCGTCCCATTTCCTTCTAACTGTAAATCTGCTATGTTGAATGCTTCAATTGGCTTTTGTTAGATGCACTGTGGGCAATGAGCAAAAATCTTGTGTGTGCTATTTGTAAGCTCTAATATGTATTTAGGGAAATCCAATAGACGATATGTCAACATTCAGAAGAACACCGACGTATTACCAAATGTAAATGAGAAAAGTAGAAGTACGTTCTTAAATCTCTCTGCAAGCATTCAGCATTGACAGAACAAGATCTGCTGAATTAATGAAAGAATTAAATAATAACTAGGAAACGTGAGCTTCTGAGGGTAAAATTGGCTCTAAGTTAGAATTCTTTCAATTGGGACAGAGATACTTTAAAGATTAGTATTACAAAATGTTATACAATAATTCTATAATATAAAGTATTAATTAACCGCTTGTGGGCCGTGGTCTACTGGGCGCCTTCTTGATCTTCCCAGACGTTTCGTTTGCGGCTGCGGCAGACATCTTCAGTGGCATCTTCAGACATCTTCAACAGACCTCCGCCAGGACACTCCGATCGCACTGCCACTGAAGATGTCTGCCGCAGCCGCAGACGAAACGTCTGGTAAGATGAAGAAGGAGCCCAGTAGACAACGGCCCACAAAACCGGTTAATACTTTATATTATACTGAAACCTGCCGTAAAAGCTTACGAATTTTAATAATCTTATAAAAAGTAACAGAGATGTCATCAGCAACTTATGGTACTTTGATATTAAAATAATTAATAAACTATTAAGCTCTGTGGTGCAACAGGCATGGGGTTAAAATCTATCATCCTACAACCGCGGTCTCACAATGGTCCATAGCGAGCGTCATGAGTGAAGCAGTAGTAGCGGAGAGTGGGTCGTGATTAGCACCAATCCCGCCCTGGAAGAGGAATGATGAGCAGAGAACTAGAAACGGGAGAAGCAGGTCATATTATGGCCTGAGAGTGCGAAAGAAGATAATATGAAGTGGAGGTAAAAGTAATGGAGGGAAAGCTGAAAATGAAATAGTTGATGAAACAAATGACGGGACAAACCGGAGCACCCAGAGACCTGGCCACACGCCACACATACGGATGCCTGCGTTGGAGACCAGCAAACATCTAACCAATCAACCAGCTCCTATTAAAGTATTTAATATTTATGTAAATGTGTGTTTAACTGCCCTAACAACACTTTTGCACGTGCACGGGCTCGATTCCCGGCGGTGGGAGTGGGGATTTTTCTCAACCAAGATGATTCCCCATCTTCCGAAGAGTCTGGAAATATAAAAGAGTGCGAATGTGTGCGTAATCTAATGATGTAACCCAATGTTTAGGAGTTAACATCATCGATATGTTCCAAAGGAGAACGGCCGCCGAAATGACCATTGGAGTTAGGTAGGGTCTAAACGAAAAAAAAAAAAAAAAGCATGTTTGCTGTTCAACTTTGGCAAAAATACTTACTGGCAGATACATTTCTAGTGTAACACGATGTTCTACTTACTGTAGTTATTATGTAGGAGGAAGCAATATTCACATATTATAAAGGCATAGTTTCCTTTAACTTTACTATGAAATCGGAAGTAGTATACTTCTGCAACTAATTCAATATGTTTATACTAACACCGCATTAGTTTCTTGGTTTTTCCACGATAACCGCTAAAGTTTCTTTGATTCGCTTATCTCATTGTATTCTAAGCAGATGACTTCAGTTGCGGAGTCATCTTCCTGTATCTATTTTTGTTGCTACAGAGCTTTGGCTGCATGTGGGCTCCAGAATTTGTAACAGATGTCTGGTGTTTGTGTGGTGAGGCAAGAGAGATGACCTTAGAAAATGCTATAAAATTAATTTCAAATAATATACATGCATATTAAACATTTATAGATATTAATTAATATATTAATAAATTAATTAGATTATAAATTAATATAAATAATATATCCTATCCTATATTATATCCTATTGATATAATTATAAAGAAATTTCTTGAACATTCTCTTTAAAATATTAAAGTAAATCCTCCTCTTCCATACTTAACAATACTCAACATTATTCGTAAAATCCGAAACTACAGAGTCGTGTTCTTGTTCTATCTGCTAGAGGCATTTCTGATCAGTTCTGTAATCGCCTTTCTGTAATATCCTTCTTTATCATTGAGCTTTAGCGAAATGTGGGCTTTAGAATCGTGACACAACTTCCTGTATTTTTGGGTACAGACGCTATTATTATGATACTGGACAGGTGTCCTTCGTTGATTAGTCACCTTCCTGTACCATTTACTTGTTATTTATATTTCTTTCGTTCTATGAGCGGAACTTTCCGTGACGGAGTTGAACATCCATTGCAGTATATTATTGGGAAATGAGATAAATCACGATAAATGAAAATGAGAGGGTGGGAACAAGTTCATAGGCACAAAATGTTTGAACCATCTTATCACCATGTATCACCTAAGCCACTGCTCATTGTACTATATAATCTTCCATTTCTGAAACGTCTGGATTGAAATCGCAACCCTATTGACTTTTATCATTGGTACAATCAACAACATAATTAACAACTTCATAATTAATAATTAATAGTATATTTCTGAGAATGATGATTCCTGATGCAAAATCTACATCAGTTATACCAACTACAAAACGTAATATATCTCAATCTGAGAAAATAGACGTACACTTTATATTTCAAGGGTTCCCTTTTCTTCTAAATGATGCAAAATTAGGTTTGTGTAAATGAATTTTTTTTTTAATTTACGTCCTCCAACGTCAAGTAATATTGAACGGTGAGTGAAATGGTTGAATTGATGCTCAAATGAGCCCAGGGTCCATAGAGTTTGGAGTTACCCGACATTCGTCTTTGAGGATAAGGGAAAACTCCGGCAAAAACCTTATCCAGGTAACTCACCCTGACGGAGATTCGAACTGGGGACCTCTTGAACGTAAGGCGGACATGCTACCATCTACGCTAACGAGGCGGGCAAAATGAACGATATTGTTGTCTCTCTTCTACTAGCGTTTTATACGTTTCATCAGCATAAATTTGTTATATAAAGTATAACTAATTATGAACACAAGGTCACTTTCGGAGATAACTTTCACTTCTTAATGTTTGAATTAGGAGGCGCTTTGAGAAACAAATACAAAATACTGGTCTTGAGCCGTGTAATAGGAAATTTGGCGAAACACAGCATTACAAATGGGGAACCATACTCTTTTTGTGTAACACTTTGGTCTCATAATTTACATAAAGTAAATGGTTCATTCCGTAAATATTGTGACTTTGTGAGTTCGTATAATTAAAAGTCCAATTTGCCGAAATTCTAAATGTTCTTTACTTGCGTAGAAATACACTTTGTAGCAGCAAAATTACATCACATATCATAACACAATCTTCCAAGGTCGATCACAATAACAAACAGCATTCAGTTTACAACAACACTCTCAGCTGTTTTCTGCTTACCTCTCGCGACTCACTACACCTGTTACACAACTTGCAACTCGCCTCTTGGCCAATCGTCACCTCTTTAAATACTTCACTGAAAATTTCTAGATTATTCGAAAATAAACCAGAACCCGAACAGTTTCTATCAGTCAAGAAGTAACCACAAATTTCCATTTATTTCAGTTTGTTTGTTTCGGCAGAACTTTATCTGCATGTTATCTTTAACTGCCGGCTCTTGGTTTTCACACTGCCCGCCTATCAGTTCCTTTTGTGTAAACAAGCCGCGGGATCGTAGATACGGGTTCACGACAATTTAAGCTACTAAGTGCTTTATTGGTTCCCGTGTCTTATTATTTTGTTTCTAGTGTTGTGTTGCAGAAATTTAGCACAATTGAAATTTAGATTCATTTATGAATAGTTTTTAGCTGCACTGGTTCTCAGCGTGAAACACCGCTTAGTTTCGCTCTTTCAAGCTTGAAGTTCCTTTATGTACCGTGAATCTACGACATGGAACCATCAGCTTTACTTCCCTTCCGAAGGGAGCCATGCTAAAGATTTTTACGCCCGAGAAAATCCATCGTCCCCCGCGAGACCTTGTTACAGAGATTTATGGTAAGTCAAAGTGTATATACTCCTATATCAAATTTGCTTGGTGTGATTTAAATCACTTCACGGCTTAAAGAGTCAAAAAAGGGCATTAGAAAGAAAAAGCAATGTGTGAGAACAGGCAAAACAGTACGAAAAGGATACCTTTCATCATCCACAATATTCAGCTTCTTTTTGGAAATTCTGGTTAGGAAATTTTTCCGGGAAATTATAGTAAAATTAAGAGCAGCAGAAATAAATCACGTAAGATATATAAAGTGATACTGCTAACAGAGAATGCAGTTGGGCATGAAAGATGCTCCTATGGAAGAAGCTCACAGAAATGAAACAAGGGGGGAAAAAAGAAAGAAAAGAAAGAAAGAAAGAAAGAAAGAGAAAATAGAATAAAATATAAAGTGATACATTTTCACCAAGAAAAATTTAATTTATTCATAATAGTGTTAATTCATAATTCATTAATTTATAATAGTGTCTACGACAGCTGAACACACTGAATTCCAGGAACACCTTCAGGTGGTGGTTTTATTGCTAGGCCTTATACTAATGGATTTCCCTTGAACATGGAATGACCTATTCCGACATTTTATATTTCCTTGCTAAGATTTAATGAGCCAATCTTGGTTTGAGTTCTGAAATATGATAACAATTATTGAAGTTATATGCTTGTCCGCCAGTCATTTTTTATAAAACTATAAATCTCACCCCTCAGTAATATAAGTAAACATGTGATTAACAGCAAAATGTTCAGAATGTAAGTTATAATCCGTCTGAAGCTAGAACGTTGTAAACATGTGGGAGTGGAGATTGAGTCAGATATACTGTAACGGAATGCTCTTAGGTCTTTGATTGGTGATGCAATCTGCATATCTGTCTCTCTCTTTCTGTCCTCCTACGTGTTTACAATGGAATCATTGGAATCAAATTATGATTTTGAAAGAAAAAATATGATTTCATCCACAAACCTAAAAGGGAGTCAGGGTGGTATATGGTATTAAACTGAAGGAAACAGAGAAACAAGAAAGTGGAACTAAATAAAATAATAGAGAAGTAAACAAGATAAGGTAGATGAATTAATAGCTTGGTTATAGAGCTAGAGCAGCATAGGGCAGAGAGTGTACCTCCTCCTCCTCCTCCCCTGCATGGGATGCACGTTGCCCCAAGCGATCTGCTTGCCTCTATACAACACACAGCGGCGTCAATTGTGGCCCAATGAACCGCTCCCCCTCCCGCATTAGAGCGAATTAACTGTTACGCCATGTGATTGTTACACTAGCATCGGGAGTGTTGCCAAGCTCTCTCTATACGTATTGCTATCATCCCTCTCTCACATAAATATCTCCTTCCGTACTTCAAACCAGGAATGTGTTCTTAAACATTTTACTTAAATATTCATGTACAACAATAGCAAGTATTGCATTCCATACAAAACCATGAAATCGAAATTTCCTGAAAATGCACTTTTTCAGATTTTTTCTCGTGATAATGCAAGAAGCGTGGAATTTCAAGGCTATGGAAAGGCGCTTTTTAAAACGTTTTTTGTTAACTGGCTTTCTTTTCTATCTGTTGTCTTTTCTGTACAAACTTCGCAGTCAGCTTTACGCTAACTTCACGATGAGCAGGAGACTGGACTGGAATGGTCACTGCGGAGGGGATTCGGTACGGAGGTACAAACTTCGTCTATGTACATATGCCAAGTGGGGCATCCCTGGGAGTTAGGATGAGACGAGAGGAGAAAGAGGGCGGTTGACCCAAGGAGCCATGACAGTACAGAGGGCAGAGTCCCTATACTTTACTAATTGGAAACTCCCCGGAAGGCCAACACAACCGGCAGCTCAGCCGACTGCGGTCGGGAAACGGCTCAACCAGACCGGACTCGGAGACCGGAGACCGTCCCGCCGGAGGAGAAAGTTTTACGAAGAACATATCATCTTGCCATGCAACGCCGAAACACCAGCCGGTACTTCTACCCTGAAAGACCACCAAATAAGAGATGGAGGGACATGAAATTCAAGGGATGTAATTAGCCTACCCAGCATTCGACTGGCGACATGGGATAATCCCCGAAAAAATAAGATGCTTCAGGTAGATCGGCTAAGGGAATCGAACCAGGACCTCCCGAAGAAACCTACAGAAGGAACCACCTGTCTGTGGTATACAATTCATTCAGAAAAACAGATCTTCATATGGCATTTGCAAAATATTAGGAACGGCATTGCATTAAAGCTAATTTATTAAATGCAGCATTTAAATATAAATATAGTATATTTGTGAGAAAATAAATAACAAAATATGTAAACGTAAAGATTAATCTAATGCCTCAGATTATATTAAAAACCTTAGCCTAGTTTGCTTAAACACTTTCTTATTGCAAATAAAGCCGGTGGCTCTGCGGTCTAGCTTTAAGGCATGTAAAAATCAACAGATGTCTCTGAGCAAAATTAAGCGATCTCTCATGCTAATAATGATGAGAAACTGAGAACTCCAGGACTTAAAAGCGTTTACATTTTCAATGTGTAGGTATCTCAATTTGGTGCTCAACGCTTGTTGAGTGATGGTTAACTCTTCGAATCGAAAATATTTATTTTTAAAATTGACCTTATTTTGTGTTCAGTGAATTTCAAAACAAGTATTTTCGATTAAATCTAGATATAAAATGTATGAGTACAATGCGAAATTCTCTGGACCTAATGGTAGGTGCCAAAAAAAAGTAAGTACTTATTTTAAGAATATGATAATCATTTGTTTTACTACAGAGAGGATTATTCTCTCATGCTTCTATCTCCGGTGCTTTATTTAACGTCTCGTTAGAGGCTATGTTTTAAATAACGTTTTTATGACATTGCGCCAGATTTTCATTAATATTTCTGAAAGTATAGTAGCTATACAACACACATTGGGTAAAACTGCTGAATTGACAGCCTTACTTTTGTGTAGCCTTATTGGTATAGGGCAGGACATGCAGTAATAATGGTCCTCAAGTGCATCTTTGAGGGTGGACATCAGTTGCCTTAGGCAAAGCGTCGGAGTGAGAAATCTAGACTGCCATGTGGTTCATTTACATCACTAAATAAAACATACAGCCCGGGGCTGCACAATAAGGAACTAGAGTGCCGTACAAATTATACACAGCAGTCGCATTTTGGTCTTCGACAACTTCTAGAGGGGGAGAGATCCGCTGCACTGTACTGCACAATCATAGGTATTTGTTTTATTATTATACTCTAAAAGTAAAACCGGTTAACATGTTTAATTTATTGAAGCTGGAGACAAAATCATTTGTGAAGTCTCAAAAGGTCTTGACGCGTTTATATTCGCATTACCTGACTACTAAAGCTGTTCATAGTGAAGTTTGTTGCTCATCTACATGAGCCGCGCCGTGGCCAAGTGGTTAGATCTTTTGACTCTCACCAACGCGGTCCAGGTGACTGCAAAGTCGCGGTGGACAACAATGTGCTAGGGCGGCTTTTCTCCGAGACCTATGGTTTCCCCCGCTATCATTCCACCTCAAATATAATCTTTCCTTTCATCCACCTCGAGCTCATTCCGTTCATCTACTTCCCTCATTCTCATTCCGGGGACCGGGTTGTTCACCATCCCTGGATTTCTCTTTCTGATCCATAGTTGTGGCTCCCTTACCCGAGGACCATAAATGTACAGGACTATGTCCAATGTCCAAAAGAAGAAGAAGAAGTTCACCTACTTATTGAGTTAAATGTTTGAGAAGTACATGCTTTCGTAACAAACTTAATTGTAGATACAAGGGGGACGAAACAGACTGAAGTGATACATCTTTGTTTGCATGTTGGCGGTTCTTAGCGTATCCTCAATTTTTTAATTTTTTTATTATATATAGCTGCTCTTCTGGATATGTCTGCCAAAAATGTAACCCTTGGCATACCACTTTATTCCCGGACTATATCTCTTGTCTGTGCTACTTATGTTTTACTTATTCCAAATTGAGTTGCGGTGACTCTGCACGACTTACTGCAGCTTTGCATATCGCTATTTCACATTGATTATCCTCCTTCTTACTTTTTCTTCAATTTTTACTTAATCTCCTTCGCACCAGAACAAATTCGAGACTACAGAACAAATCAATGTCATAACAGGTCAACACATGCTTAGCCATATGTACGTTGCACTCACTATAGAAACACACGGATCTTACTGGACTGGACTACGCTACGGAAGTCCAAATTGACCTGTTGTACCCATGACTTCAAGTGGGGCATCCCAGGGAGGAAGGATGGGGCGAGGGGATACAAAGGGCGGCTGTCCCACGGATCCACGACAGTGCAAAGGGCAGGATCCCTACACAACACGTCGGTCAGATTTGCTGGCTCATTCACTATGCGCATATAACTGAGGACGTCTTCTTCTTCATCTTCTTCTCTTGACATAGGATACAGTCCTGTTCATTTATCTTAAGCGTTAATTGAGGACGTCCCCCCCCTCAATTTCTTTCAAACAAATAAACATTGTTATATTCTTGATAAAGCAGTTAATAATTACAGTCTTTATAAACGTTCCTTATATATTATTACTCTTCAGAAAAACTAACATTCATATCAGCTATATTTCAGTGACCAAATTTCCACAGATATTAGGTAAACAACCAATTACTTTTCAGCCATGTGAAAAGTGCAAGAATACAGAACTCATATTAAAATATTGACTTTTATATAAAACTTTTTTACAGCATCCGCGTAAATAATCTATTCTCACGAAAAAAGCCTCTGGGCAATACCTAAAATTTTAGATGACTGAAAGAATGAATGAATGAATTATTGTGCATATTCCAAAGTTTTATAATTTACAGCTTTAGGCTACAATTATTTGTCCTTACCTAGTTGCTACCTTGACTTACATATAATCCTGGTCTTCTGCTCTGCCAGATTTAACGACAATATACATTTCCTTGTAATATGAAGTAACAATAGTGCAAATTCAAAAATGACAAATGGGTTATTTCTGTTTGGTTAGGTATCTATATATCACTTTTCCAATTACCAATATACACGTAAAACTGCTTGTAGACAACTGGTGTTAAATAATAATGGAACAAAAATGTACCTTTAGAATTTTAAGCCCTTTCATGTAATTCAATTTAGTTTTATTTCATTTTAACTAGCAAAAACTGACAAAAATGACATTTATAGATTCTTTTCTTTCTTATAAATTGCAATTTTCTCTTTAATTGGTCATATCTTTGTTGGAACAATACATATGTTTTAAATATGTTTTTTAAAATTGTATCATATCTGTTATTATAGTGTGAATTCTGCACCATTTTCCCCATACGTTCTGGAGTAGAGATAAGCTTACCCATATTCTAAGGAAGTGTCTGCCTCACGCTCAAGAGGTCCCGAGTTCGAATCTCGGTCAGGGTGAGTTACCTGGATAAGGTTTTTTCTGGGGGTTTCCCTTATCCTGAAAGACTAATGTCAGGTAACTCTAAGCTCTATGGACCTCGGGCTCATTTGAGCATCATTTCATCCATTCCATTCATCGTCCAATATGGCATAACGTTGAAGGACGTAAATTACAATATATATTCTAAGGAAAGGTTCACTCAGCAAATTGGTATGACATACTACTAAACATGACTGCTTCTATATGCTCAGTTACGCAAACATTTACTGGTTTTTTTATATATTTTTGAGACAGCTTTCAGCGTGGATAGTATATTTTGGCCTCAGTAATCATTTATTTGGATTAAATTTTACGATGTGTGTAACCTCTAAGTGTTGTGCTATCATGGTGTAGCGAACTTGTATACAAGGAGCGGACAACTATAATGAACTGAATCAGATGAGAAATTGTATAAACTATGATAGTAGATGATGATGATGATTATGATGATGATGGTATTCACACAGGGATATCAGTGGATTTCAAAGCATATATCTCATAAGTCATGTAGAAATTCAGTAGGATGTTAGTTTCTAAGATGAGGAATTTAATGTTGACTGCATCGAGTTTGCTATGAGCACACTCACAATTGATTTCATTTTATTTTTTTCATAACCTGTAAAACTCCAAAATCTTTAACAATGCATCCTTTTAATAAGTCAATCTGACAAAAGTGTACTTTCCGCCCTAGATGCTACTTGATATTTTATGGTGACATATATAAAAGTTCTGGCAATATACCTATATATAGATACTCAGAAACTGACTGCACGTTTTAAGCAGATTCATATTGTTCTGTTTTACTTTTAATCATTGATATTTTATGTGTTTTGTCCTAATAGCAACCGATTAGTTGTCATATAGCAGCCTTTCAAATTGATTCAAAATTTCCCTGATAATATAAGGTATAAAAAAATCATTTCGATACAATAGTATTAACAATATGTTTATATTCGAGAGAAAATAAGACATGACACTATTTTAAAAACCTTTGCGGTATCTTCGATAAATAAAGGTTCCATTTTCTTTTGGTAAAACATACGGTATCCACCAAATCAGCAGTAAGGACACCCCTTCTAAAATGATATATCGATGCTGTGATTTTCTGTCATTTGTCAATCATGGTCAAACACGCAAGAAAAATGCTGTTTTTTCTCCTTATTTTACGTCACTTTTATTTCCAGGCCACATCACTGCAGTTTTTCTATAATACAGGAAAATCAATATACGCCAGACAGATGACCTTGGTAGCTGCATAATGAAGGAACGTTTTTGGGACATGGCTTTGAAATACTAAGTGGTTCGAGGAAATCACGAAAGTAGAAAAAAGAAGAAAAGATAGAAATATAGAGGTGTATAAAAATAAGCAAAGTGAAAGAGAGAAAGAAGGAAAGAAGGAAGAAATGAAGTTACGAAAAAAGGGAGCAGAGGAGGAAGGAAGAAAGCAGTTGGTCTACGGGTACCCAAAATACATGCCAGAGACAACTTTTCTTAAAAATCCAATTTGATGCCCTCACACAATTTTAACCAATTTCTTCAACAAATGCTCTTAAAACCCTATTCCTTTATTTAGTATATGTATGTTGAGATGAACATTCGTAGAAATACACTTTTTCATATTCACTTATAGGTAAATACAGTAGGCTTAAGCTACACTCATATTTTTAAAAGTTCACTGCTATATGATAGCTTTGAAGTTCCATTTTCTTCGCTTGACCAAGAATTAAACGAAAATGAAATGGTTATTTACACAAAGCCATTTATTTGAAATAAATGGTTACTTTGTAATAACACAGTTTCTCATCTTTCAGTTCATGAATTATGTAAAAGAGTTCAGAATGAAAATTTCCAGATATTATTTCCAGAAAGTTCAATATGTACATTTTGAGTTATGCTCTTCACAGGCACAGACACATAAAAATGTAACTTTAAAATTACTTCTTTCCATTCAGAGGAAGTTAAAACGTATATTTACAGTTAAACCTTAATGACAAACTTTAGGGTGGAGTGCAATATATATTCTATTCATTATGTAAATGGTAGAGAAGTAAAAGCACACATGATGCACTCATACCGATTACACATTTCACATACATCCGATATATTATTGAAATATAAAACGACTATTTTTTCCACGTTAGATTATCCACATATTACAATAGGTTTCCAGCAGAGGAAATATTCTATATAGCCTCCAATATTTCCATTAGATATTTTATTTGAAAATGTATAATTTGAGGCCTTGTGAACTTGCTAAAAAAGAATTCTTAAAGAAAGGAATATGTATAAACTCGATTGTCTGTCTCTCGTATGAAGAACTTAAACACTAAAACGGCATAAAATAACTTAATTTTTAAGTTCAGTATCTTCCAAGATTTCGCAAGAAGATTTCCACCAAATTACTCTATGAAAAATAATAAAAAGTACCTCCATTATCTTTTTAGAGCTGGCTATAATGGTTTTGAGCGATACGTACTTGTAAGATATTTAAATTGTTTATAACTAATTTTATCTGAATACCTATAATGCTTTATTCATTAGGAACAAATTTTAGTAATTTTATATAACTGGTAAACCATAAGATATAGGCAATAACCTACTTAACTATCGCCTTACTAACTCGTTAATATATAGTCTTTATGTCAACCACTACTGCTTTTGTTTCTTGTGGAATTATGTACAGCTAAAGAAATTTCAAATCATATAATGACCAAAGGAAATAACAGATCAGTTTAAAGCAAAGAGTAAAAAAGGCAATGTCTGTATGTGTATATGTAATTGTTTTCCAAGGAATTCCATATGAGGGTTTACAGGTTAATCCACGCAACCCAAAATATCTTATACGAGTAACTTTCGTTATATTTTATTTTCTGAAACGTCAGTTAAACGATTCTATTAAAGTATATCTCTTTTAGAATGTCACAGAAGAACAATAATATATAGCTTAAAGTTTTGTTAAAAGCCTGATTCGATAAATTCTGTATAGCTATGTTAGTTAGTTAGTTGTGTAACTATGAAACCGTTAATATGTAATTACAGAAAAACGAACTCTAATATATATATCTCAGTTAAATCACTTTTGTTCACTTACAAGGATCGCTTTTGACCTCAAATATCGGAACCGCAGGAAAACATGCGTAGGATAATAATAGTAATAAAAAATCAGCGGTACAGGTCATTTCCTTTCAAAAAGTTGTAGCCTACCACAAGTGATATTTTAATACAAAGGAAGTAACAATATACCAATACCGTAGGAGGAAATTATACGAAATTGAAAGACGTAAATCCATCATGTTTTCAATCGATATGGAAAAAGAAATTCTGCTTAAAGTACTCGTAATATCGCAGAACATATACTACAACTAATATGTGAGTCTTCAAAATGCAGATGCGGGATTTCGATGAAGTGGTTGAAACATAGTGGAAAAGAACACTCCACGTTATCACATTCTAAATCACTTTCGCATTCATGCAGTACAATTTCATAACTCACACTAATTACATTTGAAAATGACTATGTGATCAACCTGCTTTTCACCAAGCATATTGCAAGATAGACCTAAACTTTGCTGCGGCAAATTTATTGTAAATCACATAGTGAAGTTTGGTGATGAACTAACGATCATGTATCTTAACCTGTGGTTTGGCGCGTTGTAGTCTTACAAAATCAACAATTCTTCTTCTATACTGCTTATGTTGCCGAAGGAACTAAACTTCAAGGGCTTGGCAAAACTTTGTTATTTCAGGTGCTTACAGATCTTCAGCACAAAATCTTGACTTGGAAAACTAGCGACTAGAAGGGAACGATCTGAATAAGTTGACCAGAAATCACACAGCAATTGACTATTTTAGTTATTGCCATTTACCAAGGAATGAAGTTAGAAAACTTTCATTTGTTCTTCAGTTATTTTTCTACTTTTGTTTGACTCCACGTGAATGTTCCGTGGACAAGTTGTTAAAAGTTTCTTTGAAATAACTGGGCCAAAAGAGCGTCATGCCCCTTGAAAACAGATTTAGAATGTTTGCTACTCTTCCTGTCATTGGTAAGGACACATCAATTTTGTAGCTGTGGGTAGATGATGTACAGGCTGCAGTGTCTGTGGTGTCCTCTCCTTTGAGGGAGTGATAATGCTGAAAACATTTCATACTGGAATTGATTCTGGTTACTGTTCCAAACGTTACCTTTCTCCACACTCCCTCTGTTATAAACTTCCTTCATAAACTTTTGTCCTTCCGAGGTATACCGTCATTAACTTCTGCATATGTCCTTACGTACGACAAATGTAGTAATCTGCCATGATGAATTGCCATGTTCAGCCTTAAGGTGATCGATAAAGGTAATCGAAGCTTTGAAATTGTCCAAGTCAACCATTTTAGCCGCTTTTAGTACCTACACTTGCAGATGCCAATGATGAACTGCGGATCCATGCGTCTCTACATCATGAATTGCGATATTGTATGCTCACGTATAGTTTGTAATTATTGTGAAAGTCTGTTTCCTTTGAAAGAGCTCCTGCTCGGCGTTAGCTAGAGACATAATTTAAAATTAATTTTCAATTTGATTTATTTTAAATGCACTTATAGCGCCTCATCAGTTAGCTATAGGAATTAAAATCACGATTGTAAGTCTTCATAAATGCGTTCTAGGGTGCTGCCTTCACTAACTTTTAAACATTGGGCCCCACATTTTCGGTGGAAAGGGTTCGTACTCACTTTGACTAGACCATTCCTGTTGCTTTGTACATAAATGAATGTATTATTTGTACAGCCATCTTCAGGCTCAGGTTCCTCCTCTCCTTTAAATGAGTATATACATTCACCTTAGCGTCATGTAATTTGACTCCCCAATATATTTTTGAATTATTAGGATATGTAATAGGAATATATAGGATATATATTGGTGAATTCCGCATCCTCAGCCCAATGTGATTTACATATTTATCTCGCTGTAACTTGGTCCCTAATATTTATAATATATCATCACATCTTTTAGAGGATTTGAAGAGATTAAAAACTCATTCGTAAAATTACTCAATAACGCCTCATTTTAGTGCAAGAGACGGCTATATGCTCACGTAGGCGCATCACAAAATTTGATTAGGTTAAGAAAGTGTTCTACTGAAATAAAACAGCAGTATATTTAATTTAAACAATGTGTTGACTAGTGGTTTAAAATACCTAGATGGTGGAGGATGTTATTACTTCAAGCAAATAAATTCAATTTTAACCATACTAGATCATCCTAAGTACATACATATATTTTGTATGCAAATAGATATAGAATTGTAAGATTCATGCAATTCGAGAGTTGTAACAGATCATATTTCCTTTCTGTTTACTTAGACCATTCTCCCAAAAGGAACATGACTATCTCGACGCGTAGCTTTTAAGAAGTGTGTGATGACGACAGAAGCAGCAAGCATCTGCTAAGCCTGAGGGATTAGGCAGCGCAGTAGGGATTGCGTGATCCCCGTACGCGCACACACATCTTGTACGTTAAATCATGCGAAGCGGGTAATCCCCTCCTGGGCCAGGACAGTAGTACCACCCTTACGCGGTAAATAGCGGGTCTGTAGTTAACTAACCGGGTGTTAATTGTGGCTGCATTGTTATGTTAACGAAGTGTTATTGTTACATTACAGGATTAGAACTTTCAGGTCGCCTCCATCGGTGGCCAGAGGGCACAGAAAAAAGTACTGTAACTTAATTTTGGTGGAAGGCAAGCGTGAAGAAACTCAAGTCGTCAATTGTTCTGCGAAGTGGCAGTCAGCTGGAACCACTACCTTATATCGCGAAGTTATGAGGAGAACATTCAATGGCAACTGCCTCAATCGTGCATTTAAAGCTTTTCCAAAGTTATTTTCCTCTTGTACACAGAGAAACTAGTTTGTATTAAACTACAAAATTAGTAATCGAAATTTTGCTGGAAAGCTATGTTCTGAAGACCTCCGAGTTCAAAAACAAAATAGAGTTCCCTCTGTGGATGGCTAAGGACAGCATAATTTAAAAACACAATATTAGATAAATTTTGGGTTTAGTCTTCGAAAAATGGACAGAGGTGTCTCTGTGGTAGTATGTGAGGTTCCATCCGAAGGTCTGTTTTCTTTTAGTTTCACCAGGACCGTCCTACCTTACTGAGGTTTCTCTATGTTTTTTTTTTTTTTTTTCAGTCATAACTAGAAAATGCTGGGGAGATACCCTAAACTTAAGCGTTCCCTTCCCAAACTTACTTTCACTTATAACATTCACTGTCTGTGTTGTCGTAAGAATAGGCTGTTGAAAAAGAAAAAAGAAAAAGAAAAACAAGAAAGCTCTTCCAAAGATTTGGCACGGGGCTTTTTAAGTAAGTCGTTTTAACCAAACTGTACTTTCCATGATAAACATTATTGCAGTACTAATAAAATTCATTTGTTAATTGCTCTGCAAGCTCACTTTGAAACAATTGTGTATAATGTTGTGCAACAGGCAAGCGTTAAGCAATGGACAAATGCTTATACTCGAAAAATCGAACCCCTGAAAACACCATTAGATGTTCCATAAATATGCATTGATAGGGGTATGAATTTTCCAGTTCCAGTCCCCATCCCTTCGTTTTTCTTTATATAAAGAAAATGTTTAAAGATTCCACTACAGTTTCAGACTTCTGTATTCTCATTACAACGAAATATGTAATAATTATAAATAAAAAAATTGTTCAGGATGGATATGAAATACAAAAGTACACTTTTACGGGCATAATTTGTAGAATACGTAATCAAATCGTGCATGCATAGTATTATATTATTTTAGTTCTTCCAAAACAAAGGAGTATAGCTTGGGATAATGATTCTGCAAGGCATAATGAATACGATGTAACGGGTTAGAATTTCTTTTTACAAAACATATTAACTTTAGTTTTAACACCAAACTTGTGCCTGAAAGGGAATGCGAGTGTTCAAAGGCAAGTAACGTACCTATATCAGGAAGAATACCTTCCCGAAAGTTTCAGTTTATGTAATATTCCATTTCATTTCCCTGCAAAGGATTGTAAAAATCTGTGAATTTGTTTTATATTAGTGTAACTATTCTACATATAATATCTTATTAACCCATTAATGAAGGTATAAAATATTACACACTGTTTGCCCACTAGCTCAGTCTGTAGATCACCTGCCTGCCGTGATAGGGGTGCCGGGTTCGATTTCCGGCTGGGGTTGGAGATTTTTCTCCGACCAAGATAATTTTTCATCTTCCCCAGAAGATGTAGGTATGAATGAGCGTGCGAATGTGTCCGTGATCTAATGATTAAAACCCAACAAATACGAGTTAACATCTTCGATATGTTCCAAAGGAGAGTGGCCGCCGATATGGCCATTGGAGTTAGGCGGGGTATAAATGAAACAATTAAAAAAACTACACACACACACACACACACACACACACACACACACACACACACACACACACACACACACACACACACACACACACACACACACACACACACGAAAGGATTCTTATTCCTTATCTAAAGGGGGGAAAGCATACTAGCAGTAACAACTTAGGCTTTCACGGCCGGCGTCAATCCAGTAATAATCTGCTATGATTATGCTGTGTATGGGACCTCGGTGGTACAGTAATGTCAAATATTACATTACAAATCACCTACTACTTTCTCTACCTCTACATACAAGGAAGAGAAGGTAATGCATTCTATCTAAAAATCGATACCAATGTTTCGCCGTAAAATACTTTTTGAGGCTCCTGGAATTCAAGAAAGCACTTTTAGAAAAGATTTGTGTGTGTGAAAGTGTCTGCATGTCCTTGTGTCTGTGAGAAACATATCTCAGAAACAAAACTCGGTTAAATACCAAACTTTTCGTTTTAAATTCAGATTTTGGGGGACGGAGATTAAAAAAAAGTCTACCGTTTACTTAGAAGAGTTTACATTGTTTTCTTAAAAATAGCAAACGATTTTATATTAAAGAACTATGTGTTTCAGATATTTTCCAGGAATGTATCTGAAGGTTTCTTTATTCTCGAACAAAATTTTTACACAAAGTGTTAAAATATAGAGTTACATCAAATAACAGTATTCTATTTAATTATATATTTATATGTGGATAACCATTTTCGACATTCTCGTAGTTGAATTTTGAAATATTTTGTACTTTTGTGAAATATTATGTCCTGGCCATGCAAAGAGAATTAAATGTCAAGCCATTACCCAGCGACCAACTTGCGACTATCGCTTAAGTTTATTGTATTCCCTTATTCCCATTGTAAGAACCTATGAGGAACTATGTAATTTAACATTTGTACATACATTTCTCTCTATTAACTTGAAGTACATAGAGGAATAAGTTTTAAGAACACTTTGCACAAGAGTAAGTAGAAATATTTTATGTAAAAGTATGAGAATGGACCAAATCTTACGCACATGCCTTCTGTTCCTGTTACAAGTTTAAAGGCATTTGTACTTAGTGAACTAAACAACAACTTTGAAAAATAATAGGCTGTAAGTTTGAGTAGCTTTACTCAATGACAGACGGACTGATTATTTATCATCTTTTCTGTTTTTGGCCATTGTGAACTAATAATGAAGAGTAGCGTTCTTCATATCAGGTGTTGGGGGCGGATTTACCTGATGTAGATTTTGCAGTTAGGAAAATAACACACACACGCACACACACGCAAACATGCACACAAATTCTGGGTCGGATAAAATGTCTTTAGAGCCAGTTGCCGTCCACAAACCACCAGTTACATTCTATTCTGTTGCAATACCTCGTACACGAAATATAAACCTTTACAAATAATTTATTTACAAACTTCATTTTCACGAGTGTCTTTTCTCTGTCGAATTAACAAGGGTGTGTATGATCTGGAAATGAAGTAAGGCAGGGTAAGATCATTTGCCACCTCTTGCATAACGCTCTCTGTGAACGACGCAGCGAATGACCGAGTCGGGTCCTTCTCGAATGTTAATTTCTACTTGGACTGCAGGAACGTGTCATAATGCAGAGCTGTGTAACGACTATGTGGTGCCCGACTGTCGTCGTCATGGTGAACTTCCCTTTCTCTAACGTCAAGATATCACACTAATTAAGTGAAAACCACACTTCATCACCGATCCTTTGGCGGCACGTTTATTGTGAGGCCAACTCTGAAAACAAGTACAAGTAGGTTACAGTAACTCATTTTAAACATAGTACAAGGCGTTACTGAAAACATTCCAATTAAGCATTTCTGTAAAGAAGTCTAAAAAAGGTTAGATGTTTATTGGTTTTGGATTTAATAAAGTTGACACGCTTTCCTTTATCATTTTAGGCCATACCGGCTGCTTTGCCTTAACAGTTGCTCAAAGGGCTTAATCGCTTACTACTTGTGTTTAATCTTCGGTTGTATTTAAATTCAGATATATGCACAGACAGCTTGACACTTTCATACTTCCAGTGTCTAAGCAGAATAAGGACAAAGAAACATTAGCACCCTCCAACTGCGGAAAGAATACAGGACCTCTGGCTTAAATGGCTAGCATGCTAACTGCCAAACCACACAGGCATTTCAGATAGATTTCCTTCCTTGATATGCAAAACATGAGTGTAATATTCCACTACTGAGCACAAAAATTTGTTTCAATGAAATGTTGGAAGGTGTTTAAATAAGCAGGTTCAACTATTTTTTAAGACTACCAGCATTTACTGCTTTTAAAATGAGTCGCTAATACTAAACTTTGAGAATTATATTTTCTTGGAATAAAAGTTTTACAACACTCCTCCGCTACATTTTTTGCAATGAAATTAATATGCATATGAAATAGAAGCTTTGTATTGTTTAAGGTAATCGTAAATTGACTGAAAAATACATTCCTTCAATGAATTTAACTATTCAATTATATATTTTAGACAATGCTGTTTCCTCTTCACAAGGAATTAATGTTACAAATTTTAACAATTATAAAATGTAATAATTACATCCAATGTGTAAACGTTTAAGTAATAATAATAATAATAATAATAATAATAATAATAATAATAATAATAATAATAATAATAATAATAATAATAATAATAATAATAATAATAATAATAATAATAATAATAATAATAATAATAATAATAATAATAATAATAATAATAATAATAATAATAATAATAATAATAATAATAATAATAATAATAATAATAATAATAATAATAATAATAATAATAATAATAATAATAATAATAATAATAATAATAATAATAATAATAATAATAATAATAATAATAATAATGACAATGATAATAATAAATAATGATGATAATAATAATAATAATGATGATAATAATAATAATAATGATGATAATAATAATAATAATGATGATAATAATAATAATAATGATAATAATAATAATAATGATAATAATAATAATAATGATAATAATAATAATAATAATAATAATAATAATAATAATAATAATAATAATAATAATAATAATAATAATAATAATAATAATAATAATAATAATAATAATAATAATAATAATAATAATAATAATAATAATAATAATAATAATAATAATAATAATAATAATAATAATAATAATAATAATAATAATAATAATAATAATAATAATAATAATAATAATAATAATAATAATAATAATAATAATAATAATAATAATAATAATAATAATAATGACGATGATGATCTTTTTGTTGTTGTAATTTACGTCCTCCAACGTTAAGCCATATCGGACGATGAATGAAATGGGTGAAATGATTCTCAAATGAGTCCGGGGTCCATGGAGCTTAGAGTTACCCAACATTCGTCTTACAGGATAAGGGAAAACCCCGAAAAAAACCTTATCTAGGTAACTCACCCTGACCGAGATTCGAACTCGGGACGACGACGACGACGACGACGACGATGATGATGATGATGATGATGATGATGATGATGATGATGATGATGATGATGATGATAAAACATATGTTTGCTTAATTGTGAAATTTTATACCGTTTTCTGTTTTATTTTACTTACAGCCTTCTGTTTGCTAAATAATAGTATGATTCTGTAACTGAACATTTGTCAGTGTTATGCAAGACAAACAACAACGAAGGCCAAATAATAACAAAGCAGAGTTCAATATTGTACATGTAACGTATAGTGTTATTTCCAAATAAATTTTAACTGAATATTCATTCATAAGTTAGTGCAGTCTAAAATTACTTCATGTTAAAAGTAATTTTATTTTGATCATAGGACTGCTACCTTGGCCTCGTTCCACAAATGTTAAGGCCCCAACATGAACCTTATTTGTCTCAGAATAACTATTTTAGTTATTGTTCTTTAAGAAGTTATTTGTTTCACTACCTATTAAACATCCGAAAATTAGCACGTTAAATACGCGAATTCTGTGATGCAAGTAGCTCTCCTGCTATGGCATGGTTTTACTCTGCAAAAGTTAGCAGTTCTGAAGAGTCCGATAGATAGCTGAAATATTTTGCTTTGCAATTATTTATACCCTAGAGCACCTTGAGAAGGTGCAGCAGTGCGACCGGCCTTTATCTGTTGTACCTATCGGCATCCACGGACGGAAGGATGGGGTGCGAGGATACAGGGAGGCCGTCGCAAGGAGCCACGAGAGTACAGAGGGCAGGGTCATTACACTTTACCAGTAGAAACTCTCCGGCAAGACAGCACAATGGCAGCTCACCGACTGCGATCGGCAAACGGCCTCACCAGACCAGGCCCAGAGACCATAGACCGGAGAAGGAAGCTTTACTCAGAGCATATTATCCTGCCATGCAGTGCCGAGGGATCCGCCGATACTTCTAACATGAAAAAGACTACTAAATGAGAGATGATGTGAAATGATAATGGAGATGAAATGGAGGGACAGGAAATTCGGGGGATGTAATTAACCCACCCAGCATTCGCCTGGTCACTTGAAGAAACCCCCGAAAAATCTCATAGGTCAGGGAGGTTGCCACAGGAATCGAAGCCAGGCCTCCCGAATGTTGGGCATAAACGAGACCGCCTGAGCTTTCCCGCACGGTTAATTTAAACTTAGGCTTAAAAGTTAGTTACTTAATTTCCTTTCCAATTATATCATGTATCCTCAATGTCCACCACCTGCGGTGCCGTATGCAATATCAATGGGATTTAAGTACCATTAAATTAAAAATATAGAGGCTCGGCCAACAAACCCAGAGAAATAGAAAGGTAAAGCAGTGTTATTTTGAAGATAATATATTCAAACTGGGCGCCGGGGTAGCGCGGTGGTTTCGTTCGCGGCTCCCGTTCTAAGGGTCCCGAGTTCGATTCCCGGCTCTGGGGTTGGCGATTTTAAGTCGGCCCTATCCACGCCTTCACCTCTGTCTAGCACACGTGAAGTATCCCCTATGCCCAACGTGGTTCGGAGTCCACGGTAAAAACTGTAGGTCCTCTCACCTCACCGCCATCTTCACTATCACCCTATCATCAGAGGTAATGGACACCGCCCTCTGGGTGCCTCCACCTGAGAAATGGGTCCGGTCATCACTTGGTGGGGTGAGGTTACCCCGAAGGCCAAGGTTGCCATGTGGGGAGTGTTAGTAACTAACTAACTAACTAACTAACTAACTAACTAACTAACTAACTAACTATATATTCAAACTTATTCAAAGACTGTAAATACGGGGCTAAATCCGGACTATAGGGAGGGTAAGGGATGCACTTCACGCTGATGTTTGCAAGATATTCAGCAACAACATTGGCAATATGCGGCCGCGCATTATCATGGTGCAGCATCCAGCCTGCTTCACGGAAATGTGGTCTTTTGCGCCTGATATGGACTTGCAATGTTTTCAGGACATCCCTGTAGTATTGTCCACTTACTGATGTGTGTGCAGGTACAACATGCTGATAAACCATTCCATGAATATCAAACAATGAGATGACCATAACTTTCCCAGCAGAAGCAACCACTTTTGCTTTTTCGGGGGTTGGTGTTGAAGGAGATTTCCACACTGAGCATTGCTGTTTGCTCTCAGGATCGAAATAATGTAGCCAAGTTTCATCAGCAGTCATTACATTAGAAAGAAACTCCAGATCTTCCTCTAACATCAACTTTAACTGCATATTACCTCCATTGCAGCGGTAGGCGATACTGAATATGTCTGAAGTTGCCTGGTTCTCACAGTTTGTTTCACATTAAGCTAACAGAATATAATAAGATTGAATTTTAGTGCAAAAAATTATGACCGTAAAAATTATGATCATTCTTGATTGATCCGCCCTCGTATATCTTGCTGTAAAAATTATTTAAAATATTAATGAAGCTACATTTTATTTATAACCGCGCGTTTCTAGAAATTTGATGTTTAAAACAATATTACAAAAGTTATTTTTAAAACATCATTATATCATCAAATCTTCATGGTTTAGGAGAGTTCTCCTGTTCAGGCCTCATACCTCTTCCCATCGTTTTAGTGGTCTTCCTGTTGTTCTATAACCCACATCATTGTATTTGTAAGACTGTAATGGAATGCGAGAGTTATTCTTTTAAATGACTTTTCCATATTTCTCTATTTGCTTGTATTCTTTCTTGCAATGAGAATACATCTAACTCTTTCCTTATGTCTTCGTTTCTAATACGATCTTGTCTGGTGCATCCTTTGACTGCTCGGAGATACTTTATTTCTGCCGCTTGGCTCCAATCTTTTTTTTTTTTTTTTTTTTTTTTTTTTTTAAGTTTTCATGTCTCAGAACTATATAGTAAAACTGGAACAGCCATTGTCTTATACAATTTTAGGTTTGTATCCTTTCGGTTGTTTCTTTTCAAGATACAAACTATTACTCCACAAATGTATTGCAAATTGCTTAATTTACTACTTATTTCTTCATTGTTCGTTTTATAGGTTACATTACAGCCCAAGTAATGTTCCCACCTATACTAGCACTTTATTTATTAACACTATCTTAGATCTCTTTATTTGTTTTCCTATGAATGCCATAACCTTATGTTTTTTCTACGGATATAATTAAGCCATAATCTTGGATCAACTTTATTAGCTTGTACACACTTATTTGCAGCTTATCCTCTCTCTTATCGTCCATATAAATATTAAAGAATAGCCGAGATAAACTACATCCTCGTCTTAAACCATTATTATCATAAAAAAGTAAGATCAAAAACTTTTCTTCCATGCAAATGATTGTTTGTTTGTTTGTTTGTGTGTGTATGTATGTGTGTGTGTGTGTGTGTGTGTGTGTGTGTGTGTGTGTGTGTGTGTGTGTGTGTGTGTGTGTGTGTGTGTGGATTAGAATGCTGTTTTTAAAATTCTCCTCCTTCTATCGTTTAAATTTACTTCTGTATGATAATATACATCTAAAGTTGCAGTTTTCTTGTTTACATATGCATATATTCTGCTTTACTTAATTAGGGAGACCTCAAAAGGTGTGTTTTCGTAAAACTTTTATATCCAATACCAATACAGTTTTAATAGGTGCATGTTTATACTTACATCTACGCATATCATAGATATATGAAAGAAAGAAATAACTGAAAAAAAAGTATTGTTATTTTCTGAAGTTTCCAAAGACACCTGGCCTTACTCATGACATTTCAACTATTCCGGAACCGAAGATTATGTATGTCACTAAGAGACAGAGCCCTCTGCAGTGACAGTACTGCAACATCTCGCTTCTCATCTGCTCGCGAGTTAGCTGTTAAGTTAATTTACGTTGTGTAATATAGCTAATGTGCAACTGTAGTGCATACGCTTTTGTCTGCTAGACAGAACAGAAAGGAAACCACCCCTTGCCCTTGGTCGATGCTGCATTGTTTGTTTTAGCAATATCTCATTGCAGATTCATACAGCGTGGCAACAAACCTTCCCCCTGTAATGTTACAGGAAAAACTTTCCATTTCTCTCGTTCACATGGGGATTCCAAAATAAACTTCTGATAGTGCAAGTTGTACTAAAACGCGACATTATATAGAAATCTAACTTTCTCTCCGTCTTGTCCGTCACACTCCCCCTCCTCTCTCTCCCTCTCTCTACCGCCCCCTCTCTCTGTGTATGTGTGGAGGTTACATATAACTCATCCAATGTTTTCAAAGGCAGAAATAGTTATTTCTTTTTGCGAATAATTATTAAGACTTAAGCAACTAAAGACGTAAAGTACGAAGATTTAGATTTTCTCTATTGCTGCACTGTCTTTAATAACTAAGGCCCTGTCCATAACGTTGTACTTCGAACAAATTGCTCGTACAAATTTTCTTTTATATTCACGTACACTTTGTGTCAATTTTCTGTTTGTTTGTGTGTGTGCGTGTTTCTTCTTTAAACATTAAGTCATACTTATGGAAGTAGAGTAACCCTGGATAAGAAAAGACACTCCCGGGTGAGAGTAGAACTCGCAACTGCTAGGAACAAAATACACTGATGTTCGTTTAAACTATATTCCCCATGCATACAAACACATGGTTTTTAGGTATCGTCCATTTTCAAGATATTCAGTGACATGTGAATTATTAAACGCTTCTATCAGTTCTTGAAGTGCTATCATTATTCAATTGTTTCTCTCGTATCAGAAAAAGTGGGCATGAGATATCAACACTGGAATAGCTTTTGTACACTTGCCTACCGCTTCCGTTTTCTGCATCTCCTTGTATCAAATGTGTAACGAAACTGTGTTTGTAATTGTTTGTCTTGATTAATGTGAAATAGCTGAAAAAATAGGCTTTCCTTATAATAGTTAATAGAAGCTGTATATAACAATAGTGATTAAAGAAAGTGTTTTGTTATATGTGTTAATGCAAATCGGGCAGAATTACAAAACCACAAATAGCGATGATTTCCAAAAATCCAAATAACGTTTGCCTACTGCATTATACAGAAAAATGTGTAAATGAGATTTGAAAGTATATTTAGATTTAACCAGAAGTAAATAGAATAATTAATAAGCATTTCACGGAATAAGTTTGATAAAAGGTAAGTATAGAAGGCTATACGACTGCAACACATTCTTTTATTTTGTAGTTTACACTCAAATGTCGATTACTAGAGAATGTGTGCAATAAGTACATTTTTTGAATTTAAGTTGTCCACATTTTCTCCCGATAACCATTAATTTAATTTAAAATTTGTTACATTTATATGTATTAATTTAGTTCAGAGTAATTTTCCTAATTTTACCATGTCTCAAACCTGAATGGTCCTATTGTGAACATGTAGGAGGGGAGAAAGAGAGAGACAGAGATGTTTTAACAGAGCTCTCTTGGCCTGCCAATTGGTGGTGGAGAATTATTAGGCATTTATACAGTTTCCACAGTAATAATCATATATATTACATTATTTTATGATTTAGAGAATGATGTAAATTAATTGTTACTTTATTCATTAATTTTTAGTAATCAAATTAAGACAGAAAATAATTTAGCATTTGAGGAATACCTAAGCCTTTTCGTATGCATGAGTGATGCCATAACTTCAGAATAATGTAGCTAACTAAGTAATAAAAGCAAAAAAGTGAAAGCAGGACATAATTTGTGGAGCAGGATATAGAAGGGTCTGTCTATTGTGGAAAAGTGCACGTCTGGCAGCGGGGCATGGACGCCCTGAAGCAAGCAAGCATCCAACAGCAATCAATACAAGGTGCCGCACGCTGTCGGAATTCTAAAGAAGCTCAGAGAAAATGAGTGTAGGGGTGCAGGGTAACGGAAGGAAAGATCGATTTAAGAAATTGCTGGTTAGGGATGATGCGCTCCCAGCTGCGACAAATAATTATACCCAACTTCATTCACATTTTTGTGTTATAAAGCGATAATTATTACAGGCGGTCATGAAAGTTGAACGAGTCATTTACTATTAGCACAATGCTGTAAAATTAAGGTCAACAGATAGCTTGGTGGTCTTCATACAAGACCCTTGAAACATTTCTGATTTATCTCATTCCAGGTTTTGATAATGTTAGTTGTTTTCGGGTTAAAGTCAGTACTTCATGTCACTGTAGTTTATTTCAACCAAACAGCCAACAGCCAAATGAGAATATTATTCATTTTTCACCAGATAAACATTCTGTTGGGCATCCGTTACCACGATCCAAGTATCTGCAAATTATAGAAACCAGAAATAAAATAAATCATATACAAAAATTACTATGCAAATAAAGGCATCTCTAAATGTTGACCAGTCTGGTGTATGAAGGCGACTGTCTAGTCAAGTTTCTTTGATATCCTCCTTGCTAGTTATTTATGGGTACAGCACAGCAATCACGCCTTTACAATAGTCCATCTTCCGAGTAGCAAAAAGGAATTAAATTAAACAGCAAGAAGACATAGTCTCCCTTGGGAACAAAGGTGGCAAATAACAATTGCCAACCAGATTGATGAGATGATGTGGGAGAGAAGTTGTCGCAAGCACCCGACTTGAAACAAGTGACAACTGTAGTTTAACATTTAGGCATTTTATCCAAATTATGAGCTTTATAGCTTGTCATCTCTATATTCTCTTTCAGAGTCCGACATGTAATTGTGGGTAGAAATCTACTCACAATGTAGTAGATTCAAAATTTTAACATTTCACTGTTAAACAATCAGAAAATTCATGAAAACACCCTGAAACAGACTATCATTGATTGGTTATGAGTATGTGAGTATGACGTTGCGGACGTTACTAAAGCAGATTGTGGCTAATGCTATCTGTCAATACTCACTGAATCACGTGAATGAAAGAACTGATAGCCAATTTCTCGACCTGGATCATGAAGCAATATTAAATAAAGAAGTAATAATAAAAGCAATACAATTGAAAAGAAAGACGTTAAAAGCTATAAGGTTAAGGCTCTCGTAACATTTTTTGTCCATATACTTTTATTAATTTTAATTATATGTAAAGCAATTATCCATTTTCTTGTCATTAGCACAATTTTTTTTCAGAATCCAAACAGTATGCAGCATAAAGTATTGTAGGTATTTTTCCAGCTAATAAAGAAGATTTTCTTGTAGATACACAGTGAAAATAAATTATAAAATGACATGAATGTTACTTCTTGTTAGATGCTTATCTTTGATATGAGAAAGAAACTTGTGAGTCAGCAAATACAGGCACTATTGGTATTGCTTTTCGTTAAATTGTAACTGTTTCTACCGTCTACTTCATAATAGGTAAATGAAAGTATTATATTTCATCGAAATTTAGATACCGAGATTTCATCGTATATTTGTATTTCACCCGTAGGAGCACAAGTTCTGAACATCTCCATTAAAAAAAAAAAAAAAAAAAAAAAAAGATAAGGTGTGTGCATGCTTGTTCATTCCTATTTAGTCTGTGTGCATTTTGCTAAAAAATTAAGACTTATTAAACTTTAAACCTGTATTTATCTTTGGTCTCTTCTAAAAATGAATAATAAAAATAAAATTAAAAAATTCTCGTATTACTACTTACGTAGATCATTTAAGGTAATTGTTCATTTTCTGTAAAGCTGATCTGACGAGTTAGATAGAAATATTGCACATATTATATATATATATATATATATATATATATATATATATATATATATATATATATATATATAAGCATAAATACATTTGTGGTAATAATGTATTTTGAAACATCCTATTAAAGTTAGTATTAAGGATAAACATTAATGAACTAGCACTAAAAATTGTAATACATATTTTATAGTCGATATTCAAATTGTTGATAGTGTTGTATTTAAATATGGCTTATTTAACTACAAATGGCTCTCTGTATCAACACCCTGAGATGTCTCCCTAATAAACCAAATCGTATCGTCAACAATAAGGTTTTCTTCATTAAACCGTTTAAGCATCCTCAAGAAAGAGCAAGCATATTCACTGTTTTGCAAATTCTTCGGACGGTACTTCCGCAACTGATGCTTCATGAATTAAGATTTCATCTTGCTGAAAACAGAACTTTTCCCATTGTGATGTAACATAAGATTAAATGTATTATAGTATGCTTACTTTTCTTATGCAAAATAAATTGTATATTTTGAGTTTCTTTTAATATTCTATGTACATAACTTTATTGAAACAGATTTTGAATATTTTGTCCAAAAAGGTAACCTTAATGGATAGAAAAAATTCCGCAGTAAGACTCTCAAGATCATTAAAGTATAGATAATTGTGTTTATTACAGTTTTTCATAACGTCTTAAAACATTTTATGTTGTAAATTAAACCTTTCGTAAGCTTCACCTAAAACATGTTTGAACGTTTGCGGGCCCCTTGATTTTTTTAGCATCACAGGCGTTTGTGAAAACAAATAAATATTTAAATGCTTGTATTGTAATTTTTTTGCTAAATTTGAAGCAAATCCTATGTAAACAAGGCAAGGACTTTTATATGAGAATAAAATAGGTACTGATTATGGTTCAATTTGTCCTTGAAAGATGATGTCCAATAAATGCATTGGTTTAGATCTTTCACATATTCACTTTCACCAAAACGAAAGACCTGGTAAAGCAGCTTACAAAGAAATACACAACCATAATGTTCTTTTTGCCAAGTGATGTCTGTTCTTTAATCGATTTCCTCATTTCTGGCGCCGATGAAAGTTGCCAGTACAAAACCACCGGTATGCAACATGTTTTCTTTTCAGCAAGATCCTATATGCAAGGAAAGAAAGGTAACCGCAGAAATTTGGTGCTCCGGAAGTTTCTATATATATAAAACAGGTTACCAAATTCATGTCTCATGTACTTCAACAGACAACACGAGAAAAAAAGAATAAAGCACGCTGGATGCCTAATTTCGTGGAATGTTTAGCATTTCAGAAACAGGAAATTTCTGGCTCCTCTGAAATTGTTAACGGTTATAATACATCAAGAAGGTAATATCACTGCATAAGTGAAAAGAAAGAGCTGTTTTTGAACCTTCTGAAATATCTTCTGCAACGAATAACAAAATACTATGTTTCCAAAAAGTCAAACAAGGTGTTTTTCCTCATTAGTTCTAGTTATGATTTTGAAACATTGTCTCATTTCTGTAAGGTAGAAATATGACCTCATGCACTTAATTGCTCTCAAGAGAGATGCTGCTAATTAAGCGCCATAACATCGCAAGAAAAGGCCAAGGTACTACGTATTCAGAGATAGAAGTCCACAAGAAGTACATAGTGGTTGATTGTGGAACCACCGTCGAAGAAATATAATTGCTATCGAAAGCAAAAAAGGAACACCACTGATCTCCAGATCTAACAATCAGATTTCATTTCTATTCAAGCCTACCAACTGAAGTGGATAAGGAAAACAAATTATTATTATTATTATTATTATTATTATTATTATTATTATTATTATTATTATTATTATTATTATTATTATTATTATTATTATTATTATTATTATTATTATTATTATTATTATTATTATTATTATTATTATTATTATTATTATTATTATTATTATTATTATTATTATTATTATTATTATTATTATTATTATTATTATTATTATTATTATTATTATTATTATTATTATTATTATTATTATTATTATTATTATTATTATTATTATTATTATTATTATTATTATTATTATTATTATTATTATTATTATTATTATTATTATTATTATTATTATTATTATTATTATTATTATTATTATTATTAGTATTATTATTAGTATTATTATTATTATTATTATTATTATTATTATTATTATTATTATTATTATTATTATTATTATTATTATCATTATTATTATCATTATTATTATCATTATTATTATCATTATTATTATCATTATTATTATCATTATTATTATCATTATTATTATCATTATTATTATCATTATTATTATCATTATTATTATCATTATTATTATCATTATTATTATCATTATTATTATCATTATTATTATCATTATTATTATTATTATTATTATTATTATTATTATTATTATTATTATTATTATTATTATTATTATTATTATTATTATTATTATTATTATCATTATCATTATCATTATTATTATTATTATTATTATTATTATTATTATTATTATTATTATTATTATTATTATTATTATTATTATTATTATTATTATTATTATTATTATTATTATTATTATTATTATTATTATTATTATTATTATTATTATTATTATTATTTTCATCATCATCATCATAACAGCCGGCCATTCTATACTTTAATACTTCTTCGTCAATGTAGAGGTCAGAGGACTAGTTTTTGGAGCTAGTGACTCAATTTCGAAACCATTTGTATAGTGGAAACAAAATCATAAACAGCCACAGGATGACATTATTGTCTCTGTTATGAAATATGCTGTAGCCATTATCCGAAACCGATTAAGTGATATGCGTAGCATTTGAAAATTAAGGCCGCGCCGTGGCTCAGTGGTTACACCACTTGGCTCTCAGCAAGGCGGCCCGGGTTCCATCCCAAGCGACCGCAAAGTGAGATTTGTAGTGGAGAACACGGCGCTGGAGCGGGGTTTCTCCGGGATCTCCTGTTTCCCCCGCCATCTCATGCCACCGGTGCTACATCTTCATCTCATGTATCATCAGTATCATCGCTTGCGGTGCCGTATGTAGAAAAAGCGGGCGTTAAACACGACTCATTGAAAATTAACTTAAAGAAATATCCTAATTTTCAAGCAATTTGGCGTTTAAGAAACACGGACATGCACACATACAAAAGAATTGAATCCGACATTATTTTGTTCTCCGAACAGCTTTTTCCATTCTTATGACTGTAATCCTTCAATATTCAAGCACTTTAACACAAAAAGTGAATACGTTAGATGTGTTAATGACTATAAGATAAGTCGCCCAAAACTATCACTCCATATATGTACCTCTGAAATTTAATATAAATGTAAAAGCAAGTTCCATAGGCATAAAGATATGGCAGGGGATTATTAAAGTAGTGATATACGTATTTGAAAATGATGTAAATAATTTTTAACATGCCCTTTTTTATTTAAATCTCTTAAAGTATTTGTCGCAGTTGATAACTCGGAAAATAGTATTAATGATCGCGTTTGTTTCATCATAATGGATCAACAACAGAGAGTAAAGATTATTAGACCCAAGAATACATTCAATATAAAGTTGATTACGAGTTCTTGGTTTGAAAATATGTACAAGTGTATAAAATCGAATAAACGTCTTATGTAAGTATCCCTATCTAATGTTCATTCTGAATTACAATTTTGTCAGAGAAAGATGACTTTTCAGTCTACGGCGTCAAAAAGAAACATACGGAAAAAGTGTCATATCGCAAAACGTAAATGTCAATTTGAATTTTAGATATGGTCTAGGAATTTTCAAAGAAACAACTGAAGGTAAGAACGACTAAAATTGCTCATTAAAGACTTATTTTTGAGAAATATTTCACTGAAGAGAAAGGAACTCCACCTCAGTAGTTTTATTCTTCCTTTTAATATGAGTCATATATTGTGAATATTGGAAAATTCTATGAGCATTTATGACACGAAAGCTTGAATATACTGGAGACATAACCTCAGGCAGTAAAAAATAACCAAAAGTTTACTATGAGTGTAACAATTTCCGAGCATCTATGCATATGGAGAAATTGCGAAATAGGGTCGATTATCCAAACAGAACAAGAGAAGAAAACCTTTATTTTCGTGTCCGTTTTGTAAATGCAAATTTTGGTATTGGCTTCAGTGCAAATAAATAACGCAAAGGTAAAATTAAATTTTTTTGTCGCATTGTAATATGCCAGTCACCTTATGATAATCTAGAACGCAAAATTGACGTTTCACACTCATCGACGTTGCTGGGTCTCAGGATATGCAAGGATGTATGTTTCATTTAAAATACAGCAATCGCTCATACGACGATAAAATAAATGGTATGAAGTAAAGGAAAGTAAATGACAGAAATACGAATTAATTTATGCCAAATGATGTGAGATTTCAGGTAAAATGCAATATAACATTCCTTGGCATTACTACTTACCTATGATTTTTCAGCATCTGGTTTAATAAGATATACGGAACTATGCTGCATAAGCAACACTAACCATAAAGGGTGTGTAAGGGTGGACATCGCTACTGTACTACATTGTACACGGGTGAATAGGATTTGGTTTGCACAGTTTTTGATCACCACTTCTGATGTAAATCGCATTGAAATTAATGAACAAGGGGGTGGTTCATGGCCTCAGGCAACCTCTCCTCTATCATTATCTTATTAGGTGTACGTCTGCTTCTCCGCAGAAGGGGTTGGCTGTCATCAAGTGTAAGTCTTAAATGTCACATTAACAGAAGTCAGGAAACAATTCATTGTTAAAAAAGTGAACAGTATTATTTACTTAAATTTTTCATATTGTCGCTTAAGTTTTAAGCCTTAAAATAATTTTCTTGTTGATAAGTGTACCCAGGTATATTTTTATCGTTTTATAAAGTTTAAAAGTTTATATCCATGCCCATACATATTATGAACGTATGGCTTCCAGTGCATACCGATCGGGATGGTTCAGGCGGTTTCGTCTGTGGTCCACATTCGGGAGGCCCGGGTTCGATTCTCGTAGCCGACGTAACTGACCCGTGGGTTTTTCGGGGATTTTCCAGGGTCGCCAGGAGAATACTGGGTAGGTTAATTACATCCCCCGAATTACCTGTCTCTCCATTTCATCTCCATTATCATTTCATATCATCTTTCATCTGGTGGTCTCTTTCAGGTCAGAAATGTCGGTAGTTGTCTCAGGGCTGCATGGCAGGATGATATGCTGAGTAAACCAATTCCTCCTTCCGATAGGTTCGGTTGTTGGTCTCCCGCTCGGTATTGCTCTATTTTAATATTTCTTACAGTTTTGTGATTGCAAATCTTCCATGCGATATAGCTATAACTAATCTTGTTGAAATTTAAGTTTAAGTGAAACAAATTTAACTTACATATTGTTTTGTTGCAGTTTTAAATTGTTTCTGTAATGAAATGATTAATTTGTCCACTGAAAGGGCTACAGGAACTAAATAAATTTGATTCGTCAGTTTTATGTATTAGATTTTTAAAGGTGGGGTACTACTTTTACTTTTTATTTTATTTATTTATTTATTTATTTATTTATTTTTTGAAATTATGATTTCTGTAGCATGTGGACACTTGATTGATTACTGTAACAATTCAGAAATAATATTGAAGATATGTTAAAGAAATTAAACAATGCCCCTTTTCCAAAAATTCAATTTGAAATTTATTTAACATTTATTTTCACAGATGTTTGAAAAAATTGTTACACCGAAGGAATATTTCTAAGTTTCTTCTGTTAAACACCAGATTTAGTTCAGTATGTTGTTATGAGCACATAAGACTTAGAGGGCGTTGGAGCAATATCCACTGTATAGATTGATTATTTAGATGTTATGTACTGCTTACATGGGCTATTAAGATACAAAGTAATACCTAAAAAAGGCAAATATTGAAGAAATGTTTGCGAGATAACAGGTTTAAGTTTGTACATGGCTTTAATAAGCATTTGCTTATCCACTTACATATAGACTCAGTTAGTGGTTTAAATGCACCAAGTGAAGAAAATGATAGTATTCTTAAATTTTTAATTCAGAATTTTCATATAATGTGCTTACTTTTATCAATTTTGGCCAAATTTTATCGTTGCATTATGTTAAGTCTACACCTTAATGAATCTTGAATAGAAAATTATATTTTGGTCGATATTCACATTCAAAGTGATGCTTTTTACATTACTTATCTCACTATTTTTTACTGTCTTCGGGATCTCTTTATAAAGATTAGAGAATGGGAGCTGCTAAACCCTAAGTCTCATATTACCAATCATTTTATCCGTATACTGTCCACATAAAAAATCATTTTTATAGTGTTCAGGACCTGACAGAGTGTATTGTACCTATATACTTCTCCGCATCAATACGTCACAGTCATGCTTTACGTTTCTTTAACGTACACCAAATTCTCTTACACAGTCACTTTAATTAAATTATGTCCCAATACATAGCACCTTTTCTTCCTTTACGTCAACACCTCTGTAACATGAACAACTTCTTCTAGATGTCTAACGTGTTATAGGTATACCTCATATAAAGTACATGATAAATTATCCTTTGTATTAGTTACCTAGCACTTAAACAGTACAAGATGTCTTCGTGGTAAAGTGTGAGGTTGTCATTTAAGTTGCAGGTTCGAATCTCATCGTATCTAAGATGTTCACAGCAGTAAAGGGAAACCAGTTCCTATCACGTGACGGCTTCACGTAGGGATGATATTCTCGACTCTGTGAATCTTTCCGACTGAACAGAAACGCGGTATCAATGAATTCTACGCCAGACGTGAAGGATGCGATCGACGGGTAATGTTAGCAGAAGAAAACGGCTGTAAACATAGAAATGTGTTGATTTATTTTCATATATTCATCTTCAAAGAGGGCTATTAAAATACATAAGTGGGGAAATAAAAATATATTTGAAGTGACATCACATGACATCCAAAATTAGTAAAGGGAATAACATGGAAGGGTGATTTACAAAGAATGGAAACAGAGGAGGTAGTTCTAAGATCAATAGACCGAAATACTTCTGATGGTAGGTGGAAAGATAGCTGCACAAAAAGAAGACATTGGTAACCCTATTTTCAGAAACCCAAGAGAATGTCCTAATGTGTAGTGCTGACGAAGTTACGAAATCCTGTGTTTAATATTCTACGTGTTCTAGAGGAAAAGAAGAAAATAATTCAATATAAATTTCCATCCTTTGCCGTAGGTTGAATTAACATGATTCCCTTAAGTAATAATTTTTAGAATTAATTTCAGTTTTCCATTCAACGGTTTTATTTATCGTTAAATAATTGTTGGGAACATAACTGTTTGGAACCGCAGGCTGTCATGCTTGCTTGTTTAAACACCGATATCCTCTTAAAAGTCGAGCCGAGGGGTGCGTTCCCCCCCACGAAGGGTTGAAACAAGTGCTGCTTAATTTTTCTTTGACGCGGAAATGCAATGCGAGACAAAGTTCAATTCCTTTCCTCCTCCCAGAGGAAAGCCACTCAAAATTTCGCTTCGTTAACGTTTAAACGGCGGTTTGACAGCTGTCACAAACAGAAGTGTGGCCGCATGGGAATAGGGTGACGTAGCTGATGCACACGTCTATTCCTTTCTAGTTTTTAACTACTCTAAATTTCAGTTGTGCATCTCCTCATCCTCCACCTCTTCCTCTTTTTTATATTATAATGTTTAGATTCCTTATACTTCCTTGTATCAGGTGGAAAATTATAAATTTCCTGTCAGAACTTCCATACTGACTGCCTTGACTAGCTTCGGTCAGCATAGGCAAGCAATTTTTATTTAAAGGAAATCATTTAGTTCAGTCAGCTTGGTCCTCGATTACTTCAAAATGATATAAAAGTGACTTATAAAGCGCTATGAAAATAATCACTGATAATATTTCATGAGTAATATATGTTTTAAAATATTCTAGAGAGAAATGGGGAGGGAGAGAGAGGGACGGAGAGGAGGGTGTCTGTAAGCAGCATAACTCATAATCAAAAAGTCGGATAAATATCAAATTGGATGTCTAGTTTCAAATTTTACTCGGATGCGGACTAAGATTTTCAAGAAAATGCCCACACTGTTACCACCTACATGTAAAAAAGTTTCGTTATTTTGTGCGTTGTCTCTAAGGATTTTAATTGAAATTAAGTACATATGTAAACATTATGATCTTGGCGGGTGTCCATTTACTACTTTTTTCCATAGTTTATTATTGTAGGTTTTGTACATATAAAGTGATTCATGCTTATTGAAGTAAAATATATGAATTTTATAGTCCATATAGGTAATAGATTAGTCCGCAACTTCTGGCGTCCTCAAAGCGAAATGTTTGCGTGCAAAATAAAATGATTTGGCAATATATATATATATATATAGGTATATATATTTTCCTATGGAAAATTATGTGCTCTCCGCACTCTACAGTGTGTTTACTTTTTGTATGCGTGTATACTCCTAGTTCGTTTCAATCACTAAAATATAGTTTTAGAGCGACAGCAAAGAGGATTTTAGATAACTTTTAATGTTTATTTAAATAACAAAGGCAGAAAGAGCTGATATTTCATATTTCTAAGTAAAATATACAAAATTTACTCTTTGAAATGGGAAACATCGTATTTTCTGTTCAGCCTAATTCTCCTATTTTATTCAGAATATTAAGACGAACAGTTGGTGCTAAATTCAAGATGCCAGTAAAATTCATTAACACTGACGCGAAAGAATCGATAACATTAAACATTAAACCTATATATGGCATAATAAAAGAGATGTTCAGTTACGGAAACAGATATTTCACTTAGCTGTCTAAGATACAAAAAAGAACTCATTTGCTGGTTTTGTTCCTGAGAAAGTGTGATCCATATAAACCTGAACCACTTCAGTAGGCAATAACTTTTGAACAAATAATAGGACACACGTGCAACTTTGGGAGACTATAATACACAGTTGGGAGATTACATTACACTATTTACATATCAGATTAAATTTTATAAGTGTCCTCCACTATGTTTACATTCGTCTCAACTTATTCTCTGAAGTTTTACGAGAGTATCCTCGCCAATGTTACTTATTTCGGTTCGAATGGATTCCTTAAGAACATCAATTGTCCATGGCCTGTTCTTGTACACTCTATTTTTAGATATACCCACAAAAATCCGGCGAGGTTAGGTCAGGAGATCTGGGGGCCACAGACCTTTTGAGATTATTCCATTATCAAATAAACTGGTTAAAAGTTCCATGGTGTCATTGGATGTATGGCACGTTGCTCCATCTTGCTGGAAATAACCTTCTCTCAATTCGACATCATCTCCGTAAAACTTCAGAGAATATGATGAGACGAGTGCAAACATGTACAGATACTGGTGGAGAACACTTTCAACAATTTCCATGAGATATAAATAGTATAATGTTATTTCCTAACGGTGAGTTATATTATCCCAAAGTTACATCTGTGTCCTATAATTGATTCAAAAGTTATGGCTTGAAGTGGTTCAGGTTTATATGGATCAGTCACAAAAATTAATATAAAATAATGTGTTGCTGAAAAAAAGCCGATATAAAATAATCTAAGCGGATCTTTAACTTGGATTTACAAGTAGATGAATAATGTGAAATAATAATCATTCACATAAAGCAGTACTTCTATTTACACTGCGTATCCAAATGCTGTTTTGAACTATTGAAAAGAATTGCAATAATATGTGCTTATAATAGAAGAAGGGAGTTAGAAAGAAGTTTAAAAGAGCGTACAAGCGTATATGCATATGAATCATGTTAATTTTATGCACAACAGAGGGCTCTAGGTCAATCATCCCCTTGAACTTGTAAGTTTCTTTCCCCTCAGGTGACTTGTTAGTCGTTAGCCGTTTATTTGGCAGCCTGGTTTAACTCACAGGTGCTAGAACTGGGATACAAAACGAAATTATTTGATACTGAACTACTTGTAAATGAAAAGATGGAAAGGAATATGTTGTTCGTTCTCAGATTACTAAAACTAGAAGAGAGTTGGAGTGATTCGCTTATACGTTACTTACGTGGGGTGCGACAGGAACAGTTGTGGTGTTAAAAGATCACCAACTACCTGTTTTATAGTAAAAAATATCACAGAACTTTAAAAGGATAATTTTATGTTTTCCCCCTTTTACGGAGTATTTTCAACCTGAAAAGTTGGGGAATTGCAGTATTAATTAAATTTTATCAGACGGAATGAAAACTGTATTTAAAATGATATACCAATCCAATGATACAGTTGGCTTGAAAATGATAAACTTGTTCCTTTAGGTATTGTGTGAGAACAATTAAACAAAAGAGAGTGCTTGTTTCTATATTTTAAAGGTCACCGTATTTTAATGGTGGCAACGAACACCTACGTTTTTATTTTTTGCGTCAAAAGAAACAAATGAAAAAGAAAACATGGAACATTCAGGAACAGCCGTTGATGTCATGAACCGGAAATAGTCCCTTTGTTGTGTCGCGCTGGTGTTCTTACCGTTCAATTTCGGCAGAACTAGAAGATTCCATTTCGACATAGTCCAATGCTAAGATTCCAGAGATTCCTAATTGCCGAACATTCCTTGTGACCGACAGGATATATAAAACGGGAGTCCAAAAGCCAGCCTACCCTTCAGTTGCTAGTTATGAGATGACTGGTAAGTATCGGAGTTGTGAATCGAGTGGACAGAGCAGTATGTATTGTCTACTCAACAAAGAAGGCAAGGCAGATGAATGTGTAACGTAACCTCTAATGTTGTGTTTATGCTCGCCTTCCGGGTATGTTAAGGATGCTATGTTCATGTTAAGTACACAGTGTTGTCACATAGCTCACCCATACGTAATACCTATCATTGCAGTTAAAACGAGCATTAGATCTAGCAGCATAGATGACTCATAATGCACTCTCATACACTCGTTTCGTAGTAAATAGATCCAGCACCAAAGCAGATAAACAGTTCAAACCCCTCTCCCTCTTCATGCCCCGCTTGCCTTCTTGTGGCGGATAGACAGCAGTTGGCAAGCAGAGCAGAGTAAAAAGTTAGTATTGGTGTGTGAAGAGTGAACGTCGAGAAGTTTGGAGCAGCGCAAGAGACATAAAGCAACATTAGACTAACCACCTTATTCTATGTATTATAAAATATGTAAGTAGCTGTAAGTTAACATTGGACTGAGGATTCCAGTGACAAACAAAGTAAGTTTGTTGAACTTCGTGTTGTCATTTTGTCACAGTGTGGAATGTCGGTGCACTAGGTCGAAAATTCCACAGATATGAGGATTCGGTTTATAGCTTATAGGAGCACAATAAAACACTTGTTAGACATCATAAGACAGCTTTTAACTTTCTCTACCACTCTAGTAGACAGAGGAAAACTTGCATTCAACGCAAACATTGAATATTTGTATTCATGTTATGTGTGTGTTAACAGCATAACTAAAAAAATACAACTTAATCGTTCTTCCACACTAGACGTGTGTAGGATGACTACATAGAGTCATACTGAAAATTTCAATGCCATGTTTGGGATTTGAACCATGGATCTCCCGGTCTCCATTCGGTCGCTCTTAACTATTGAGCTACCATGGCCAACATGTCGTCATGACATTACATTTTTCAACTGACTCGTATCTTTCCCGGTAAATCACTAGGGTCTCTCATACACAGTGAGATGCGCACCTTTTGTGGTGACTTGCTATGTTGTAGGTACCTAAGTCCCAGGCTTTATAGTTACCACTATTAAGTTATTTGTTGGAAATTTAATCCTCCTTACGAATCAGTTGGAGGATTTAATATCATGAAGGCATGTTGGCCATGGTAGCTCAATAGGCGACCGGATGGAGACCGGGAGATCCGTGGTTCAAATCCCGGTTATGAAATTGGATTTTTCAGTCTTACACTATCCTAAAGAAAATTTTGAACCAATATCATGAATGATATTTAATGTTAATACCCTTCAAAGATATGGCAATAGGATTTCCAAGAGAACGCTTCCAACTCCAAATACCTTTTACATGTAATAATAATGTTGACTTTTTTTCTTCAGAAATATCTCTGCAGTTTTTATTAAAATGCCAAGTAGTTAATATATTATACTATAAATAAAATGTTTATACGAAATATAATAGCAATGGTCTGTTCCTTTTGCTTCAAAAGCAACTTTGTATACTTTTTATAACATGCTAATGAAGAAATGACGATTTCGTAAAATCACACAATTCATTTCAAACATTTTTCTGTCAGAATCAGCTATTTACAAGGTAACCTTATTTTAGCTTGAATTTTACATATATTTTTCGCTATTAATTTGTTTCTCGTGAAGTCATAAGTAGAATTACAAGGCAGGTTTTAAATGACTGATTATTGTGTTTGATGTTTCCTTTGAATAACTGAACGAACTTTTATGTAAACGTTTATCTCAGTGAACATGGAGAAGAAAAACAATGCATACGTCATATATATTTGCCTGCCTCGGTAGCGTAGATGGTAGCATGTCTGCCTCACGTTCAAGAGGTCGCGAGTTCGAATCTCGTTCAGGGTGAGTTACCTGGATAAGGTTTTTTCCTGGGTTTTCCCTTATCGTTACAGACGAATGTTGGGTAGCTCTAAGCTCCATGGACCCTGCATACATTTGAGCATCATTTCACCCATTTCAGTCACCGTCCGATATGACTTAACGTTGGAGGACGTAAAATTAAAAAAAAGATAAAAAATACGTCATATAAAATAAAGTGACTAAAGAAAATCATGTGAGGTAAGACATAAGTTTTGCTAATGAAACCTGCATGAGGAAATAGAAGGACCGAAAATGCTACAAGATAGTTTAAGATGGGAAGAAGTACCAGGTTATAGCAAGGAATAGTTCAGAAACTGGTAAAGCTGGACAAATAGTTATTGGACTTCAAACGTGTATTACGGATTGCATGTTTCAGTAAGAATGTATTGTTTGTGAAGTACGTGGTTTGTTGTTTATTAATTATGTAACATTATACAAAATTCATTCAGATTAAAGAGAACTTCACAGGCCAGCCAGAGAAACTTTGACACATTTCATGCAAATATCTTATGGTATTTATTCAAACTTATTAGAGCCACTTTTATGAAACTGAAGCATAAGGAATGGATTTTCAAGTAAGACATAGTTTAGTGTTTGGTGGTAGTCTTGAAATACTTACACTTATAAATTATGACTCAAATATCAAATATTACATTATCCGCCTTTTCATTCTTGAGTTATGTTTTACTTCCTGACCCTCTCTCCCTATTTCACATACACATGCTTGGCTTTGGATTCACGGACCTAAAATCTTTTTTTCTAGCAAAATAGAAGTTAATAAATTTTTAGAGTGCAATATTTCGACTAATAGCAATAATTGGTTTAGAAAAGGAAACAGGTTTTGGGCTGCGTTTCACTAGTTATGCGTATCGGTGGAACACATATTTTAAAAATGAAATAAAATATTTAAGTGAATCCCCACTACGAGTCCCTTTAGTACCCAAAAGTTGATACTTATTATGATTGCGGTGATGGTAGCCCATAAATCAATGCCAGAAAACTTGACTCTTCCTATATATTAACAACAATATATTACAGACACAATTTTGAGAGCCCGAAAAGAAACTATAATGAAACGTATACGGTCAACATTCCGAAAAGCCACTTGTTGATTCTGCAACACTGAGGAATAAGTGGAACGCATTCTGTTTCACAGCTGCATACAAAGTAGCATATTCCTTTTACATTTTGTGGTAATATAACCTATTTTTCTTGTAAAGTGAAAAGTTGTTGCAAACAGATGACAGGGGCAGGTTCGGCCAAACAGGGAATGTTCAAGGAAGCAGTTTCATTGACTGGCTGCGACTCAAAAGCACCGTGAAGTCCGTCTGTCAGATACGTTGTTTCTTGTACTTGATTTACCGGATGTTCTTTATTCTCTTTTTCTTCTGAAATTTATTTCACCCGTCAGCTGTCTCACTGCAGGAAAACTCGGAGAGGAATGAAGCTTCACTTACTGCATATCTATCAGAAACTTATCAGGTACACATTGCTGTAGTGATAAGATGATACCTGGATGAAGTTCAGAAGACAAATACCCACCACGGGGACAATGTCCTGTTATTTAAAAAACAATATTGCACATACAGCTATTATATTCACGCGGAGTTCTCAGCTGTTTTATCATTGCTTTGACTTCTAGATTAAATTATAATAGAGCCTTGGTAACAAAATCAAAACGTACTTAAGATATTGTGACTTTGTGGTTTCGTAGAATTAAAAGTCCAATTTGCAGAAATTAAAATCGTTCTTTATTTTCGTAGAAATACACTGTTCAATTCTCACGTAACAACATTACGTCACATACACCACACAATCTAGCAAGGACCCTGACCAAAGCAAACAGATTTCTGATTGCACCTGTTTACATAAGCTCCCGTTACAACATCTGTTCACTTCTGTTTACGACTCCCGAGACTGATTCTTGGTGAGTCGTCATCTTCTTAAATAACTTATTGATAAATTCTAGATATTTCCGGAACAAGAAAGGAACCGAATAATCTCTATCAGTCAAGATGTCACCATAAATGTTCATTTATCTCAGTTTGTTTGTTTCGGCAGACCTTTATCTCGCGCTATCTTTAACTGCTTATGCTAGCTCTTTATTACCGTGAAAACTATCCGTCTGTTATCTATTTACACCGAAACTTTTATGCCCGTTGCCGTGACAATAGCTACAGGACAACTTTTTCATGGCGCTGTTGCTCATTATTAGTATACTTTATGGCTTGTGACAGGCTTTAAGAATTACTAGTACTCGGCACTCGTCCAGTCAGACAATATACATCCCGAAAAAGGAAAGCTACAATGTCTTCGAAGCATAAGATTTAAATTCACTAATTCTTCGACGCAGCTCAAAGCCGTAAAGTAATCTACGTGTAAAATATAACATTTTGAGAACATTAAAAGACATTTATATTTAAATGGTTTTTATTTTTATAAGGAGCGTATTCACATTCCCCTAATGGAGAATTCAAATCTCTGCCATAGCGATCTTTTTAATACTACTACATTCAAGAAAACGTGTTGACTTACAAATTAGATAGTAATTGGCAAGAGCTTTCACAATACTATTCATACACATCTTGTCAATTTCGATTTTTACTTTATCTCCTACCTACTTCTGTGTGAGAGAAAAGTGCACGTTCCACTTAAAATACGTTTCCAGATGCCAACGTAGTCTACCGAAAACCTTCTCACGAAAAGTACTTTTAGAAAAGCACTGCCCGTATATATATCGGGATAACATAGCTCTAAGACAAAAAGTGGGATGAATACCAAATCTCATACATGAGTTAGGCATTGTTTATTATACCAGGCAAAGAACTTTAAAAAATATCCCATATCCGGACTACCCTGAAATCAATAAATAAAATGTTTTATTAAAATGCAATATACTTATTTGAATTTCAATGAAACAAAATGACAATAACTTGATATTATTGCAAGCAGTTTCTGAAGTCCCTGAAAATTACTTGACGAAATTTGAGGGGGAAATTACTTGACATGAATGCCAAATCCCGGTGAACTCGCCATCTGTGTAACCGATCAAGGAGTTTTTCTTCCTTAAGTTATTGCGCCAAGAAAAAGCAAATTTTCCACTGGCTGACACAGAGGAGCGTGTGTCAGTCACTAAGCAACTTCTCCGTCACTGTAATTCAATTTATGTAATTTTGTATACTTGAGAAATTCTAAGAGATAGACAAAATTTTGCTGTAGAACAAATATAATATACTCGTAATATTAAAATACACATTTGAAGTCAAACCACTTTTTCCCAGCGCTAGACGCCTTTAAAATGTTACATACTGTACGATTATTTTTTATGTAACGAAGCAATTTTTGCTTAATTTTGTGCAATAAATAAGAATTAGACAGGCACCAATTACACTAACTTGCAAAAACAGATTCATCACTGTGGCCTTCATTATTTCCGAGATGTTAGTGTTTTTGGATTGTATTTTCATATCTTTGTAATATTTGAAATTTGTTTATGGTGATCTTGTAAAGAGCAAAAGTTTCAAAAGAGCATATGGACACCTGGGCTTTCACTGCATCTTTAGCTATCAGTTGTGTTACTGTACATACTACAATATTTATAATGAAACCAGTTACGAAAAAGTTTATTTCGACTAACATGCATCAGGCTTATTACCTGAAAGTAATGCATAAATTGTAAAAAAAACTTAGTTTAAACATCAAACACTGTCTAGCTAAACAAAGTTTAATACTGGAGTGCTATTGGATTTAATTTTATGTAACCTTTTATAGATATTTGAACTGGATAAACTTTAACCATTTCAAAGAAAACGCATTAGTGGGCTACTTCAAGGCTCCGTCCTAGGTGACTCTTTATTTACACATTACATAAATGACTTGAATGTACATAAATGTACTCTCATTCGGCAAATTCTCCATATAATAGGAAAACATTTAATAAGTGTAAAAATCAATTCCTTTTAAATCAATCGATAAATTCAAGTAAAACTGTGAATATTATACTTTCTTTATATTCTAAAAATAAGTGCATCAAAAATAGAACATAATATATTATATATCCCGTAATTAGCTTTGTCTGTGGATGACATCTTTAACTTGGGTAATTATGCTAAGTTTTATTTATAATAAATATCGATAGCTTTGTAGCTATTAAGAAAGTTAAAAAGAACTTCTGGATGCGCAACGCTTCTTTCGTTTCAATTATGAATTACAGATTCAGACTATGCGGATAATTCTTCCTTTACAGAAAAATTATTTGGAATGCAAACATGGTAATTCACTATATTCAATCGATCCATGTAGAGAAACTTCATATTGTTAAAAATTATCTTAGCTTCACTAAGGAAACAGACAGAACATTCACATTATCATAATTATTTAAAAAATCTTAATAATTGTGCAAGTGTAAACCATGGATTAACTATACCAGGTATAAGCAGTCATAAATATAAATAACTTCATATAAAAACAACAATAACCTGACTGAATCTGCTAGGAAATTACCCACAAATACTTTTATCAAACATACACTCAAACGTTAAAATGCTCAACGATTTTATACTCAAGATGAATCCAGGTTAAAAGAAAATTACATATATAGATTTGTTTTAATGATAGTATTTATTTTATCCATGCATTCTTTTATTTGTTTTTATAGGACAATGCCTATTTCATACTCTGCAATATGATAAAAGGTTGAAAGCAATAAATTTTAACTTGAATTTCCTTTGATTCTTTGTAAAATCGGAGTAATGGCAGCTTTTTGATCATGCAAACCCCACCAAAAGCAGCCAAATGTCTGTCTGCAAGAACTACCTCCTACAGAAATCAGAAAACATTTCAATTGGAGAAAGCGAAGAACTGCCACAGTAAGTTATGATTACGATGTTCAAGAAATTAATCATCCATTTCTTTCTTGGGATAATGTTAATTTTATTTAATTTGCATGGAAACTGTTTATTGGTGTATTTATAATTTGTAAAATTGGATGAATGATTTAGCATGACGGCGGACATGACATTTTGTACAAAAATTATGGATAAATTGAAAAAACAATCAATACATTTAATAAAATCAAATATGAATTGAATATCTTGAACATTTGTGTTAAATGTTAAGAGGCTGTAAGTTTGCAATAGATAATGAGTAGAGTTTGGCTCGGGGTAAGATAACATTAGCTGCGGTAATTAGCTACCGCTAGTTTTCACGCAAATTTGTAGAACTGGTTCGGTCGGTTACGATAGAAAGAGGTAAAAGTATCTTAAGTTGCCAGATTAGATATGCCAGCCTAACTTGGAATTATTGGAATATGTGAGAGTATTTCTTAAAAATTTATAGAGACACTTTAGGTTGCAAAAAATCATATTTTAGAAATATAGGAACAGACATATGGCACAATCTTATGCTTTGGAGTTCGCCAGATGGCCATCTAAACCTTCATTCTCCCGTTTCGCTCTGGAAGGGAGCCCTGCAGCCATGCTCCGGGGTTTGGCCAGGTCGTGGTGGTCAGGCCTGTAAATGCTAGGGGGCAGTCCAATCCTGCTGTTTCTTGATCCCAATCATTCCTACCGGTGCTATTCTACGTAGGTTGAGGTGCCAGCTAGAATTATTTGATCTACTTTTGCTAGTACCTCTAATGCTATACGGATGCTTAGCTGAAAAATAGCTTGAACAAAGCCATCTGACCGTCAATTTGGTCTAATGGTTAGTATGCAGCTTCCAAGTGTAAGGTATCGGGTTCAATTCTCGGTTAGAAGATGGAAAATTTTATTTTTTCTGGATTATTCTCCGTCCTTCCTAGGGCATGGAAGTATGGGTGAGAGTATCAATGTGCATGTGTTTATGTGTGAGTATGAATTTCTAGTTTATAAAGTAAACGAAGAAGTAAAACAAATGAAAATCATTGCCAATGAACAATCGCTCATATCTAAAAATGAGACTCCCTAGCCAATAAACTATCCGGAAGAAAAGGCGGTGTCGTGTGTTATCTCATTACACCGCTATGACACTAGATAATTAGGTGATAGGAGAAATTAATCAAGCTCACATTTATGAAATGATAGAGTGAGCTTAGCAAAGTCCTACGTGGTTTAACTAGGTTAAGTGACACTTAAACTCTCTGGAGCGAAAGAAAGCTAATATTATTGGTTTCAATTGTCAATTACTTTGTAATTGCAAATTCGCTATTCATTTCTTCTGATGTTTATGCAAAAAAGAAGGAAATTTCAAAACCATCATGTAGCATCCCGCTTTTAAATTGTTTGACTGCCAATAATTATACTCTAGAGTAATTCTGCACTGACGGTGAAATTCCGCACTCATTTTTATTTGCAACTCTCAGCTTCAATTATTCTCTCCTTTATACCTTATGTAAGCCTAGCCATAGCTGGCACAGTACGAACACGACTGCCGTGTATCACCATAAGAAATATAGTTAATACCGCTCCTTATTTTTTAAAAAAAGTGTTTGCACATAAAAGGATTGTTGTTGCAGCGCTCCAAGAGGACAAGAAACAACATACTTTACTTAAAGAAGTATTCCTAGTACGATCTTCAACTGTCTGCGGCGCTGAGGTATTCAAGAATGTCTCTTGTTTGTTTATTTTCGCAGAGAATCATTCAGGTTTCGTGTACGAGACAAGTCTTCACCTGCAAGCTCAGGTGGGCATTTCTGCTATCTTTAAAACTTGTCTTTTCTTTTGTTAAAAAAACTGTAATTTGTGATATGCTTAATGTTTTTGATGAATGATCGCTTATTTTTATCCGCATTTACTCTGAATGGTCAAGTACGATCTTATCATTACATCTTTTTTTCTCTTCTTAATTGATGATCCGTGTTTCACGGATAGAAACAAATCATTACATGTAGAGTACATTCCAATCTCTTCCGTTCTTCCTTATCCTCTACTTCTAATCATATAAACCATTTATTTTAACGCGCTCTATTATTTGTAGTCGTAACTTCAGCCAGAACTTTGATTACATTCCTTCTTGTGTGTTTGTTTTATAATGTGTTTTTAACTTCCTTAGTATTTCAGTGTGTTAGCAAATTTATTTTCCTCTTTCTGAACAGTTTCGTGATGTACTTTCTTAACCAACAGTTTCAACCTGAGTTTAATGATGTGCCATTTCACAGGCTGCATTCTCCTACATAACCACATCTAAATGTTTACATTAAATGTAAATATTTCGATTAAGTCAAATACTTTATAGTATTATTTTTACAAGATATAACCAATTTTTTCTATGGAAGTACTATGAACAATTTATAACTTTTTCCCCTCTTGCTGAACACACTACATATATTATGCGCAAACCTGTATGGATTACCCGCCAAGAGCTTACATTCTTCATGATGCGTACGTAAAAGCTAAAATCTGTGCACTTGTCCTGGACTGGACTACGCTAAAGAGGGAATTCGGCACGCAGGTCCAATTTGGTCCATTGTACCTATGCCCCCAAGTGGGACATCCTCGGGAAGAAGGATGGAGCCATAAGAGACTGAGGGTGGCGGTCCCAAGCAGCAACGACAGTGCAGATGGCAGAGTCCCTACATTTTACCAATTGAAAACTCTCCGGCAGGGCCCTACAACCCGTATCTCATCCTACTGTGGTCCAGAAACAGCCCCACCAGACCGCCTTCGAAGACTAGAGACCGTTCTACTGGAGGAGAAAGTTTTAAAAGGAGCATATCATCCTGCCATGTAACGCCAAGACACTCGTCGAAACTTCTACCTGAAAGATACTATCAGATGAGAGATGATATGAAGTGACAATAGAGAGGAAATGGGGGGACAGGAAATTTGGGGGATGTAATTAACCTACACAGCATTCGCCTGGTGACCCTGTAAAACCCCGAAAAACCCCATGGGTCAGGAGTCAGCCACGGCAATTGAACCTGGACCTCCCGAATGCGTGTCATAGACGAAATGCTTGAGCCATCACGTTCGGTTTCACTTGGTCTGCTACCTTATTACGAATTAGCAAATGTGTCTTTTTTGCTTCCTTACGGTTACCATAGTTTTCTCACCGTTGTGATTTATTTTTCTTAGTTCGTTTTTCTTCTGATACCCATTCTCTTAAGAGTAAATCTTATGTAATTAATTATTTACACCTTTATCTGCTCATGTGTAACTTTAGAAAGATTTGTTCTTATATTTTGTGTACAAGAAGAAGTTGAACAGTATCTCAAATATATTGTAGTGTCCAATTTTCAACTGTAATTTCGCCAACTTCTCCTGTCACTTAATAATTTGTTATAGTTCCAATGACTACTGTTGCTTCACTAAATTCTCAGTACCCCTAATATGCTGTACTAGTTCAATGTTCACTGCTTCTTCAGTAAGTTCTCAATATCGTTTAATATTCTGGTATAATTTAAGTGTTCACCACCACTTCACTAGGCTATTATGTCACTTAACAATTTCATTTCATTCCATTTTGCACTGTCACTTTACTTTCTTAATGACGTAACGGTGCAATGAAATGCGCACGACTAAGCCACTTCTTCTGGACGGTTCACCTACTGGTGAGTCGAATATAGGACCCTCTAATTTCCTGCAGTAGCAGCACACATTGCATGCACAGCATTCGTCATAAGCTCGTTCTGAGGACATGCTTTTAGTCGCGTCAGAAACTCACAAACTTATTCATTGACCGGCAAGAAGGCTTACGTCCTGCAGAGCCGCTAGTAATTTCTACCTTCTGCAACGTCCTGGAATGTTCTGCAGGGGGGGGGGGTGGAAACTTCCGGAGGATTCTGTTTATATATCGATAAAGTTTCTGGTGTGAGCACTGGATCTCCGTAGGGGAAGGAATCCGTCCACTTCAGCTGCTGTGGGTGAGGGCTGCGGAACTTTAGCACTCGTGGTACCTCTGACGTTACTAGAAGAACCTCGGACCGAACATTCAAGCCCCTCCCTGAATGGGAGTTGTTCGGATTGGGTTGCATTCGAGGGGGCAGTATGTTCCCGACACCCGCAAGAGATTGGGTACCTCCGGCCAGGCTAATGCCGCCCGGAGGGGGTAGAGGGTTGCCTCATAAGTCCCGGGCATTAGCCTGTATAGCTAGTAGAAGGTGTGCTAGATCATCAGGTGGCCCCACCGAGGTTTTTGGATAGTCTTCCCTGCGGGTTTGACGCGCGTAAGTGGCGTATGCACTTCCATTCCATCTTGACGTGTTGTCGATGAGGGAGCTCTTTAGGTAACAATGTATTTCCCTATGGAAAGAGCCCCGGAGTTCCCATCACTCCCGGGTAGAAGGAGCTCAGGGTCTTCGGACTTTTGGGTAGATCCTCTGCACTTAACTGTGTGCGCTGGGTGAGACTTCTTAACTCAAGTTTATGTCTCCAACTGTCTGGCGTCAAACTCTCGATAAACTTCGACCATAGTTACTGTTTCACAATACTTTTCTATGTTGACACTGACAGTTTCAATATCTGGAAATTTTCTAATAGTTTTTCGTCTTTCATTTCACCAATTCTTTTATAATCTCCTAAATATACGAAATACACAGCGCAACCGTTATGTTAGAATGATTATATAATTGAAACTGTTTCAGAAAATAACCCAGTTACAAACTACAACAAAACAAATACTTCACTAAAGCAGGTATTTTATGATCAGTTTCTATGACCTGATGTAGAAAATCCAACATATAAATGTATATTATATGTATAATGTATACTGTATGTATATTATATGGTGTGGAACTCTAAAACCATCCTTCTTTAATCAGATTCAAACTCTTTAAGCCGCAAAAATTATGTGAAATTCATGATATCGTCAAATACACTACAGTACATATGAGATATAATCTATGCAGCTTAATAATACAAGTTCAAAATTCAAAGTGCTCTTTAAGGACAATCAAGCAATATTTAACTATGACACGTTCAACTCAGTTATGTCATGAAATGCTTAGTAATAAATATACTTATTAATTTGTTTAAAACATAAAATAAGACTATTTGTTAACCCACAATTTTTTTCTTATTCCTGTCCAATGATAAGCACTCGTTTGGAAATGGGTATCCTATAAGCTGCAAAATCAGCTGCCTAGGTTGATCTACTTCTTAGATTAGCGTTCCGTATAAGTTATAAATATTGTAACTGGCTAAAAGTCGTGTGCCTTTTATCTTGGAATAGAAGGACGAATGATCCTAAGTTAGGAAATCAACAGAATAAATACTGAAAGGGTAGAGCCAGACTGAAAAATTCTTGAACCACGGACCGTGGTTCAAATACCGGCTATAGCATTGAATTTTTCAGTCTGGCTCTATCCTTTCATAGTGCGTCCTACACACGGCTAGCGTGAAAGAAAAATTAATTTCCAGAATAAATATTTTTAGCGCTCCAGGGAAGAAAACTTACGAATATACGTTTTAAGAATCTAGGAATTGAGGGAACTAGCTGAGGATTGTTATAAAGTGAAGCTATATGTCCAGCATTTTTACTTTTTTGTGAAAAAAGAAATAATTTTTAGCGTATTGTTTTTGTTTTGTGTTATTATTTTTTGGAATATTTTTTTAAAAAATAGGAAGTCCTTAATCGTTTTTGTATTCTGTTCATGTAAAGGGAATGTAAACAGAATGCTCACGTAGCGACCAAGTAAAAATCTGACTACCGCCAAGCTGACTGAATTCTTCTACTTTCACTGTTCTTATTAGAAAAAATGTAATAAAATCAGATCTGTAAACGTTTATCTCGATTAACTTGAAATAAACAGAAGGAGAATAAGCCTTTTAAGGAATAATTTGTACAAGTGTATAAAATGAAAGACATGCTAGCGCACACAATCCAAATACCTGTGCTTAAAAAAAAAAAAAAAAAAAAAAAAAAAAAAAAAAAAAAAAAAAAAAAAAAAAAAAAAAAAACACCTGCTATCTCTTTTCTTCTCTTGGCCAATGGGAATGGAATTTCAATGCCATCACATAGTGACCAGTTCTTAAAAGGTTTAATTATTTATTAGTCACTAATGTATTCCTCTTAGACCATTGTACCTGCAAGGAAGTACGTAATAATATAACCTATTTATTAGCAAAGTAGATAGAAGGATAATTGTTGAAAGAATATTTTGTACGATAGTAAGTAGAGAAAAAAAGTAAGTGCAATGCGCCAGTAACTTTACACTCTCGCTCTTCCTTCTTCCTGGTTCAGAGCAAAGGACTCCCAAGGCTGGCTCCACCATAATCCGAATGTTAGATTTAGGTTAAATTTTGTAAGAGCCAACTCTGAATTCGAATAAACCATGACCTCAGAATGCATGAGCTAATACCACACTTTGAATATACAAACGAAATTAATGATGTTCTTCACTGCAGCTCAAAGTCACGCCCCTTCACTATTTTTTCTTCTTTTGTCCACGACAAAACAAAAGAAACTGGAAGTTTGTTGATGGACGCTAGACGCGTGCCGAATGGTGCAGTAAGAAGTTTTTAAGGCGAAATGCCAAGGAATTTATCGCAGTCCTGGGACGAGTTTCATTCACTAAAACAAGAACGAGGAGTTTAATCAGGAGAAGACAAAGAACAGCGAAAGAAAACGAGAGAAAAAGTCCTTACAATTCCTTTCTTCTTTCAGCAACTTTAAATGTATAATTAAGATCCCCAAAGGAGACCCCCCAGTAGCCATTCATCAGAGCCATCTTTTAGCGACCTACTTGTAATGATCATTATATATATGAAAGTAGCAATTATTTGTCCTCCTTCCTTATAGTTTAAAGTATCGTGTTCCCTTGACGTATAAAGAGCTGTACTATCCTGCAGGAGCGAGTTCGAATCTTAGTTGCTTTGGGTTGCGTAGTTGAGTCTCTCTGATAGGTTTCTTTCCTTGACTTCAAAAATAGATTTCCAATATCACCCAATTCACTAAATTCATGAATCATTTCTAGATCTGAGTCATTAACAATAGTGTTAAATAAATGACGAGAAGTGTGTAAATATATTAATATCTTATTAGATATTCATACTCAAAACATACATTCCCAAATATGAAATTTACAGGTGTTTCTGTGGATTTCTTATATGCATTCTTACTTGGTGTTTTGAATATCTCCTCCTCTGTTCTAATGTCGTCCTCCGTAGTCTAGGGATGGCATGCTAGCCTCTGGTTCTTGAGATCGTGGGCTCAAACTCGTGGGAGGGTAATGCATTTATTCGGATGTAAAAATCCTTAACAACATCTTCCTCGGAAGCGAACTAAAGCGGTGGAAGCGCGTTATAGATTTCTCAAGCCTAATAAAGAGACTTAAAAACAAAATCGCAAAATTAAGCGCTCTTTTGCGCTCATATAGAATGAGACACTGACAATCACAGCAGTTAAAAAGCGTCAGAAAATAAAAGCTTAATTTTCCCTGTACTAATTACAGTTACTTAGTTACTTGTAAAGTTATACGTAAAGTTCGTAAGAGTCAACCATAATTAACATCTCGACAAATATGAGCTACTCTTGAAAAGGCTTAATAGTTAAAAATATTGTCGCTAAGCCGTTATCTAGGATAGCGCGGCTTATGTATACAAAGAGCCGGCAAATAAAGATAGCTGAGATAAAGGACTTGCCGGCATAGATTAAGTTACGCTTATGGAAGGTTATAGAATGTTCGATTTTTTATTGTTTCGGAAATATCTAGAATTTATCAATGAGATGTTTAAGAAGGCGACGACTCGCCAAGAGTCAGTGTAGATTGGAATTGTGTACGTAACATAATTCTGCTGTAATCTGTAAGTGTATTTCTACGGAAATAAAGAACATTTGGAGTATCTGCAACTCGGACTTTTAATTCTACGAACCCAAAAAGTCACAATATTATACATAACATATATATTAATACTAGAATATAAAACGATAAGTTACATCTCCTGATATATAATCCTCTTTATATAAAATAAATAGAGATGAAATTAGCACAATAAAACTTACAAATGATAATTAGATTCATTAACAAATATGCACATTTCTAGTCATATAATACGAAGGTCGGCTAATAAGTCCCGGGTCTCACAATAAAAAAATATATATTTTTTTTATTTCTCAACATAATCTCCAGAAAGGCCAATCATTTGCCATATCGTTGTTCTAATTTAATTAAACTATCTCTGTAATGCCAGAACATCATGAACCTCAAAATATCTGTTTACCATATCAATGACCTCCTCGTTGCTGTGAAATCTTCATCCTCCAAGAAATTTTTTGAGATTCGGGAACAGGTGGTAGTCACTGGGTGCTATATCTGGCGAATAGGGTGGATGTTCAAGCAATTCGAACTTTAATTCGCACATTCTTCCCATTGTAATGACTGAAAAATGGGCCGGAGCATTGTCTTGAAAAAACAAGACCTTTTCTTTGCCAAATGAGGTATTTTTCTTTCTTACCTGATAGTTCAAACGTTGCAGTAACCTTGCGTAGTAGTTACCAGTGATACTTTTACACTTTTTCAAGTAATCAATAAAAATAATTCCCTGTACATCCCAGAAAACGCTCGCCATAATCTTGTTAGCTGACAAAATTGGCTTTGCCTTTTCTTAGAGTTGGTTTACTTGAGGCAATCCATTGTTTTGACTATAATTTACTTTCTGGATTGTAGTAATGTGTCCAAGTATCATCCATGGTAGTAAGCCGTCTCAAATATTCACTGGGATTTTTTACGGTAGAGCTCCAAATTCTTAACAGAAACAGTTTTTGTTTGCAATTTTTGCTCAGGTGTTAACAAACGTGCACAGGCTTTATGAAAGCCCAAAACATAACTTAAAATATTATCTGAACGTTATTTTGATATGTTTATAGCCTCTGCTATCTCAAACAACCTAAATGTGCGGTCTCCTGTAATAAACGATGATTTTTTGTTTTTCAATATATGGAGTTATGACTTCCACAGGGCGTCCAGAGCGATGCTCATCACTAGTGCACGTACGTCCCGTTTTGAACTCTGCAACCCACCTTTTAATCATTGCATGTGAAGGGGCAGATTCTTTCAATGTACTGTCCATTTCCTCCTTGATTTCTTTAGGCATTAAGTCTTTCAAATGGAAGTATTTAATCACTGCTCGTTTTCCCAAATCTTCCATTTTCGTGAGACCTATGCACTTGTCTTGTTTAAAATGCTGTCATTCAAAATTTAAACAAACCTGTAACTATGGATACAAGCTAGTCAAGAATTAAACTATATGATGCTATCCGTTAAACTGGCCCAGTGGCACCATCTCTATACGAGGCCCGGGACTTATCAGCCGACCCCCCTATTTCATCTTTCAATAATTCTCTGCCCTCCCTCCACCTTATATCAATCATCATAATCATAATTTCATTCTATGATCTTCATTTAAAACATTTTTGTTTCGAACACATCACCAGAAAAGTGCTCTCTTCATAAGAAATATGTTATACAAGTCTATAATTACCCTGCTCTAGTAGCATTCAAAACTTCTCTCTGAAATAAATAAAAAAATGAAATAAATATGTAATAATGGCAATATGTTATGCATATACTGAGGAAACATTTCCGAAATAATGTTATAAAATGTTTCTTTCAAGTTGTTAAATTTCACACGTCCAAACATTGTTAAAAGTAAATTAAGTTTAGTTTTTGTTGATGCTATGCTAACAAAATACTTTTAGTTTACTATCTCACCGGATTCTTAAAAAGGTACAAATTAATAGACGTTTATTGATTGGTTTAAATTTCCATAAATATTACTATTCCATCAATATTCACAGTGAGATATACAGCCACAGCTGAGGTGTATAATTTCAAATTACTCTTTTTAGATCCAAATACAGCATTTAGGACAAGATTTAAAGCTTCTTTCTCACTTTAAGTGTTTTAATGACATGTCTATATTTATTTATGTAGCAGTAATATCGATTTAAAAATCTTTAAAAGATAAATACACGCTTTTAGCGTGTATTTTGTAACTTAGCATTGAATGAGGGGCATTCTGAAACCCTAATCTTTCATAAAACAAGGGTTTCTAAGTTTATTAGATAATATAAGGTTATATCATTACTTAAAAATAGCGTACAGCAATAAATGGTTTTCCAATCTAAGGAATCTATATACTTACATCATGAGAAATTATGAAAGGTTACATATCTTAGTGTGAAATATTTTTGGAAGTTTTTCGCAGATGTAGTATAATATGCAATTATTTTATCTATTAATGGATTCAAGTGCTGGTAAGTTTAACAAATATAAGCTTCTTAATGATATAGAAGCATAACTTTTAAAACGTCAGAAATGAAGGAGTTTAATCCGGAAAACAAAATTTGCACACTGCTTTCTCGTATTCAAGTCTTTATGTCTTCCTCTACCTCCTTTTCCTTATAACTTGTTTCACATTCTGCTCCTAATTTTTTATCTTATTCTTCTCTGCCCACCCCTTTGCCAGTATGGGACGTTTCTATGCGTTACAATAAAAGCTAGGAATGTTTAGTCTTCTGTTACCATATTGCAACAATATGTTTCAAACTAATTCATCAAATTTTTGTAGTTTTCAGCTCAACGAGTGCATCTTTTAGACCTCTGAGATAGATTCCTATTTTTTCCCCACATTTGTTTACTCCCTGTTATATATCACCGTATGTTAAGGTGATTTAATTGGAAATGTTGTGTAACGCTATATTATTTAAAAACTCTAATAAAATTTATTCAATTTTCTATTGTTAGTAATTTTAAAATCAAACCTAAATTAAATAGATTAATTTTCTGCGAGTGATAGTTAATTCTTCAAATTTTAAACAAATAAAAGTTTAAAATCCTGCGTTAAGTATACTTACGCAGTGCAAACCCCGTGAGATTGTTTATGCTAATTTCCATCTCCACTACTGCATAATTATAAATAGCCTAATTTTCTTAAATGCGTTGGAATAATTGTGTTAGAATGTACAGATGTAAAGAAAGTGATTATAACTTGAAGGTCACCGACCGAAACTTTACGATCTACTTGTCCTGTCGGTTATTTACAGAGACACGTCTCATTGATTTTCTTGCTGCGGCGAGTTGCTGCGGTTCCTTGGACAAACTTTAATTCAATAATTGAAGCAACACCCGCAAAACGTCTACGTCTGTGGCTTTCATCTGTGAATGAAAACTAAAAATATACTTCAACACTCTAATTAAATTAAACACGTCAATACAGGATGGCAATTTGCGGTTTGCACTTACTTGTCAATGAACTCCTGAGAGACTTGCAAGTCCATTCATTGGAAACTTCAGGCGCTGTGTTCCTGAAACAAAAGAGGTAGCTATATTACAAGGATATACTTTTTACACGCTTTGCCAAAATATGTACTAATGCTCTTTAACTAGCACGTACTTATAGTGGATAAAGAAGTGCTGCATTACAAACAGAAATTTGGATTTAAGGATTCCTGAATAAAAATACATTTTACATAAATCTCCATGTGTGTATGTGTGTGTCTAAAAGAGACAGAAAGAGAGAGATAAGCATGTATCAAAAATAAAAGTGTGATGAACACCAACTTTGGTATTTATATCTCCCCAATATACAATAAGGAGGTGTTTAAGAAAATGCTCTCACCTCAATCTCTACTTTACAGGAATAAACTTGTAATATTTGGTTTTAGAGAAATTGTCTAAAACGATTTTCCTCAACATACAAAAATGTTTAAGATATTTCCAGGGCTAATTAAATCTATATCTTCATATCTAATGAGGTTTCCTTCATTGGAGCGAACTATGGACACCTTTTTGTAACTACTAAAGCTTGTCAAAACTATTTATATTTAAATCAGGTCCCTTTAAAATACACTATTTATTTCAAATAGCCCTTTGAAATAGCCATTTCATAGGAGTTCATGGACAAGCAAAGAGTATTGAATTTCAGGGCTATTATATCAGTGCCCCTCTTTTAAACACTTGAATATAACTTCATTCACTTTCTCTTTCCTACTCTTTACTAGAACTATATGTAACAGAACTATTCCTGCAAAATATATGCTCCTTAACATGAAGTAGACAAAAAGATTTGACTTATCCTCCTGTGTGCTCCTGTCCAGATTGAAACCATTCCAAATAATATTTATCCTATCTAGTAGTAATTAGATATAAAGGCAAGAATTTTTATGGTCAGTTAATAGAATAGTTGTGGAACTAAGTTATTAGAGCAGGTAGAGGAAGTCTCGTGACAGAGATATGTCATTTAGAGTCATTTATGTCATTTAGCTTAGACCAAGTAGTTAACAAACGATGAGATATTTTATAATTTTACTGTCATTCCATAAGAGCTGTACTCTGCTAAAGCTTGTTCGGATTGAAGAAGCACCTGAAGCTAGCGGCGGCAAGTCGATACGAGTTACACTCAACCCCTTCTATGTAGTCATCCCCCTCAGCAGACATAATTCACTGCTCTCCCCAGACGGCTCTAAGACTCAGTTGATTGGCGGTGTTTATTACAGGGTAATTAGTGGCGATGGTTTGGAGGTGGCATCTGGGGATGAGTTATGTGGTTCATATCCTAGAGGAATCCCGCTGATGACAGTTCACGAGCAAGGGGAGGCAAATATTTCCACGTCAGCAAGGGAGGACGGCTTAATCAAAAAGAAGTTTATTATTAGGAGTTGCCCTTCGTGTGAAGTGAAGTCAATACACGAAGTAACAACCTGCTACAGGCGTTTCTATGATTACTGTACCTGCGTTAAACTACGATGATGATCCGAATTGGATATGCGGAATACGCAGCACGCAGTTGCAAACTTAACACTAAATTGAATCCAGAGTAGGAACGAATTTCTGTATATACTTTAAATATTTACATGTATCTAATAAATTAAAGTTTTATCATAAATCATTATTCTCAGAAATACTTTAAAATTAACTGCTTAGCTGCACACAACATATAGAATAATTTGCCGTTTAAGAAGCTGTAACCGTTGTAAATGATTTCTAACGTATATATGTTTTATATATCTTTTACAATTTTTGGTTACATAGAATTTTATGAAATTTACGCAGCAGAAGGAGCTCTATTGGGTAACAAATTCAAAGTAACAATTTTCATTCCAAATGTCAAGCTTCTTAAGCGTATGATACTCTTATTCAAATCATTAGAGTAATTTTTGAGTCAATAAGGAATTAAATATTTTTCTACCTAAAGGGTATTTACAGTGGAGATCTTTATGTCATACTCTTGAAAGAGCTGTTTTAAATAAGCATCAATATTCTTTAAACATTTTGTTTTTGAGTTATATTGTTCAAATGCTTGCGTTCAGATCTATCTCTAAAGTTACAATATTCACTTCAGGAGACCAGAAAACAGGTATTCCATGTGTCATTTAGTTACTTTGACATGACTGATCACACGTGAAGTTTTAATTATTAACGCTCGCTGTGATGGTTTTAAGTCTTACCTATTTGAATTTACTAAAACTAGATCTCTCAATGCGATTTTAGGTATAAAAGATATAGAATATCTGACTAGGTACGGTAAGTCTTCATTTAGAACTTGAAAAGATCCCAGTGAAATTTCAAAAATGGATAATGTCACACCAAATATTATTTAGAGTTAGCGGTATTTTAAGACCTTGAATACACACTTACGCTTTTCTTGCAGAAAGCTTTTCATTGTTTCAATGGTTTACCGGTTGCGTACAAATGAATTTTGATAACAATAAAAATTTCTCGAAAATTGAAAATAACTTTGAATTGAATATTACAAATTTATGATACTAAACACCTTACAGCTATTTTTGTAAAACAAAAAGTAACTACAGTTTTCCATATTGAAGTATTACATAACCTGGATAATTGTTTAAAGGCCTTCGTCTTGCATCTTCAAAAGTAGTTGTCTTAAGTATGACATTCTATTTTTATTAAACTTATATTGAATTATGCTGTACAGATATTAGTGCAACTTTGGAGATTCAAGATATTTAAAAGTTTTATTTCAGCTAAAATGTATAACATGTGATTTTTCTAAGCGTTTGTGTTGATTGAACAATGCAGTTATACAAATATTTTGTAACAGGGTTATGTATAGTATATAAACAGTAAGTAAATCATTTTAAAATATAACACAGTTGATGTAATAAGAAAGGTATATAGTCAGTGCATCACCTTACTTCGTTACGCAGTAACCTTTATGTTAACCCCTATTTCTTCTGTTGCCTTTTATAGTACAATCCGACATTTAACGTTCACTGACAGAAACCCAACCAGATTATTTGGTACAGAACTGGGGCCCGTTTCCGAAAGCGAGCCAAGATTTTATTGTGTGAGCTGTGTCCGTAATCATTAATCTTACAGCATTTGCCGTAGGATTTCATTAACTGCAGCTGAAACTATATTCAACATCACTGATACGATATGTTTTGCTGAAAGCTGCTTGAACATTCGTAGAGAAAGGTTTTCAAACAGAACCAGTAGAGGCGCCACTAGCAGCTGAACACTTGTTCTATTTCTATTCTCTATGGTGGTGTACAGATAACACACGTGACTTCTCCAAGAATGCAGTGCCGTTAATAAGAATGCTATTCTCAGTCCTGTTCTTTCTCCCTAGCTCTTACTTCAGTAATGAACCACGACAAAAGCTGTAGATGACAGGGAAGAGCCGGTGGCAAGGAATAATTTGCGAACCTCGGTCCCTCTCCCTTATTCTTTGTTTCTTTCCTTTTTTTCCCTCTGTGAGCCCTTACATTCCAATATATCTGTGTCACATCCCTAGCCACCTTTATTACATCAGTTACTCAATAAGCAGAGAGACTCACATTCATCAGCCTGCCATATATAAACCTGTGGCAGACACCGCGGTTTGTACTACATACCAGGTGCAAGACCAGGAACGTGATAAATGTCGAGGGCGTGCGTGCTGCACACACAGCTACGTAATCTGCCTAAAATTCCCTTGTATACACGTCATGTACTTCAACATCCCCTTTTGGCTGATCTCTACTTAAAATTACAAACCTAAACCAATCAAACAGTAGACAGTTTGCACTAAAAGTAGAGCGTTTAACGCGAGCCACTCCTGGCAGAAATTCAATGGAATAAATAGTTATTTATGGTACAAGGGTTAAAATATATTCTATCAGTAGAAATGATAACAACACGAGCATAGCATGCCAAATAATCCTGCAAGCTCAATACATTTGCTTTTAACATGCATGTCACACATTACATTTTAGAAACTCAGTTCTTCTACTACCAAGATATTTACAGAAAGTAGGGAAATGATTGCATTCTGACCAAGAATTCGATATCCAGATTTCCCGGAAATAACTTTTTTGAAACTCCTAATCTAAAAAAGGGACAAAAATAATATTATAAAAACAGTCTGCTTAAACTTTCGTAATTCAAATACCAAACTTGATATTTCCGTTAATCTTCAAAGATGCGAAAATGTTGACCTAGAAGTACTCCAAAGTACTGACTTGAAAATAATCTATAATCTGCCTTTTAGAACAAACACAAAAACACTTTACCATGTAACAAACATTTCACGATTATAAATAATAATTGATTATAAATTATTATAAATAAGCATAAATTTAAAACCAACTTGAACACTTCTACGTATGGGATAAACAGCCTAACGTCACACATTACCAGCTTATACAATGCACTGCCAATGAAAATGAAAAGCTGCAGAAAAATCAAAGATTTTAAAAGGAAACCTGAGAATTTACTGAAGGCAAATTTTAATAGCTGAAAAACTGTCACTCATTTATACCTGGATTTATTAGGTGCCCTGTTAAAAATTAATTTGTTTTAATGTCCTATATAATATGCAATTTTTCACAGTACCCTCTGTTCTTATTAACTCTGTTCGGCTATAGTGGATATTTGTATCTTTGTTTTATACATACATGTATACATACATACGTATATTATTTATGTGCAGTAGTTAATTTCTATATAAGAATGTATTATGGATATTGTTAAGGGCAGTATGCCTGCCATCATTTTGTATATATTTGTACTATTCCTTAGCATGATCTTTGGATCCGCGAACCATTCAGATAACAATAATTAAAGCTAATAATATAAATGTTCCAGAATACCCACAAGCCCAGAATACATTTTACACATTTACCGAAAATTTTTGTTTTCTCAAGAAATTTTCTAATTTTTTTCTTTGATTAAAATATATGTTCAAACATTTTCATGACAAATGAAATGTATATCTATAACTGTTTGGGAATGTGTTCAGACGTTTTTTTTCGTTTGGATGACCTTTTAATGACTTGGAAATACTAAGAAATAGGCAAAATCTACTGCACAAAAAGACAAATATTGTTAAAACACACAATGTATGTCCGCAATAGTTTTTAGAGTGAACATTTTAGAGGTATTCCTTGTTATTTGTCTGAATTTTCCAACACATACTTTCTCATATGGGATGTCGCTATTCATTTTTGAACTTTTGGCCAAGCAAAGAGAACGAATTTCAAAGTCATTGCAAGGCCACTTCCTTAAAAACTTGACTATCGCTAAGTCTTATGTACTCACATGTGTCCACCTACAGGAAAGTTAATAAGGTAATATGTAAAAAAATTATATCGATTAACATGAAGCAGAGAAATAGGATTCGTAATAATGTTCAGTATAAGAGTGAAGAAAGTCATGTATGTTTTTACATATTTGTTTATCTGTGATGTTTAGAGCAACTTGTGATGGCTTTTTGTTTCCCACTATCATCAATGATGACAACATGAGCTAGATAGAAATATTATACTTAAAGAAGGCTATAATAATAATAACAATAATAATAATAATAATAATAATAATAATAATAATAATAATAATAATAATAATAATAATAATAATAATAATAATAATAATAATAATAATAATAATAATAATAATAATAATAATAATAATAATAATAATAATAATAATAATAATAATAATAATAATAATAATAATAATAATAATAATAATAATAATAATAATAATAATAATAATAATAATAATAATAATAATAATAATAATAATAATAATAATAATAATAATAATAATAATAATAATAATAATAATAATAATAATAATAATAATAATAATAATAATAATAATAATAATAATAATAATAATAATAATAATAATAATAATAATAATAATAATAATAATAATAATAATAATAATAATAATAATAATAATAATAATAATAATAATAATAATAATAATAATAATAATAATAATAATAATAATTTGGATTCTAACCTATAAATTGTGTTCTAATTCATTGAAGAAAATCCTAAAGACGGAGACCCTAAATACCTAAAGCACCTAAAGATAGTACAGCAAAAAGGAGTAAATTTAATATTTTTTATTGTTTGGAGAATTAGAAGCCTAGATAATTAAAAGCGAATGAAATATGAGTCACAACTCATGAAATATGATTGCTTAAGATAACTGAAACAATATTAATAGAGTATATAATAAAATATATTCATCATGAATTTGATATAAATGATTCAGAAATTTGAAATGAAAATAAATTAGCTCGCCTCGGTAGCGTAGATGGCGGCATGTCTACCTCACGTTCAAGAGGTCCGGAGTTCGAATCTCGGTCAGGGAGAGTTACCTGGATAAGGACTTTTCCGGGGTTTTCCCCTATCCTAAAAGACGAATGTTAGGTAACTCTAAGCTCCATGGATCCTAGGAACTTTTGAGCATCATTTCACCCATTTCATTCATCGTCCGATATGACTTAAAGTTAAAAGGATGTAAATTACACAAAAAATCTCATCCTTTGTTTCTCTTTTAGATTAATAGTTTTAATTCTTCATAGCGTATTTTAAAGAAAACGAAAGTAATAAGTTATAATCTTAATAATGTTATTAAAAAACCCTTCTCTTTGAAGAAAACCCCAACATGCATTTCATGAAACTGTTAGTTTGTAGTATCTACTATTGTCTTTGTTATCCTTAACACTGAAGTACAGTTTCATCATAAATAATTTCATAAAACGTTGAATACGTACATGATTAGACATTATCTTCAAAATATGCTAATATCCCATTTTAGTTGTAATTATTTTCTATATTTCCTATCTTGCATCGTTGAGAAAATTGTAGTATCCTATTGACATATTTTAACAACAATTTTAACATTACCCTCTCTATGGCTTGTAAAATTTCCAGTAGGTATTCGGATTCTATAATTGCTCCATCCAGATTATCCTTTGATTGTCTAAGATGTTTCATAACATTTCATAGTTTCTTCAGATGAAAATTAGATGCTTATTAAACGGAGGCCTTATCGGTTTAATGTTATGATGATGATGTAAACGACTGAGAAATGTGTCCACCATTTCCAGAAAATGTTCTGTAAGTAGCGGAAATAATATTGTTACCAAACAAGTCATTAAAACGGCAGAGAACGCATTTCCTCAGTTGCGCTAGGTAACCACTAGACCATTGTAGCTTCTTACAAGCAGACACGATGTAAAACGTAATATTCATCTAGATTTTTATATAAACATAATGTAAGATTATTTCAACGCTAAGATTTCCCATTTAATTCCAGCTATTTATGACAGACCGCAGCGTGTAGTTATTGGCAAGTACAAGATTTGTTTGCAGAAGCTTATGAGAATCTTATTTATCCACGCTTGCTTCAAACCTTAAACCTAAAGCATTTTAGCCTCAACATTCTTAAAGCATTTGATTTACATCTTGCTATTTTGACAATACGTGACCTAATACGAGCTTTTAATAAATTACTTCTTTTGTCCTGTCCAACTTTCCTGATTATTTAATCTTATTCTTAACCAATCAAATGAGTTGACCTCTAAAGTTCTCTTCCTTGACAGGACCATTTGTCTTAAACTAGTTACCATATTTTATAATACTTTACTTTTCGTTTTACCAAGTTTGTTAGAGAAACTGACATTTTTCTTGGTTTGCTTCAACTAATTCTGTATTGGATAGATTCCTCTATAGATCACAAATGAATAACATACTACACAAAATATATGGAACAATTAAACCACACAATTTATGTGAAATGCATTTTGGTATCATTTCCTATTCTTCTACCGTTCGTGATTTAGGCCAAGAGGCCTGTTCTGGCCTCATCTCCTATCTGTTCTTTTATTTTATCTAAACTGGAATTTCATATAGTCTTTGGTTTGTTAAACATAAGATATACCAGTGCGAAAGTTTTTATTTATGAATGCTCTGTAATGATTTGTTTTTTAACGTCTCATTTCGAACTGGATGTGAAAAATACCTTAATTTTCCTCAAAGTTCCCTTTATCTGACTTGAGGTTAATTTACGTGCCGTAAATCTATGACAAGGGAACATGGGACTACCAGCTTTACTTTCCTTCCGAAGGAAGTCATGCTAAGAATTTCTTTGTCCGTTAAGATCCGTCGCCATTTGCCGGGGTTGAACCCACGATCTTGGGAAACAGAAGCTAGCATGTTATCCCTAAGCCATGGACGACGACATTCAGTTGGAAGATTGGATACTATATAGAGGTGGGTAGAGAAGGGAGTTGTGTCTGCTATCAAAAGTTGGAGAAATATGTCGCCTCTTGAGCTTCAGCCAGCCAGCTTCAAACTTTTCAATCTTACAAATATAGGATAATCTATTTCCAGATGATTCTAGAACTAACTTTACCATGACCCAGAGATTAAATACGTGGACCCTTTCGAAATTCGTAGCAGTTCTCCAACATTAGTGATATTGGACGATGAATGAGGTAGGTGAAGTGCTAAATGAGTCCAGATAACTTAGCTTCACCGAGATGAATATTCGGGACCTATTGAATTTGGGGCAGAAGCTCTACCACTACACTAAGAGGCGGTCTTGTCGCAGTTAGGGTGGAGTAACCCAGCCTGATGAGATAAGTCAGTGAGTCAGTCGAGCGATTCGTTCCTGAGAATCGAAAAAGTTACGAAGCAGCTGGTGTGTGCAACAGAAATTGCAGTAAACATTAAGGCTAAATTAATCTCTATGGAGTAGTTCAGAGGAAGACAGTTTCGGGAATTGTGATGTATTTCAGCTGGGAGCGAAGCCTGCAGTGCGTGTGACGTCAGGCAAGAGCCATGTAGCACCAAGTTGCCTATATGAATGGCGCTGTGAGTACAAAGTCTGAGGGTTCAGTCAGGTGTAGCACACTCGATGACAATGTAGCTGCCACGTACCTAATGGAACTGTTAAATTTACAATATAACGATTTATTGAAGGACAAATATACACACGAGAAAGAGTTGGTTGATTTTTACAAGAATGTCCATCAAACGGGATTTTCGAGGCGGTATTCACTTGCTGCACGCACATTGTGTATGTTGGCTTGACATATGTGTGCGAACAATTTTTTTTCTGTTATGAAATTAGCTAAGTCCAAACCCCGAAGTACCTTGTCGGTTCACAATCTAAAATGCAGCCTTCAATTACAAATTTCCCAGACATTACGTCCTGACATTGATAAACTAGTTAAAGGAAAACGAAAGTGTCGGAAAATGCCCACATAGTTCTGTTCCGAGTGGGTCTCCTCTAATTTGCAGAGAAAGTTACTTTATATTTTATTTTATCTGCTTTATAACGTGCCTGACCTTCAGTTAAACTTTGAATTGAAGTTTTATATACTTTTTCATTGCACAGAGTCAAAATGTAATTGTTTATAAACTGTAACCAATTATGTATTTAAAGCAGTCAGCAATAATATTACAGCACCCAAGATGTAAGTTGTACATATTATTAATACCCGATACGTGTCCTGTCTTTCTTACGCTATCGGAACCCCAAGACATTAACCTTTTCCTTCCTCTTTGGCAGCAGAAATCAGCGTGGTGACGTCACACGCTAATTTCGTTTGGGAGCATATTTGGCGGTTAGAGCTGACAAAGCTGACGTCACACCGCCACAACCTCTCTTCCCCTGGACTAGTTATGTTCGCTCTTTACATCAATAGAAATGAAATTAGGTGTAAGTTAGCGCAAAGAATTACAAATAAAGTGAGTATAACACAAACTGGTTTGGTCGTTTTGTCACACTGGTATTAAGAGTGGGATCAGACGCACAACGATGGGGGATTTGAAATTCGGAATAGAGAAGACAGAGAACAAAATTGATAAATAATCAGCTGGCATGAAGAAGGATGTGTTAGGCTTGCTGGACCTGGCCAAAGTTTCATCGCCCTGGAGGACTTTGAGGGAAATCCCGAAAGACGGAGTCGAGGAGAGGACGGTGCCTGCAGATGACCTTGAGAAGGGAGCAACAATGGGCCAAAATAGACAGTTGCCCTCACCTTTAAAATCAAGGGTTATTGGTACACAGGATACAGAGGATGAGACCAAGGACGATGATGATTCCTTAGATGTGCGTGTATGTGTATATGTTGGATCTGTAGTCAGCTAAAAGACACCTAGCAAAGAGGTGCCCACACCAAGTCAAAAAGCCGGTAGTGCCAGGGCTAGACGGGATAGCCAAGTTTGGGGAGGAAACAGCTAGCACCTAGGTAACCGTGTTGAAGTTTGGGAGTGCTCGATACGACCGCAAGTGAGCGCACGAATCTCTGCGAAAATCCCATGGTGGAGTGGGTTGGGGATACAGCCACATTGGATATTTGGTAAGAGTCTGATTACGATCACGCCGACGGCGTCAAACAGTGAATGCGAAGACGTGGACAACCAGGACACATTGTGAAGGATTGTCGAAAGCCAAGTCGACTAGCCGGAAGTCGTCATGAAATGCATAGATGACCCTACAACACATCGAAGTGGCGAGCGACCGCAAGATCAGACACGACTAGCGAGCCTGTGAGCAATGTTTCGCACGGAAGGGTGTGCATCTTTCTATCCGGAATAGAGGACGCTACCCCAAGAGGAATTAGCAAAACAAGGACCGCTTTACATTTAGGAGAGCATAAGCGATGAAGTCAAAGAGGCTGCTGTGAGCTAAGATACCAGCGGTAGAAGACTAGCTGGATGATTAGCTCTGAATTATTAAGTTTTAATATTTATCGTTTGGTTTCAAGTGTACGTACACTCATAATAAAAGTAAAAGATTTGTATTCTTAAAGGTAAGTAGTTGTGGCGATTAAAGTACACATGACAATAATAATGAGCAAATACCCTTAATGTTCCAAAATCCGATACCCGACACAAAGATGCCATGTAAAATTAACACACAATGGGATAATGTTGAAAATAATACAAAATAACCATCCCAATAAGCACTGTGACTGCTTCATTACAAAACGTAAAAGCTAAATGTAAATAACAGTAAGAGAAACACTGAATGGAACAAACAATATCAACAACTGTTTTCTTGAATTCTCAAACGTTTGATTATCTCCAAACCGCCCTTCAGATCAAGTCAAATTGGCACCGTGGTTATTATTCATCTTATGTAGATCCAATGTTGGAACTTACACGTCTGGTTATTACTGCTGTCCAACAAAGGAAACACTAGAATACTAAATGTATAACAGGAGTAAGTGTAATGCTTTGTGTTTATTTTCCCCACCGCTCCCTAGCCTTAGAGGAACTTAATGGGAGACCGCATAAGCTGTGGACTTTTGCTTTACGCGAAATTTTTGGGTGTAAAATAAAATATTTTGACAACCTGTTTTATGTTATTTGCTGTACATAATAGTGTGTTTAATTGAGACGCCAAAGTCACATAAGCTGTTCACCTATGGGGCCAATGAATCATTTAACTAAACTCTTAGAGGCGCCTAAAATGTGTGCTGTGTCACCTTCATATACATTTCTGCACCCACTCTCATTTATTTTATGTAAACTGTATGCGCTAAAAGGCATTTGAACTTTCCTTAAGCAAGATGATGACATTCCGTTGTAGGTACGAGGTTGATTAGCAAACCAAGGCGATAGTCATATGTTTAAATGCGGTTCGCTGTATGCCTGCCATGGAAGTCCACGCTATTTTGCATATAATCGGGAGAAAGAGTGACGGCACTTAGAATTAATAAAGTATTGCAAGGCACTGGTTAACTTCAAGTCTTATTTTGAGAAATATTGAGCTAAAATATCAAGTTTGAGATTTATCTGACTTTACCGGTATTCTCCCCTACATTCACACATACATATACACATAAAGGCATTTTTCTAAAATACCCTCTTTGGTTCCGAAAGTTCAAAAGAATACCTCTGGTTAAATTTCTATATCGAATTTTTGGATGAATACAATACTTACTTATTACTGGCGAGTGTTGGGAAATTGAAAGTTAGAAAACCATTGAAAAAGTCAAAACAAAAAGCAAGTATCTCTGAAATTGATGATAATAGCACAGTAAGGCTATTTAAATATACCATGTTTCAAAGGTACCTTATTTCCTAAGAATGCCTTTTTGTTTTTCCTCTGAAAGGTTTATCACTCGCAAATAGAAAATTTATTCTGAATGAAAAGCAGATAAGACTATACCCAGATGATAGAATATACAGTTTTGATTGCTACTTAAGTCCCTTAAATATAAGATACTTCACTCAAAATTACAACCATTTCAGTGAAAGTTTTAAAAAAAAACTTATACAGATATATATATATATATATATATATATATATATATATATATGAAAAGAGTAATTTGGAAGTATTTGCTTTCTTTTGGATGGTTATTGCATCTAAATGCTAAATCTGATGCTTGTTTGATCTTTCTGCTTTGTGGAAATTAATCATTTCTTCCACATTAGCTGTGTGCAGGATAAGTTTTGGATGAATACAGCCACACTGAAACATTCAATGTCATGGCCCAGATTGCGACTGGAGATCCGTGGTTCAAATACCAGCTATGAAATTGAATTTTTCAGTGTGGCTCTATTTATCCAAGCTTTATTGCTTTGTGTTATGCTATTTAAAATGAAAACCATAGACTTCCGAACAGATTCTTCACATCTCCTCCCTCACATAAGTACACATAGGTGGGCCGTTTTCTACAGTGCTTTTCTTTGGATGTAGGTGGCCTCAAAACAACTATTTCTTTTAAAATTTCGACATCATATTTTTTATAGAATGCAATACTATCTCTGCATCTTGAACACATACCTATTAGAAAAACTAAAAATCATTCTTTATGCCTTCTTTCCTTATGTCTGTTTGAATTCAGGGTAACCCGAGAGATGTGCATGTGTACTTGCTTAAAACTTAGAGAGTGGATATGGAATTGAAGAAATTACATTAGTTATTACTGTGGCCCCTCAAAAGAATTTTTGCCCTAGTCCAAAACACCATCGTTATGTTTCACTGCACAGTAGCATTATCTCTGTTATCTAAGCTGATCTCTTGTTTTTTTTTAATTTGTCTACATTTTTGTTTCTGACGTCATCGGTTACAGTTGCTATGAACGAAAAGCTTGGACATCTAAGGAAATGTCACTACGTTGCGTTTACGTTGTGGAAAGCTCCATCTCCTTGATGCGTTCTCCCACACACACCCCCTGCCGGACAGCGCGCTCTGTGACCCCAGTAGACGGAGTACGGCCGTGCTGCTAATTTCCTGATGATCCCGGGGGGAATTTATCGTCGATGGCGCTAAGCTAACTAAGTTTGCCGAGCGCCATCCCCATTATTATGGATATAGTTGTCAATTAAAAGTTTTGTCTGGTAACGGATTTTAGCGCCGCTCGCTCGAGGCGGTTCAAATGTTCAACACAGGAGAGAGAAGAACTGATAACAAATTATATAAACGTGCCTACATCCCACGAGTATACTCCCTCTTACTGGCCCCGGGACATGCGTGTCACCCGTAAAGATTTCAATTCACACAGTGCTTAAACCCTTCCACGATGATATCAACAGTTATTAAACGGTAGTGAATACATTGTCATCAAACATCTAATTGAACGACCTGACAGTGCCTTCAGAGATTGTTACCAATCGTTAGCAGCGCTATCATAATTTATATGCTACATTTCAGACAGGTCATACACTTATATTACATTTACACGATCTTCTTTACTTATTTTCATTTATTACTTTCTGTATATCTTATGTACATAGGTAGATAAGTTATGGAATTCCACAAAAAGAATTCGACTCAGAAATGTCATTTAACATACATTTTTGAGATCACCTGAGTACAAAACTCATTTTTACTTCCTCGACTACGCACAGCAAGTAGTGGAAGCATTATAAAACACAAGAATTTGATATTGAAATTTCACCGGTAATATGTACGGTTTTGGGACTCTACAAAAAGAAAATATGTCCATGTGTGTGCTTATTTGTTTTTGGGTGTCTTGTGATCAGATAAAGCAAGAATAAAGGTCAAACTTACTAACTTACCAAAAAGTAATGGTTCAATAACCTCAAAAATAAATAATTCTACTTAAAAATCATAGACTGGTCTATATCCTGGCAAGTGAACCTTTCCTCATTGAAGAACTTCGACTCGACATGCTTTTATCCTGCACAGCAGCATACTACAATCTACTGAAAGAGCTTGAGGGCAAACGAAATGACACAAGCCAAGATTTTTATAACACAGATGCCATGATCAAAAAAGAATGGACGAGAGCAGAATATGACCTTCAGCATCTGGTGACAAGTCTAGGGGTTCACGGATTCCACCATCGAGTGTGCAAGACAGTGAAGTTCCATACGCCTGACACGGACTGCCAATACAAATTATGTGGAAAACAGTGTGACAGATAACATGTGATGATGTGTACTGAGAGAGGGACATCCCGAAATTCATTCTGTAAAGACCAAATTTTACTTATGTGTATATAATATAACTGTGGAAATACCACATTGCGACTATTTGGTTGCAATAAATATTATTATTATTATAAAAATCATTACCAAAAAATCATGCAACAAAATGTCCCTATCAAAAACAGAAAAATAAAATTAATAAATAATACTATGTAAAACCAAACAAAGGCCTCTTTCCAACAAAATAAATAAAAAATGAAACACTGGTTAAACACCAAACTTGGTATTACCATCTCAGGATGCCAAACGAGACACAAGAAAATCCCCCGCCCCCTTTATAGTTTGGAACAGTTTTCGAAATTATTATTTTCTAATAAATTGGCTCTCACGATTTTGGTTAAAATACCATTCATTAGTTTTACTTAATTTTGCTTATTATTTTTTTCTTGTAGGGAGGTTTTGCTCCATTCTTCTTTCAGTAATAATCTTGGTTTTTTATTATTTTTATATTCAACTAGGACTATCGATTACGTAACAGATTCCTCTAAATAGACTATAATACCGCCAAATTCTGTACTTCCATAATAAATTTAATGCATATATTTAATTTTCTCGTTCTACCTCCTAAAATTATCTTCATTCTAAAAGCGTTTTATATAATTGGCAAACTAATAAATGCAGACTTTGTTCATTATTTTTTGTGGAGATAATAATAATTTTTGGAGATATTACTTTTATTGTTTTGAATGTTCAAATATTTATCTTCTTCTCGCCGGTCTATGTGACTCAATTGGTTAATGCAGCAGCTTTGCATGTTTAAATCCAGTTCATACCAATGCTTTTTAAGTATGCTCAAGCGCGACATCCTCATGCCAGAATATTTATTACATATAAACGAAGTACTACAGGACAAAATTCCTGCACACCGGTGGCGCTTACAGTTGATAGCGTCGTTAACAAACTTTTATCTTTCTCAATTAGGAAGTTGCAATTCGTTTTATGTCCTGGACATGCAAAGAGACTGGGGTTTCAAATCCATCACATAGAAACACCTGTACTGCTAAAATGTTTGACATTACTTAAAGCTCACCCTTCCTGTTATTCCTATTGTATGTACATGAAATATATAATAATACCATTCCTAGAAATATACATCTCGGCTAACATGAAATAGATAGAACAATAAGAAAAGTAAGGGTACTTATTTGAATAATGGACATAGAAATATACACAACCTATCAAACTTTTGTTATTAATTTGAACTCATCACTTCCTACCTCTCGTGGTAATTTAATAATTCTTCCGTAAAAGAATATGATGCCATCTTAATAAGACACGAACAAATCCTATGGATGACATACTGACATATAGTAAATGCAAAATCCAACCCAAATTTGGTCGAACAATTTTGCCATGTTTGTGCTCAGCTCTTATTGGTCAGTCACACTGCCAATGCCACTCCATTGTGTGGTCGGCATAGTGATAAAGTGGTGCGAATCATGGAGTGCAACCTTTGTGAGCAACGCAAGTCTGGATGTTTATACACAGTAGTGTTTTGTGTATCCACTTACTGTTCATGTTATCTCTCATACGTGGAATATTAAAATACCTGAATTTTTCTTGCATTTGTATAAACGATTTTGATAAGCTCTATTTAATACTTCAAAAGATAGCAGACATACACTATAATCACGTTTAATATTTGACTTTTACAATTTAAAACTTATTTCCCTTTTATATGTTAGCTAACATTCTCTATGATTTAATTCCTAGAGCATTTAAATAGGATGCTTTCGGAGCAAGCATCCACTGTACCTTCATTTGTTCATTTGTTTAACACTAATCAGACGTAACTAATATATCACCAGTTCACATAACGAGATGATTCCGTGACATCTCAAGCTGGTATTCAGGATATATACGGTTCCAATTCCATCTATATCATCTTCCCTTATTGAGGATTTTCCTAGTTTTTTTCTTAGAGATATCGTAAAGTTAGAGCTGAACGTTTCCTTTTTAAAATTTATTTTCCAAAGTATCATTTCATGATATGTATCACACCAGTAATTACCGTTGATATCCTAACAGGCAATCACAAAAAAGAAGAGCATGAAAACAATTTCTAGTTCACAGAACGTGTGGTTGATCGTGACATTGCTTTTGAACATCTGAATGTAATTATTTTCCCGTAAATATTTTTATGATTTACTATTGCCGAAAAAGTATAATTCAGCACATATGCATCATATTCTTTTAAATGACTGGAAGTGAAAATAGTGACTTCGTTCCGGCCTTCGAAGTTGTTCCTTGTACTGTAAAGATAAACTTACTGTGCTTGCTTTGCATTGTAATGGACCATTAACTACTGGCGTTCTTTAAAGTTTTAAATACTCTTTTGGCAATGCGTTTTATGGCATTTGATATAGAATAAAATCCATATACAAAACAGTGTGATTAATTTTGTATAATTACGTACATTTGTAACTTTCAGGCCAATAACATGGAATGTTAGGTCGACAACAAAAAACATTTTGACACCTTCTGTCTTTTTAAGTATACCAAAGTAAAAGTCATTTCTTACGATGAATGAAACGAGTGAAATAATACTCAAATGAGTCCCGGGTTCAAAGAACTTAAGAGTTATCTAACATTCTCCTTTCAGGATAAGCAAAGAGCAGGAAATAAATCTTATCCACATAACTCTCCTGATTGAGATTTGAACTCGGAGCTCCTAAATGTGAGGCAGACACGCTAACACCACCCACAGAGGTGGACTACCTTCTACTTCTTGTGCTTAATCGAAGTGCCAAAGCCACAGACACCGCTTGATTTCAGTTCTATAGGTGTGAAAAGGATAGACAGTAAATAGCTATACAAAAACTGAACAAACTACATTATAAGGCATGTAATTCTATAATAATATAATTATCTAATAATTTAAAAGGCCAAACATTTTGTTTTGCACTCTAAAACTTCACTACTAAAACTTATCGGCCAACCTATTAGTATAACCACAGAAACTGTTACAGAACGTTGAATGAAGTGCATAAGATTGGACCTAGAACTTCGCCGTGGGTTGTGTTTGTACCTTCATCGCAATTCAGTAATTTCAAAAGTATTTCTGACAACCTCTCCGTGTGCAACAGAGGGAGAGCGGATTCGCCACTGCTGACGTTATGGCCCCTGCAGCCATTCATTGGAAACTCTGACCGCACTCTAAATGGAGGTTTTACTTCAGTGAGTCTCGCTTCCGCCACTCATTATTGTTTTGTGGCTTTTTAAAGTAAAAAGGAAATTGTAGAGCATCAGTAAGAAAATTGCTGCTAAAATAATAGTTCATAATATGTTGGCGAAGTCGCCCGAGGCCACCACCTCTCGGTTTTGTAGTTCTAAGCTACACGAACAACCTGAGTACAAGTTAATATGGATTATGAAGCTTCAATCGATACCTAGTCATCTTCCCCCTCTAACAGATCATCTGTCAGCTGATTTTTTTTTTCTACCACCTACCAATTGTAGATAGAAACAATATTGTAGTCTACCACAAAGTATATGATTGCATATCAAACTTTACATTTAACTTTAGGATCTTCCAAGGATACAGCGCTGAAGATATTGAAGAAAATTCAACAACTCAAACTATCTTTAGACTTGTATTGTTTTATATTTTATCAAAATACATTTTATAGTATATTTCGTACTAAGAACTAATCAGGTCGAATGCATATTCGGAATATGAGACCTGCAGGGGATTCGAGATCTGATAAGTGACTTACGTTCATGGATAGCCAATTACTTTTTGCAAAGATTGAAAAAACCGTAAAAGCAATAATAAGTAAAAATTACTTTTCCATATTTTATTGGACATTAAGAAAGAATGCTGTATTGATGTGAACAAATGAAAAGCTAAGTCTGAATTATATGGGCAAAGACTTCTTATCCACTCTTTTGTTAATGAATTAATTGAAGTAACACATGTTTTGGTTGTTAGGTTATTTGTTTATGTAGCCCAATGGAGAGTTTCAATTTCTGGTGGTTATTATAAAGTAGTAACAGTTTATAAAAATTAGCGATATTGCTATTCAAGAAGCTGCGGATGTAGATGTGCATCACTTTTACCAGTGAATTCAAAGGTAAGTTGAAGCTTACAGTTTCCCGAAAGTGACGCTTTGATATAAACGTTAACAGTTCTACCAGTGAGACAGTTTTATTGTAAAAATATGCATTTCCAGCGAGCTTACAATGCGCTTATTCTATGTTGTGATCGAATATATATTTAAATGATGGTTTTGATAGTTCCATACATGTGAAATGGAAGTTATTTTTGAAGAGACAAAATGTATTGCATTTCCTATTGGTACCACATTATTCTGTTGGATGTTACGTCACATTCTACTGGTACCGTAAGCATTGATGAGCTGATTCATCCTTGTTACCATGGCAATTGACAAATGAATTGCAAATTTCGCTTACACAGCCAAATATGTGTTAAGAATAATTAACTTACAAATCAAGCATTGGAAAAGTGATTTTTACTGCAATCTACTTAAGATGTTTACTTGAAGAAAAATGTGTACCTTGAATTTTGTTTATTTGATCATGCTGCGACGGTTGCTATAACTGCGTTGATTCATCTGAATCAATGGATAACGATGATAGCCTTAGTGGTGTAGTTGTCCACCTGTACCGTACATTTGTTGTTACTGAGTTTCGCCAGAATGTAGAGAATGGACTCGTGGAGCTGCTGAGAATTGGCCAATATGCCTACGCTATATGAGCCCACGAGGTCGAGAATGTAAACCTGATACGCTACAATCTCAGCCAGTCCGCTTAGTAAAATTTATTTTCATTAGTATTGTAACTTTGTGGGTTCATAGAATTAAAAGGCCGAGTTGCAGAAATTAAAAATCTCCTTTATTTTCGTAGCAATACACTGTTTAATTCTCACATATACACAGTCTTCCAAGGTCGATGACAACAGTGACAGCAGATTAGCTCTCGTTACAACACTTCCAGCTGTCTCTCCGCTTACTCCGTTTCAAAACTCACCCTAATCACTAGCCATGACTTCTTTTTATACACAAATTCATGAACCGAGAACCTTCTGGAGCAAACCAGAAAAACAATCATTCTCCGTTAATCGAGATATCTCTAGAACATTGAAACACTGAAACCCTATCTGAGCGGCAAGTCCTTTACCTCAGTTATCTTGTTTGTCGGCGATATCCGTTTACAATATCCGCGCTATCATTATCTGCTTAGCATGGCTCATTATTACCATGAAACTTTATCCGCCGATTGTTTCCTTATTTGTGCCGAAACTTTTATGCTGTTGCCGTGACAGTATACAACAATATAGATTTCATTCACACTCAAAACTAATGTCAGTGTTATTCTATGCTGTTGGTTTGAAGTTTCCAAACTGTACACGCATATTTAACTGCTAAGTTTTGTTTTTTCATGTCAGCTAAGTTTATAATGTATACACCTATACAGGGTTTAGAGGATTTAAAACGTAAATTTTTGTAAAATCTTGAAATGGAGTTTTCAACAGCAATACTTCCTCTACCTGATAGTATATTATATAGCTGAAGTGTTACAGTCATTTGACATTCTACAAAGATCTTCATACTTTTTTATGTCTCATTAGAAATTTTGCTTTGGAAATTTCCTGCTGTATGTTCATCCACATAAAGTTACTAATATATGTAGTTTCATTATATATTTTGTTGCGGATACAAGAAGGATTAAGAAGCCTGAAACACGAGGAACAAATGTTACGTTATCGTAAAACGTAAATTTTGGAAAATCCAAGCTAATATGAATGAATTTCTTGCAAATGCTTAATGTTTCACAAAAATGTGTCTAACAAAAATTGTATGAGCTCTACAATTTTTGGTCAGGAATGTTTCTCAGAAGTTTGCGGTCTAATAGGAATATAAATTAATTCAGAATTAGCAGTACTTCATAGACTAGACTCAGAAAATTCACAATGTACATTTTATAACTTATGCAAATGTCTTACTCATATGGGGTTCTAATGAAAGCTTTTAGGAGGGTAATTTTGAGAAAGCAAAAATGAAGGAAGTTATAGGTAAAAGATAGTATAAAATGTGCATTTGTTTTGCTTTATTGAATCTATTTTACAGCTCTCAAAAGAGATCTCCAAGTTACCAACATAAAAAAGCAGGAGAATCCATTGAAAGCGTTTTTCCGGCAAGACTAAGTAGTGACTCACATATTAACATTTTAATTTATTCGATTTCTCATTTCTTAATTATATTGTTCATGAGCAAGCAAACAAACAGACAGGAACACAGTAATATGTTTTATTCACTCTGTTAGATTTAGCTATTTGGTCCGAGGAAATATTTTATTTTACCCAAAGTGTTGATGCCAAAATTTCATCATAAATGCATTCTTTGAAGCCCTTTGAATCCAGAAAAAGTACTTTTGGAAAGAAATTTTTCTGTGAACAGCAACTCTGTAAAATTAAATATCGATGTTTAGCTTTTGCATCTTCCAAAGACAAGGCACAAGGTGTTTTGAGAAAATCCTCCTTCCCAAACTGCTCTTTACTGAAAGATTTTTTGAAATATTTTGAACAATATTCCTGAAGTTAAACTAAAGTACTAATCTTAAAGTTTCTGGCCACAGCCCGTGAAGATGGTAACCATAAGAGAGATCTAAAAGTGTACTCTTCACAAATGTACGTCTCTTTAATTCATGCTATTCTTTTTTCCGTAATATTTCCTTAGAATTTCTGGTATGAATTTTATTCGAAATATCTGTTCGTTTCTTGATTGATTTTTTCAATTCTTTGTCATTTTTAAAATAATTTAGCTATTCTGGTGGTTCTTGTGATAGCATGGAAAGAGTACAGTATTTCTATTACAGCATTTTGCACCGAGTTTTAAATTCAAATTGATTCGGTTTCCTGTTTTACCTACCCACAGTGAAGTGTGTAGCTCAGGAGGTTGCGAAACCTATATTTTTGATGCAGACTCAATTTTGAACTTTTGGGTAGAATATAATAATACTTCCTGTGTGATTTCCATGATACCAGAAGTTATACTTGTTTGTAAATGAATATTATTTAACAGTTTAAACACAGTATACAGATTTCAAAACTGAGAAAAGAAGTAAATGCATGCAAGAGGTGATATATCCGAGCAACAAAGAAGCCCAAAGACAACAGAAATATGAGAAGAGCAGTACAAAGTGTTAACTTGCATGTTCAGTAACAGTGGTGGTATTCAGGCAACATGGTACTTTAGATCCAGGACGGAAGATTGTGCATAAAACACCCGGAAGTTTCTAATTACAGGACTCCCCGCTAGTGGCGTGATGTAGGTTCCGGATTGCAGCACGCATTTGTAGTGCGCTTGCGCTGATTGAAATAACTGTAAGGTTGACTGTTTACGAGCGGCTTATCTAATTCAAGTATCTGGCTCACGAACACACTGTCAACGAAATGTCCTCCTCTAAAGGAAATAATTACAAACTGCGGAATGTAAGATGAAAAGACTTGTATGTATAAGAAGTATAAGTGTTTAAAAATTCATATGTTGTGCAGTTGTAATTCTTTATGAGTTTTAACTCAGCACACGTTGATTAGCATTGGGACTTTCACGTTTTATTTTGCATGGTGACTATGTATTTAAAATCAAAGGTTTTATAGGATAAATTGTAGTTTCTTTGGCGTACAGAAGGGCAGTAGCGAAGCCTGCAACGAAGCGCTGGAGTAGCGTTTCCCCAAGAATTTCAGAGAAAATAAGAAAAATAAGAAAAGTTATGCCAAACAATATTTTATTTGCTCTGGATATATTTTCATTCAATACTAAATATTTCTGTATTTACGCATTCGTAATCTTGAATACTTTGCTTTGTAGCTTTCCGGAAGCAATCGCGACTTTCGATAGGAAGCACTGAAAGATATTGTCACGTGAGATCTCTGTAGCGTGCGAAAAGAAGTTCGGAATAGCCAAAACTCATAAAATTGTCATATTTTATATTTTTGTCTCACATTAATCTGCATTTTTCTACGATTAAAATTATATATGATACATATAGTATAATGATTTAGAAACCACTTTAATTGCTCCATTGTGTTGCTTCTATCAAAAGTCGATAAAATTATGTAACTTTTGACAGCTGTAACATTTTTTTTTCTCTAAGAGCTATGGAAATGGCATTTTTTGTGATGTGTGGGACACTTTTTATTCTCAATCTATGCTGTTGGCTAATCTGTGTTCAGTTCTCTTTGATGATTATTTTTTACATGCTTCTTCTTTGTTTTTAGTGAATTATACGTATTGAATATTGTTTTGTAAGATATACGACGGCTGTTCAATAAAGAATGATCATAATTTTTACGGTCATAATTTGTTGCACTAAAATTCAATCTTACTATATTCTGTTAGCTTAATATGAAACAAACACGCCGAAGTAGTTACATTGTTGGCACTGCTGGTTCCCGCCTATGAGAAACAGGCAAGTTCAGACATGTTCAGTATCGCCTACCGTTGCAATGGAGGTAACACTCGAGGAAAAATATGCGGCTTTGAAATTCTGCTTTCGTCTCAACAAATCTTCAGTTGAGGCCTATAGAATGTTACAGGAGGCCTATGGCCTGTTTTTCCCTACAGCACAGCTTGAAGGTGGTTTAAAAATTTTAAAGAGGGAAGACAATTTCAAAAGAATTTGCTGCTGCCATTGTGAGCGAGGATCTACAAATTACCTTAAGATCACTTTCTGAAGTACTGAACATTACATTGAGTGCAACCCACACGTTGGTGACAGAAGCATTATGCATGAAACGTGTTTGTGCGCGATGGGTTCCAAGACTGTTGATTCCCGAACTAAAGGACATTCGCATGCAGGTCTGCATGCAGTTAAAGTTGATGTTAGAGGAAGATCCGGAGATTCTTTCAAACGTAATCACTGCTGATATATGAAATTGTTGTGAAGTTTTAAGTTATTAGCAAAAGTGTGTGAATTGCATACACTCTCCATTTAAGGCTTAATAGTTCACGCAGTGTGGGTCAGCTCTAGGAAAAATTGGAACATCTGAGTGGACAGGGGGAGAGAAATATGTGGGCTTGTAGTGTGAGCAGTCTTGCAATGCAAGAAGGACGTACGTGTGACTGGACAATAGAAAGAATACTGAAAAGTAACTTTAGTTTTTGAGTCATTATTCTCTCTTATTTTAATGAAAATTATGATTTGGAGGTTCTCTCGCTTTAAAAGTAGCGTCTCGTCATGTATATAGTGGTTAGCACCCCACAGGAAGGAAAGCAAAATGGGAAGAAATTACTGGAGGCTACAGGACACAGAGGTATACCTACCAGGCCACAGCTGTATGGAGAGACCGACAACGACTCTAGCTCTCTAGTCGACATTTCTAGTGTCCACAGGAATAGTCTTTGCTTTGACCAAGCATATGTTATATCTGTCCATCTCCATATCCATGAAAAATAAAACCACGTGAATGGCCAGGCGGAATCACAATGAAGGGCGTACGACGAAAAGGAACTCGTGGTATATAATAAACTACCCCAGAATTCCCCTACGGACCAGGGAAACCCACAACAAATCGAAGTTCACAATGAATGGTCAATGGAAATTGGAAACTATCAAGGACCTAATTACCCGACAGTAATGTGCGCATGCGGTTAATATATTATCAGCTCTCTGATCATCATCCTTGTTTTTGTAGGGAGCTTAAAACAAATTTATGTGTAAGTTATTCCTTCTTTCGTGTCGAGGTTTCACCGGCATTGTGCATTTTTAAGTCTCTTGAACAAATGAATGTACTTGTGGATGAAAGATCTCTCTTTGAGTGAATATGAATGTGTGCAATTGCATGTGTTTATTTGTGTAGTTTGTTTTTCTGAAAGCGATTAATGCCAAGAAAATTTATTTGGCATAATCTGCATACTTCTGATATAGATGCAATTATCTCATCTCTTGTGGTTTATAGATAAACGTAAAGGAGGCTCCCTCAGTAGATATCAAAATGTCCTTAGACGCTACCCACGAAAATCAATAGGTACACAATTTATTATCCATAGGGATATTGCATTAGCTATGTGCTTCAAAAAACACAAACATGTTTTGAGGTTATATCTATAACAAAATGTCACCAATGACCAGGTGGTACTTTGCAGTACCATGGAATGTTTGTCACATTCAACAACTTAAGTTTTGTTACTCTTTATTAAATTGTTAATATTAGCAATCTTCAACTTACCTCCACCATATAAATGTGCAAATCCACCAAAGAAACCGCTTACAGTTATCAAAAACACCAATTACAAGACATGTAGTCCATTCAACTTCTCCTGCCTGGTGCATACTCATAAACAAACGAAGTCAGAGCTATGGAGAAGGCAGTGATATGTTGCCAACTGAGCAAATGTGTTGCAAACAGGGTACTTGCGAGCACCAACAGACCAGAACAACCATTAGAGCTACAAATAAGGATCAAGACCAGTTTAAAGTTATCGGTACTTCTGAGTACCGTCAGGCAACAAAGGGTTAATCAAGTAACTTTTAAGAAAATTCAAAATATGGAAAACGATTTATATTAAATGATTTGGAGATCGTTGTTAGTATTATTGATACCATTACCGTTACCTGTACCTTCCTATAGCATATGCATTTCATCATCCTACATCAGAGATGCTTTAAACCTAAACCTGGTTGACGATCTGTGGTCGCTGAGTTCTGCCGATGTGTAATTGTTGTGTCTGTCACAAACGGAACTATCCTGCTTGAGGATCCCAAAATCTTCCTCGTCTTTTACAAATGCAGAAGCATTTATCATTCCATTGTTACCTCGTTTCTTGCAGCATCAATTGTTTTCCATTCAAGTATTCCCTCCTTTTTGGAACGACACACAATAAAGAAACAGGCATTACCTCGTAATCAAAAGGAAAAATTGGACATAATGACATCTCAAACCTTTGTTTCAAGAACAGGTAGTTAGTTCCATATATGGACGCCAATTTTTTGTGTCTTATGATTAAAATGCATTATTCCTGCAGTGACAAGAGTTTAGTTGGGATGACATACAGTGACGTCTGGAGTTATTGATATATTGGAGTTTTCACGCTGGGATTCACTGGCGACTGTTACTGTATCAAAAGAAAAGGAAGAAATCTGTGCAGAATCCCCCGAAGCTAGCGCGCAACTGAAGGTCTGGACCCGGCCCGTCTGGAAGAGTGGGGGGAGGGGGTCTATCGTGCGCCATCTTGATTACCGTGCCCCCAACACGTGCTCGCGGCAACATGCACACCAAACTGGTTATTATTAATAGGTGAACACGCCCGCCGCCTCTCTGCCCCCAAACCATGTGGCATAGCGTGCCCTAACAAACTCAGGCACCCTCTCAAAGATCGTGGACCATTGTTGACGCCATCCCTTTATCGCCCAAGTCACGAGATGGCTACCGCTCCAAATGTCGTCAAACGTTCTCGCTTTGGTCTTTAATATCTCAGACTCACGAACACAGACCCTATTCACAATGCATCAAATGAGGGAACACAACAAACAAATCTGTCCGTTAATAATTTATAAGTATGCTTTACATACTAATCTCAATATTAGAGGTTATGTTCTATTCATATGGGTTTCTTTAGACAATGTTTGTTTCATATAGTTTCTAACGGGTTGGTCCAATTCCAATTTGGCCTTTTCCTTCTTTTTTAAGTGAGAGTTTGCTTGCAAACAAAAATAATTTTGCAATGCGTTTATGTTATTCGGCAAGTATAAAAGGTGCACTGCTCACAGAAAATTCTCCTTCCTTCGTATTGAAGGAGTTCTGCAGGTGTCGGGCCTCTAAGGGAATGTTATAGGTTGCAGGGGAAAGAGAACCGGCAGTAGACGCCACGTGGGAGTTCAAATCTATAGTTGTTAGTGACCCCGTCCTGCTCAGTTCAAGCTAACCTTAATTATCCTGCCACGTCGCCCTTTCCTCAGATGCATCTACACATTTCATTGCCCTATGTATTAATTCGTTCTCTAAACCTTGTCATAGTTTCAAAAGCAAAACATATTGCAGCTATGTACCTAAATGCATTTACAATTAATTATATAAACTGGAGGTTCTGTTTCAGGAGAGTTGTAAAGTTCATATCACCAATCTTATATAAATTACCAATGTAAATGGCTATTTTTCTCAGAATTTACTTGACAAAGAGAATACACAATGCTTATGCATTCATTTTAAGTGTGTTAATTCCTTTTGGTCTTAGCAATGCTGCTTGAAAGAAAAGAGTATGATATTTTGTAAACCAGTAAACTGAACAATAAAACTCCTGCAATTGAATTTACAAAAATGTATTTGAGAAATTTCAGCTAAAACAAAATTGTTTGAACTAAATATGGGGCGATACCACTTTTATCTTAACCACCGATACTCGGTTCTTGACACTTCATGAAAAGCTGCAAAGGCAACAGGATGTTTACTGGGTTACATTCTCATTAGTGAATAAGTATATGTAAGTAATTAAGACCTGAAGCTTCCTGGCAACAAGCCAGGTGAAAAGACGATTAGATATCGACGTTTCGGGAGTGTGCATCGCTCCCATCATCAGAATATTTATAAAATGCTAAAACCACAAATGAAATACTGGATATAACACCAATATTAACAAAGACAAAACACTATCAAAATTCGCATTACTGAACAAAGGACTGTTTTCAGTAAATTAAATGCCAGTTCTGGAGATGGCCTGAGTATAGAAAATTGTGTCAAAGAAACGTAACTAATTGACTTGCTTATCAAGCTGTATTGATCTTTGCTTCTTAAATCGACGGATTTCCATTTTAAGGCCGGTTTCCGAGATGAGCTGAACCGCACTTCAGCATTCCGATTAAGCGTGCTCCTTCCAGAGGAAATCGCCAAAGCCTCCTTAATTCTCCGCTCCCAGTAACTGTTGCATATTGCCAAGATGGTCGTCTTCCGAAAATTGGCTCTATGGACGTTATCAAAATTCGGAAGTCTATACATTCTAGGAGGCCTGGAACCTGACGGTGATACCGCCTTCTTAATTTCTAAAGTAAGGCAGGATGTTTTAATAAGTTTGTAAGTATACGTGAGTACTCTTATACAAATTAAAGCATGCCAGCTACTCGTAGGTAATTATTAAAACAAATGTCTTTAATAATATTTTATAACATATTCCAATTAGTTATTTATTCTGCAATTGGGGGTGAAGTTTAAATACAAAACAGTTATAATTAAATTAATCAATTTAAAGCTTTCTGATAAACAATATTTTTTCTCTTTTATTGTGCGTAAATATCTAAAGATGGTGTTTTTCTGACGCGTGAGCAACACTCGACGTATAGATTGTCCATGAGAGAAACAGGGAAACTGCTGATTCCGCAAACCTCCAACGACTGCCCTTGCGACTCACGTATTTATGGTAATCACAAAGGCCAAAGGCACAGGAAAATGAGACCCTAAAATCAAAAGGTAAATCCGTTGGAATCATCGGAATACGCAGGATCAACACATTTCCTTTGTACTTTCCCTTAATGATTGTTGCCTCAATGGCGTTATTCATTAGCTTTTTCACAATTAGTCACAGCCGTGGTTGGTGTTAATGTTACGCAGCATGATCTTAACTGATCCTACTTTTAATTTTAAATCTGTGAGGTGGTAGTCCAGGAAATTCTAATGAACTTAAAGGCTCTGTGGGATAGTTGACTACGTCATGCTGGTTTATAACTGTCTCAACTGATTTGAACGAAAACAACTCCCCCGTAACAAACACTCTAGAGCGCAATATTCTGACATACTAACACGGTATTAGCATTGTCTACCTGTCGCTGTTTATCAGTGTGGTCAGCACATGGTGTAGCTGGTCGAGCATTTGACTGTCTTCTACGACCTAAGTGAGGTCGTCTTCTCCTTGGCATAGTAAAGAGTTTCCGCGAACTTCACAAAGCCTCAAAGGAATTCAGTTAATTTTGTGTCAATTCAGTTTACATTTACGAATCCACAAACACAAAAGGTATCCGAGGGTTCACCAATATCTGACAACTATTGTCTTTGCTCAAATATTTATAGTGTTATAGTGCGTTCAGATATTAATATTGTGTCTAATCTTCGAAAGGTGTATCATCATGCTACATCCATGCCCGTCTTGGTAGCGTGGTGGTAGCATGTCTGCCTCACGTCCAAGTGGTCCCGAGTTCGAATCTCGGCCAAGGCGAGTTACCTGGATAAGGTTTTTCCGGGGTTTTCCCTTATCCTGAAAGACGAATGTCGGGTAACTCTAAGCTCTATGGACCCCGGGCTCATTTGAGCATCATTTCACCCTTTCCATTCATCGTCCAATATGACTTAACTTTGGAGGACGTAAATCACAACACTCAAAAAATGCTACATCAAAAAATATAAGTCTTGATAAAATATAAATGTTATTTAATAAAATGTGGTATGTGAAATAGCTTTGAAGACTTTGACAAGAAGTGGGTTATCTTTCTACTTTGTGATGTTTTTGTTTATCGAAAATAAATGAAGAGCATGTGTTCCTTAAAAGTTTCCGTGTGTACTTTGATATTTAGTTAACCGCGGTGACAATAATAAAAGGTAATGCAAAATGGAATGTGGAGAATCGGTTTAGGGTTGCATTATCTACTGCAAAACCACCACCACCACTCCTCATCTTCTTCTCCCTCTTGCCTATCTTCTTTTGGTTGCTCTTCTTTTCTTGATTCTTGCTTATTTGATGACGTTGTCACCCCAAACCTTCATATGTGTAGTTTCAAAATTTGTGACGTTTGTCCAGTTGTACAGGAATTCTCAGACCCTTCAATAACCTTAAGCATGGTGGAAATTAAAACCTTATAAGTGCAATTATTTATTTCTAATAATAAATAACTTAATATTACAACGTAATAAACATCAAACTAAGCAAAATTAATCTCCTTTTATCCAATGTAATAAATAATTTTCTTTTTCATTTTTGACATCATGACTCTGCTTAATTCGAGTACAAGGTATCATTCGGAGGGTTTCTTCGATATATTTGATGCACCTGCTTAAACATATTGTCACGGCAACAAGCATAAAAGTTTCGGTACAAATAAGAAAATAGTCGAACTTGCCCAAGCAGATAAACATAGCGCTTGAGATAAAAGACTTACCGACACAAACTGAGATAAATAGAAATTTCTGGTAATATCTTGATTATTCGGTTTCTTTATTCTTATGGAAGAGTCTCGAATTACGAATTAGGTATTTAAGGACGTGACGGCTCGCAAAGTGAGTAGTTTTAAAGCAGAGTGAGTGTGAAACAGTGTTGTGAAATGAGAGATAGCCAGCTGTGTTGTTGTAACAAGAGCTAAGGATGTAATCTACTGTCACTGTTTGTTTATGTGATCGACCTTGGTAGACTGATGGTGTATGTAACGTAATGCTGCTATAATCTATGAGCATTTCTACGGAAATAAAGGATATTTTTAATTTCTGCAACTCGGCCTTTTAATTCTACGAACCCACAAAGTCACAATATTATACGGTTTCTAAATTATTGTGTACCTTTGATCCTGAGATAAAGATACGGACGTTGGACATATCATACCTTAATGACGAGTTACATTGATGTAAACTCCGGAAATTAAACGTACTTGCATAAGTGCAAAACAGCAATGGAATATGAGACGAAAATTTAAGAACACTTAATGTTTTACTTGAGTCAAATGAGAGTGTTTAATACACATGTGAGGGTCTTGCTATCTTGTTAAGAGTATGGCAGAAGAACTGGAGATCCGGGCTGTGAAATTGCATTTTTCAATTACAGATATATGCTACTATTGTTTTGAAATTACATATACTCAGGCTTTTTAAAGTTCTGTCGTTATTCAGTTGTTTCTCACGTTGTTATGGGAAGATTATTCAATTTTAAGTTCAGCGTGTAATGAAGTGTTACTTGCGGATTTGATTTCCTTTGTTTTATTTATACCTACAATAAAATACAAAATAAATAATTTGTGGAATTACTTATTTCGTTTAAAATTAGGAATCTAGGCAAATAATAGTAGGAATAACCTTCAGTAGCTGTACAAAAATAAGCAAAAGTTCGTAGAGGTCAGATGAATGTAACATCAGATATTTTTTTCTTTTTTTTCTTTTACTGTAACATTAACCCTGTATAGGCTACGTTTAGAAACTGTCACCACGTTTGTAAAATCCATTATCATCGCAGTCGATTTTAGTTACCATTTCTCCGAAGTCATACAAATCAAATGTAAAATCGCCATGGACTAATATTTTGGTAAACGACGTTACTGAAGGAGTAATAGCTACACACTTTATGTTCATCATAATTATCCTTATAGAAATATTATGCTCCTATTTTCAATTGAAGTGTTGCAGTTTCCACGAGAGTTCCAAAATTTGCTTAGTAAGAGTCCCGTTGATGTCAATTAAGTTCAACACATCAGTTTTAGAAAAATCATCTTTCTACCGCATTCCTGTAGCAAATGCGAATTTATTGATATTGTTAGGGTTATATATAGCGAAATGAATGTCCTACTACAGTTATATTTTCCAGTAGTTTCTGACTTTTCACGATAATTCTAACGTACCTTCTATAGCTCTGTGATTATTTAAGCTTTACACTTTGGCATTTATCGACCAGCTTTCTAAGCAAGTGATTGTTGCTTCATTCTCATGTACACCGTCAATGCAACGCTTATTGCTATAGAATGATTTAACTTACGTTATTATTCAACAGAGGTTAGGTATAACATACTTTCACTGATCATTTGTAGAAGACATTTGAAAATAGCTGCCTATTGACAGTCAGAGCCATGTAGCAAGTATAGATTGTTTTATAAATTTAAGTACATTTCATAAACAATTGCATATTATCTGAGCCTCCATATTTAACGAAGTACCTATCGTCTATTTGAAAGTGTTTCTACGCAGTATTTATTTTTATTCTCATAAAATTTTAATGAGCACTGTCCTTAAAGTTATTACGAAAAGAAAAGGTCCTTTTGAGGTGCTTTTTGAGATTCCACTTTGTATAGAGACGACTAGAAGTCCTCGTCCTTGTTACTGTGCTATACAGGAATGTTTCATCCAAGATCACTTAAAGAAGAAGTCACGCGATGTTCATCTCCAGGCGATGAACGGCGTCCGGTGATGTAAAGCCTTTTCAAGTAGCACGAGAAACACAATGCAGCTGCAGTTCATAATGTTGGTATGCTTGTGCGAAATGCTCAGTCGGTATTTCAACACATTCTCTTCAGACAATAAGTCAACTCCAAATTTCACTCTCACAGAAATGTTTTAGTTTATTATCCCAATGTATTATACCTAAGCAATCAGCACTTTCTTAATTAAAATGATCTGCACACTACAGTAATATATTACTAAGTTCATGGATCTTTTTCTCTCCATTTATTTTACGTCAGTTTAACTATGGATCATAACACCACGAAACTGTTAGATCATAACTGTGGCTCGGTATGTGGCGATAGTTAACTTTCCAGATACTAATCACTGTACCATGTCATCCTACTTCGCCTCATGTTCATGGAGACCTTAGTGCTAGGCAACTGTATCTCTGATTCTATATGTGATGGTCATATTGTAATTTCGACATGTGTCCACAGAGACCTTAGTGCGAGGCAAATGTATTTCTGCTTCTTTATATGTGGGAAGAGGGCAGTAGAATGCCATCCAGTACCTGCTTGCTTTTGTTATCTCTAGATGGATAACAGAGCATTTGTTATTACCACCTACTCCAATTTACTATAGTTGCACACAAAGTCAGAACTTGGAGTCGTGGTATTAAATACCGAATCCTGGATTTACCTACTTTAACGACTGAGGAAAGCCTTTGGAAGGACTGCGGAATTTGATCCCGAGACCTTCCAAACATAGTACAAAGACATAACCACCTGGTTATGGTAAGATAAGCTTGGTAAGTTACATTTGGTTTCACGGAACATTTTTCTTCAACTCTTCATGCAGCATTAAATATTACTGAGCTCTGGAGTTTACAACAGATAGTAATTCATTATTTCTGTTTTCTTAAATATGGCTCGTAATAGTTTTTATTTAAATATTATATTTTACTTCCCTTACTAAAATACTGATATGTGTATTTTACTGTGAATAACTTACGAAACATTATCCTTTCTGAACGAAGGCACAGCTTCAGGCAACATTGATAAATTATAAAAGAGACACAAAGACTGGCAAACTATTGGAGACAGAGAGTTGCACAAAAAAATGTTAATTTCCTTAAATTGCAAATTCCTGCAAAATAAATTTGTTATTCATTTATACTTTTTAAAGCGTTAAGCCACCATTCTTTGTTTCTTGTGATCACGCAAACAGTGGAACCTGACATCCATTAATTCAGTGATCCGTTTATAAACACTAGATGATCACTTTGTATTCTTGTGTGTACCTACAGCAAAATAGTAATCAAATCACTTCTACTTCCGACTTGAGAGCCATTTTGGAAAACTAAATATTTTAACAGCGATGCCGATATTTCAGAAATTTTAATTAAAATTAGTGTAGTAAACTCTGAGAAAATAAATATAAGAAAATCTATCTGTATAAGCGATAGTTCGGAAGAGGGAAAAATCCTTGAAAGCAAAACCCCATATCTTTAAATGGAGCCTTTTATGAAGGTTAATAATTTAATGACATTACTTTCTCAAGTTATGTTATTCATATACAGATTGAAAGACACACAAATAGTTCATTTTCTATTACAGCTTTACTATTCTTTCAGTGGACCTTGAAACCTGCACTTCCTACTAAACCTCGTTATAAATGTTTTAGTGAAACAATATTTCGATAAATTATGGTTAAGGTCTCAGAGCTGGCATGAATGGAATTAATACTAAATAGCTGACAAAAACTTAAGGAGGTTGGCAAGTTTCATCTGGTATTTATGTAGGTATTTGTTCCTTAAAGAGTCTATTATTACCAGAATACGGTCTAGGTTAGAGAAACATAAGTAACTGGCAATATAATGCTTTAGTAACTACCTAGTAATTTTTCACACTACATGTTTTCCAGCTATTTGTCTGTCTAACACGGCCCAGAGAGCTTATTGTGCGTCACACTCCAAGAGAAAGGATAACGTGAGAGTACCCTGCTGCCAGGCAGAACCTTTCATTGGTGGCACTGCAGCCGTGATGGGTCCCTATAGAGTCCCTAACCATGTAGCTGTAGGTCACCATAGAGAGCCCACCATTAGCCAGCCAGATCCGGCTGCTCAAACAGCCCCCCTGAAAGGGCGGCCAGCCGACCACAGCGCCGCCCCTCAGCCGAATACCATATTTTCAGAGCACAACGAACAGCGCAGTCCACCGGTGATTTCTTGCTACTTGGAAACGCCAGACAGAGAGAAGGTAATGAATGAAATGAAAGTAAATGGACGGAGATATGAAATCTCCTAATGACCCGGCAAAACCCTCCGTAAGGTCAGGAAAGTACAATTCGCGACGTTACTGCCTGAGCCATCCCGCTCAAGGATGTTTACCAATACATACAAGGTAAATGTAACACTGGAAGTCTTCATAAACAGGATATTGCAGTAATACCAAAATAACAATTAGAAGAAGAATGTTTACACTGCGTTTTAATTCAATTAAACAGCTTTCTGATTTATAGTAGAAAGAATAAGTTTACAATAGAAATATTACTATAAGAAACCTAATGAAATTTTAAATCATTTTGAACCTGGTATGCAAAATGAGATGATATTCGGATGTTTACATACATTAAATTAATGGCAAATACATTCGAGATTCCAAAGATAAGAAAACATTGAAAAATATTAAATATGCACATCGTCTTAAATTACTTAATCGCTAAAGCAACACGTGACACAATGATTATAATAAAAATTACTTCATGCGGCGTGTTTAATGTTTCCGTTAAAGGGTCACTCATAGTATTTTTTAACTCCAAAACCTCGGCATCAGGTTTAGTATTGTAATGAAACAAGAATTTAAAATACCTCCAGAGTATAGAATTCCAACTAGGGGAGAGTATTTCCTTCGACAATATATCTTTGTGGAAATCAGTCATTAGAAAGATGAAGAAATATTAGATTGAATTGAGCAGGAGTGCCTTCGTGCTTAAAGAAGCTCATTCTTCCTATAATATATATATATATATATATTATATATATATATATATAATCCATTCAATGTTGCAATTCGTTTCTAAGTTGACAGACATGAGGAGAAGAAATACAAATCAGGATGATAATAATGGGACACTCCCCCAAACACTTGCACTGAACTTTTGTTGATTCTCACTGAAGTACTTCATTGTGGGACTCAGTATCCCAGATATGACAGTTATGTTAAACTGTTTGTTCTACTGGTATTACAATAAAAATAAAAACCAAGCAACAGAATTATAAAGATGTTGAGTACATCTTAGTAATAAATGTACGGACAAATTGTGTATTAATTGGCTGCCTTATGATGTTCAGACCCATGTCCATATTGATATTTTGAATATATTCTAAAAATATTTGCCATCAATAAGAAGATTTGCGGACTGTGATGTTTACAGGCTGTAAAATTATGTAATGGCTTTGAGACCAAACTTACTTCGACACGAATATAACTTCGGTAGATTATGAAAGAATTAGTAAGCTAACAATGTCATTTGAAGCCTACTTATTTATTGAACATGCTTGTGCATTTTCTACCGGTTTATAAGCTATAATATATTTCTTCGTTTAATTTGATAAGAAGTATGGCATATTTTGAGCTTGAATTCCTTACTAAATAAATAATAATGCATCAAATACTTGATTTTTTTATTTAATGCATACGCTGAATTTTCATAAACAGTAATTTCTAGCTTTTCAGAACTAAAACCTGCATTACGTCAGTGTTATGACAGGGCAGCATGGACCACTTAATGGCCTTCCCTCCTCGGATGTGACACAAAGCTTGCCTGTACCTGAATTAGCTTCGTTTGCTGCAGAACTTATAAATGTGATCGATCCGTAAAGTAAGATTGAAAGGTTGTCCTCAATATTTCGAAAATAACATACTAAAACCAAAATGATGTTCCCTTAAGAGGAAGCACACAAAGTACATTTTAAAGTCATAACTTTTAGTTTCTTACTGTGCAAAGCGCGATACAAATAATTTACTACTACTCGGAATATCTTATACGTGAAAAGGTATTAATTTATGTATACATATCTTGGTGGAGCAGCTCAATTTCAGAAATGTTTTATGATCATCTTTTATTGAACATCCCTCGGAATAATAATAATAATAATAATAATAATAATAATAATAATAATAATAATAATAATAATAATAATAATAATAATAATAATAATAATAATAATAATAATAATAATAATAATAATAATAATAATAATAATAATAATAATAATAATAATAATAATAATAATAATAATAATAATAATAATAATAATAATAATAATAATAATAATAATAATAATAATAATAATAATAATAATAATAATAATAATAATAATAATAATAATAATAATAATAATAATAATAATTAATAATAATAATAACAACAATAATAACAACAATAATAATAATAATAAAATAATAACAATAATAACAATAATAATAATAAGAACAATAATAACAATAATAATAATAATAATAATAATAATAATAATAATAATAATAATAATAATAATAATAATAACAATAATAACAATAACAATAATAACAATAACAACAATAATAACAATAATAATAATAATAATAATAATAATAATAATAATAATAATAATAATAATAATAATAATAATAATAATAATAATAATAATAATAATAATAATAATAATAATAATAATAATAATAATAATAATAATAATAATAATGATAATGATAATAATAACAATAATAATAACAATAACAATAATAACAATAATAATAACAATAACAATAATAACAATAATAATAACAATAATGACAACAATAATGACAATAATGACAATAATAATAATAATAATAATAATAATAATAATAATAATAATAATAATAATAATAATAATAATAATAATAATAATAATAATAATAATAATAATAATAATAATAATAATAATAATAATAATAATAATAATAATAATAATAATAATAATAATAATAATAATAATAATAATAATAATAATAATAATAATAATAATAATAATAATAATAATAATAATAATAATAATAATAATAATAATAATAATAATAATAATAATAATAATAATAATAATAATAATAATAATAATAATAATAATAATAATAATAATAATAATAATAATAATAATAATAATAATAAAATTGGATAAATCAGTTTTTATGTGTTGTAACATTTTGAAACTAAAATAGTGCATTTGTTTAATAATAGTGTAAAAATATGGAATAAAATATTGAATAAGTGTTTTAACACGAAAGAGCTAAAACATTTACAGATAATTGAATAAAACCGTAGAGCATATCTGCTAATTAAGGAGACAGACACTGACTCAAAAAAAAAAATTGTAAATTATTCTAACATCTTATTTTGATCTAGTTCTTGTTATTCAGGACTAATATTGGCATTGATTTTTTTCATTGTACATTTGGCTATAGGGGCAAGAGAGATACAGATGACGAAACTAAACATTATCCTTTAAAGGTGGGTTACTTTGTGATGACTCCACTCTTTACACTAGCATTATAAATAATTCCAAGTATTGCATTCAATAACTCATATCTCCAAATTGCTAAATTTATATAAATTCATATTATAGTTCGTCTATATTTTCCTTGCATATTTTTATGGCGTACCAGTTATATAAAGACATATAAAATTAATTTACAATTAAAGTACTCACAGGCTGTTCACATAGAAGTCAACACACATACAAAAATATTTTAAACACATATTTTTAAATATATAATCTATCAATATCATATAGCTATATAGAGGAAATAAATAATAACACGTATACATTATTTTAGTTAATTGATGGAAATTGATAATTTCTTCATACTAGCCGTATATAGACTATGATTTTTGAAAGTTTCTGAAAGGCTTTTCTAAGGTTTTAGAGTCAAATGGAGAATTTAGTGTCAGGACGGCACGTTGGCCATTGTAGCTCAATGTGTCAGAGCGACTGGACGGAAACCGGGAGATCCGTGTTTCAAATCCCGGCCATGGCATTGTATTTTTCATGTTGACTCAATCTACATATACATTAATTAGAAAAGTGAGGATTTTCTTGAGTATGTCTGAATGGTATGCTTAGACGACTTTGAAATTAAATAACAAATTTTGTATAAGTATATTGAATATTCTGTTTCTATATTTTTGTTTGTCTCCCTTCCACACACACACACACAATCTCTCTCTCTCTCTCTCTCTCTCTCTCTCTCTCTCTCTCTCTCTCTCTCTCTCTCTCTCTCTCTCTCTCTCTCTCTCTCTCTCGCACACACACTCTGCTTTTAATTCAATGAACCTTAAAACAAGTTTCTCGTTCAATTTATATGACGCCTTCAATATCCAAAATCATATCAGAGGCTTTACTTTTGAAAAAACTGCCCATTGGCAAAAATGTTCACGTTAATTACTGTGTTAATTCCTTGGTTTTTACTTTATTTCTATTATTTATGAATTTATTTATTTTCCATAAAGGAAAAGTATACAGTCTCTTACTATATTTCTATATCCTGGAGAGAATGGAGAATGGGGAAAAATATTCTGATGAAGAAAAGATCCTACATGAAATACGGAATCTATCTGGGACTATCAATTCCTTTGAAGGAATACAAAATTCACTTGCTTTCTACAGGAGCGGTGAATTAAGTACAATATTGTGGTGCATACTTTTGTGTAGGTGATGTATGGATTTGGTTTAATTATAAGTGTAAAATTTGCCAGGGCAGTTCATGAACAAATAACTTGAATTATAGTGGTAAATGAGACGAGCTTCCGATGGTCTTAAAATTGATACTTTCGTCCCTAAATACAGAAATGTTATTCCAATATGTACTCATAGTGGTTGATAGTAACTAATTGGAGTGTGACGGTAAAGTGTGAGGTCCTTGGCTCGATTCCCAAGCTACCTTGTGATTCTTGTGGCACATATTGGGGAGACTTCTCAAACACCAGGACTTCCTCTCATTTCCAGGATTTCATTTCATTCCGTTTCTTTCTGCGTGATTCTACATCTTGTGGCGTATGATGGTGCAGGACAAATGACACGGATGCCTGCTCAAAGGAAAGAGTAGGTAGCCCATGTTGACACTGGAGCGGTGCTCTAAGCAGCTCCTGCAGCGGGAACCACTACCTCTTTCATAAATTCTATGGTAGCAATATACTTCATAAAGCATAATCAGTTCTAAAGAAAGAAAGAAATTAGCAGATACTTTGAGTCTGAACTTCTGTGCGTCTCTGTGTCTCCTGTGTTTACTTTGTTTTATGTTTCTCCAGGGGCGTAGGTGCTGAGAGTAGATGTTGATATTTTCATTTTAGTTTATGTTAATGTTCCATTTACTTAAAGTTAAAGTAACTTTTCTTTGGGTTCCTACGCTGTTGTCCATACCTCCAGTCGCTGTAAACAATAGGGAGTAATCTTATCTTATGAAATTGTCTCTCTGCCCAGCTGGGAATCAAACGGGACCACTCGCACAGCAAATTCTTGCAACACAGGGAAAGAATGCCGAACCGAATTACGACTCGCCTGTATGCAGAGTGCTTCTGTTGTGGGGCAAGTAACACCTACATGGTGCACGAATCTAACTTGATCACTTGATATAACCCCACAGCTGACAAAGTACCTCCAGATGACGCTCCATTTCATGGAATGGGTGGGGAAAGTGGATCAAATACCGGCAGCAAAAAACTTCCAACTTAAGGTACTGTAAGTAAATAGTTTATTAAGAAAGAACGCCGTATATTAAAGGTGCGTCTGCCCGTAAGCAGTCCGTCTACGAGACGATACATCCAAGGGTACACGGGTACCTGGCCAGAAGCAACGCCTGTCATAAAACTTCACTTCCTAAATTATCGTTGTTCTTGTTTTGCCATTCAAGGCTATGGCCGTTCCGGCTTCAGGATGATCAAATAAATTATTTTCCGATGTCTGGAAGGTATAGGCTACTCCAAAAGTTAGAAAGCATTTCAAATCGTTGCATCATGATAAAATTGTACCTGTTTAAGCTGAAACCAAAATGCAAACCCATCAAAACCAGCCTCAACTAATAGAAGGAAACCTTATGTATTTTATCCATATGATTTTCTCTAGTCTATATCATTTATTACTAGTGTAAAATATCCTTACGGTTACGTTTTTACAGCTGCATTACATCTTTCTTCATAAAGTTTAGTAATGGCGTTTGAGTGGCGCAAAACTGTGAAGTCATAGGCGCCATTTCATTATAGATCATCATCATCATCATCATCATCATCATCATCATTGTCAACAACAAATCCTCTTTGCCCGCCCGGTAGCGTAGATGGTAGCATGTCTGCCTCACGTTCAAGAGGTCCCGAGTTCGAATCTCGGTCAGGGTGAGTTACCTGGATAAGGGTTTTTTCCGGGTTTTCCCTTATCCTGAAAGACGAATGTCGGGTAGCTCTAAGCTCCATGGTCTCTGGACACATTTGAGCATCTTTTCACCCATCCCATTAACCGCCCGATATGACTTAACACTTAACCTTGGAGGTCGTAAAATTTAAAGAGTGAGAGAGAGCGAGAGAGAGAGAGAGAGAGAGAGAGAGAGAGAGAGAGAGAGAGAGAGAGAGAGAGAGAGAGAGAAAACAACTCAGTAGAGAAGAATTCTCCTGCTTCGCTCTCATATTTCTTCCCTATTGTTCTTAACCAGAAGTTTATACTTGCATGACTGTGAAAGAATGCGATTTTTTGTTGTTGTTTTTTTTGTGGTTTTTGTAATTTACGTCCTCCAACGTTAAGTCACATCGGACGGTGAATGAATTGGATGAAATGACTCCAGGGTCCATGGAGCTTAGAGTTACCCGACATTCGTCTTGAAGGATAAGGGAAAACTCCGGAAAAGCCTTATCCAGGTAACTCACCCTGACCGAGATTCGAATTCGGGACCTCTTGAACGTGAGGCAGACATGCTACCATCTACGCCTCCGAGGCGGGCAAAAAAGAAAGAGTGCGAGTGTTACCCATTCTTTGCAAATGGATTTTCCATTTTTTTATGTTCATTTGTACGTTTTTAATGAGAACATATCAAATTCCTTCCTTATTTCTTCCCATATTATATTGTTTTTTACATAATTTTTATGCTCGAAAAATTTTATTTCCGCCGCTTGTATTTGGTTTTAATCTTTCTTTTTAAAATTCCATGTTTCAGATCCTTACATGAAAACCAGTCATTTTCTTATAGGATTCTAGGTTTGTATCCTTTTGGGTTTTTCTTTTTAAGGTGCGAGCTATATTATTACACAAAATGTATATTGGAATTTACTCACTTTATTACTTATTTCGCACTTGTTTATTTTAAAGCTTACACTATAGCCCAAGTAATTATATTTCGCCATCTGATCCAACACTTTATTATTCAATATTTTCTTCAGTGATTACATTTATTTTTTTCTATAAATGCTATGATCTTTGAATTTAATCCATAATCCTGGATGAATTTTTTACTAATTTACGCCCCTCAAACGTTAAGTCATTTCGGACGATGAATGGAATTGGTGAAATGATGATCGAATGAGCCCAGAGACCATAGAGCTTAGAGTTACCCGACATTCGTCTTTCAGGATAGGGGAAATCCCGGGAAAAAACCTTATTCGGTTAACTCACCCTGAAAACGTATACATATGTACTTGTTTTCAGCTTGTGCTCTGTGTTACGTTATCCGTAGAGTAGCATGTTTAGTATTATACATTATTTTTACTTATTATACATTCAATTAAAGAACTCGACGCTAGATACTGATCCACATTCTTTCCAGGTAAACGTGAGAAAGAACAGAATTCAGCAGCAGTTTAATAAAAGAAGTACAAGCATTAAAGCATTAGATCCATTAATATCATGGAGATAGCTTATGACTGAAGAAGTTACTTTGCATAACTTTGTTTTAAAAACATCTACATTTTATATGTAAGACTCTTTTGTCTATTTCTTAACATTTACTAAATGTTCAGGATTATACAAAGGTCCTTCAAAATGAATTGGGCCTTACAGGCTCTTCCCAGAAATTTTAAGGTGTACTTACGGTTTATTTTTGCTGGAAATATAGTGCAATCCATATAAACCTTAACCATTTTAATAAGCCATAACATCTAAATCAATAATAGGACACACGTGCAACGTTGGGAGAATATAACAAACAATTGGGAGATTACATTATACTATTTACATCTCAGATAAAATGTTGGAAGTGTCCTCCACCAGCATCTATACATGTTTGCACTCGTCTCACCATATTCTCTGAATTTTTACGGAGATGATATCGAATTGAGAGAAGGTTATTTCCAGCAAGATGGAGCAACGTGTCATACATCTAATGACACCATGTAACTTGTAACCAGTTTCTTTTATAATCAAATAATTTCAAAAGGTCTGTGGCTCCCCAGATCCCCTGACCTAACCTCACTGAACTTATTCTTGTGGGGTATATAATAATAGAGCGTACAAGAATAGGCTACATACAATTAATGAATACGTTCGAAACGACATAAGTAACATTGGCGAGGATATTCTCCGTAAAACTTCAGAGAATGTGGTGAGAGGATGCAAACATGTATAGATGCTGGTGGAGGACACTTCCAACATTTTCTCTGAGATGTAAATAGTGTAATGTAATCTCCAAATTGTGTATTATATTATTTTATTATTGTTACGTAAAGGCTATTGGCAAAGAATTTAGATGTTACTGAGATAAAGTAGCTCACCCGTCAACCTTGGAGAGCGGGAAATAATATCGTCAAGTAACCAGAATCTACTGCAGGTTTCCCCCTCCACATGCTCAAGAACATTCTAGAATGATCTATGGGGTTCTATGGGGTTTTCTGTTGATGTATAGTCGAGTACCTTGCGACTAAGTTGGTCAGTAAGTAAGATGGTAAATTGACTTGGAGAGTACAAAGAGTGTTTGCTGTTCTCCGAGCGAGTTTCTGATGATCACTGTGTTGCTGCTATTGCATGGGAGAGTAGAGAAGTTACTGTTCGATACCTCAGCGAGTGATCCGAACGAACAGAAGGCTACGTGTGCCTACTCTTGTATGTGCCCTTTAACGCTGCTTCTTAATGCTATGTTCCAAGCAAGATTGAATTCTGATTATGTAGTCTTCCATTATTTTACACTCCGATTGTATGCCTCCAACAAGGGCCTTCAGAGGACACAATTATTATTCCGGTCGCTTCCTTTGCCATTTTTATAAGCTACTTTATCTCACTAACATCTAAATTCTTTGCCAATAGCCTTTACGTAACAATAATAAACACTTTGTATATAGGAAACTAAATTACATTAGAAGCAGCAAAGAACAATATCAAATTAACAGCAACAATTAACGAAGGAGTTAGACCAGGTTGCCCCTCTTCGCTACTACTTTTCAATATACGAGGGCTGTTCAATAAAGAATGATCATAATTTTTTTAGGGTCATAATTTTTCGAGCTAAAATTCAATCTTACTATATTCGGCCAGCTTAATGTGAAACAAACACGCCATAGTAGTTTCATTGTTGGTACTCCTGGTTCCCGCCTGTAGGAATCAGGCAAGTTCAGACATGTTCAGTATCGCCTACCGCTGCAATGGGGGTAGCATTCAGTTAAAGTTGATGTTAGGGGAAGATCCGGAGTTCTTTCAAACGTAATCACTGTTGATGAAATTTGGCTACATCATTTTGATCCTGAGAGCAAGCAGCAAAGCTCAATGTGGAAATCTCCTTCACCAGCAACCCCCCCAAAAAGCAAAAGTAGTTGCTTCTGCTGGGAAAAGTTCTTTGATATTCATGGAATGGTTTATCAGAATGTTGTACCATCACACTCATCAGTAACTGGACAATATTACAGGGATGTCATCAAAACATTGCAAGTCCATATCAGGTGCAAAAGACCACATTTCCATGAAGCAGGCTGGATGCTGCACCACGATAATGCGCGGCTGCATATTGCCAATGCTGTTGCTGAATATCTTGCAAAAATCAACGTGAAGTGCACCCCTCACCTTCCCTATAGTCCGGATTTAGCTCCGTGTGACTACTTTCTATTCCCTAACTTGAAGAAACGCCTTCGTGGGAGGCATTATTCATCTACAGAAGCAGTTTTGAAGGCTGCGGAGACGATTTTGAAGGATCTCTCAAAAATGCTTTCCCGCATGGCATTTAGGGGAGACTGATTTTAGAAGGACTAACAAAAGTATGAGGATGAGTAAAGGTAGGTTGTCAAAAAGAAATTGTGATCATTCTGTATTGAACAGCCCTCGTATATATAAACTCGAGGGTATCTACCAGGGCACATCCTCACAGAGTGAAGAGTGACCCCCCCCTCTAACGACCAGGGAGTTACCGAACTATCCTGAAAGGGCACAGGACGCCTCCGTTGGGCTTTCCGTAAGGCAAGACCTTGAGACTAACAATGCCCCCCCCCCATCTGGACCTGTGGACTCAAGACGGGATGGAAGTGGATACGCCACTTACGCGTGCCAACTCCAAAATGAGAAGGCTACCGATATGACCTCGGTGGGGCCGCCTGGTGATCCAGCACACATTCTACTAGCTATGCTGGCTTGTACGCGGAAATAATAATGGCTTCCCTCAACCCCGTTCGAGGTCGTACCCGATCTCCCACGGGAATCGGGAACCACTGCCTCCTCGAGTCCAACCCAATCCGAACAACTCCCAATCAGAGAGGGGCTCGAATGTTCGATCCCAGGTTCCTCTAGTAATGTCAGAGGTACCACGAGTGCTAGGGTCCGCAGCGCCCGCACCACGGCAGCTGAAGGGAACGGATCCCCTTCCCTACGGAGAGCCCTCATATATTGGACGTCACATCAAACTGACACTCAAGTTTAAAAAATCATTTTAAAATAAAGAATACGGTGCTAGATACTATTTTATATGCCAATGACCAAGATATTATGTATATATATATCAACAAAATTTACAAAAAAAGCATAAATGCCGAGATGCTGACCACGTCTCCACCCCGTATCGGTTAGATGATCGTGCACCTGAACTTTACGTATGTGGGAGTGAGGCCGGCACTCGTCGGGACGGAAGGCATTGGCCCATTAGTGCTGTTGCTCCACGGGTTAATTTTTCTTAATAACAGTTCCCAAGCTCTTATATGGTTTAGAATATTGGACACTTCATAAAAGCAAAGAAAGAGAAATAGAAGCTGCAGACATGAGTGGGAGTGTTGTGGGTTGCACACTATTGGATAGAAAGAGAAGCGCTGGCATAAGAACAAAAGAGAATGTAATACATAGGTCGTTTGATAGGTTCGGCAAAAAAACAACAAACAAACAAACAAACTTATTTCTTGACATTGTCTTCATTGATGGCTGTACACTTGGTCCAACGATGTTCCGATGTTCCGCCGAGGTCTGCAAAATGCGAGGGCTGTTCAATAAAGAATGATCACAACTTTTTTTTGACAACGTCCCTTTACTCGTCCTCATAATTTTGATGGTCCTTCTCAAAATAGTCTCCGCTGAATGCGATGCACTTGTACCTGCGTTTCTGCCAGTCTTCAAAGACATGCTGGAAACCATTTTTTGAGAGAGCCTTCAAAATCGCCTCTGCAGCCTTTACCACTACTTCTGATGATAGATAAAGCTTCCCACGAAGGCGTTTCTTCCAGTTAGAAAATAGAAAAAGGTCACATGGGGCTAAATCCGGACTATAGGTACGGTGAGGGATGCACTTCACGTTGATTTTTGCAAGATATTCAGCAACAACATTGGCAATATGCGGCCGCGCATTATCGTGGTGCAGCATCCAGCCTGCTTCACGGAAATGTGGTCTTTTTGCGACTGATATGGACTTGCAATGTTCTCAGGACATCACTAAAGTATTGTCCAGTTCCTGATGTGTGTGAAGGTACAACATGCTGATAAACCATTCCATGAATATCAAAGACCATAACTTGCAGAAGCAACCACTTTTGCTTTTTGGGGGTTGGTGATGAAGGATATTTCCACACTGAGCTTCTCTGTTTGCACTCAGGATCAAACTGATGTAGCCAAGTTTCATCAGCAGTGATTACGCTTGATAGAAACTCCGGATCTTTCTCTAACATCAACTTTGACTGCATGCTACCTCCATTACAGCGGTAGGCAATACTGAACATATCAGAATTTGCCTGGTTTTCTCAGGCGGTACAAGGAGTACCAACAATGAAACTACTACGGCGTGTTTGTTTCACATTAAGCTAACAGATTATAATGAGATTGAATTTTAGTGCGAAAAATTATGTCCGTAACAAAACTATGATCATGCTATATTGAAGAGCCCTCATATTTGTTGACGGTGACTATCACTTCTTCGTTTGATGAAAATTTCTTACAATCAAGCCAAATTTTCATGTTTGGCACCAGGAAGAAGTCACTTGGGGCTAAGTCTGGTGAATAAGGTGAATGAGGAACCAATTCAATGTCCAACTCATGCACTTTCGCTGTTGCGATTGCTGATGTGCGCGATAGTGCATTATCCTGTTGAAAGAGCACTTTTTCCGTTTAAATCTCTGTCTCTTTTCTGTCAACTCATTTTGTAAACGATCCAGCAATGCGGCATAATAGGCTCCTGTTATGGTTCTGCCTTTTTCCAAGTAATCTATGAGGATTATTCCTTGAGAATCCCAAAAACAGAGGTCATCACCTTACCAGCTTACAAAATGGTCCTTGCATTCTTTGATGCACATTCACCAGCCTTTGTCCATTGTTTAGTATGCTGTTTTGACTCTGGTGTGCAGTGCTGGATACAAGTTCCATCCATGCATACAAATCGACGCAAACGGTCTTGAGAAATAAGATTAGACATCGCCAGACACTCGGTGGAAGTGTTCTTCCGGATGCGCTTTTGGTCAAGTGTGAGTAATCGTGGAACCCATCTTTCACAGCTTTTTCATTGCCAATTTTCCATGCAGGATATTGTGGTCTCGCTCATATTAGATGCCTATATCCTCAAAAATTTCACGAATTCTGATTTGGTTTTCTTGCATAAACAGATCGTGGATTTCTTTTCGATAGTGTCCTGTGTGGTGACCTCAATTGGGCTGCCAGAGTGCGATTTATTTTCGGTGCTTCTACGACTACGTTTAAATTCATTGATCCGAAAGTAAATAGTCTTCAATGTTGGTGCAGATTTCGTGTGAACTTCATCCAATTCAGTTTTGACTTGTGCGACTGTTCAGCCCTTCAAATGAAAAGGTTTAATAACAGCACGAAACCTTTTTTTCTTTTCTTTTCTATTCTTTTCTTTGTTTGTTTGTTTGATTCTTTCTTTCTTTCTTTTTTTCTTTCTTTCCTTCATTTTCCCTTTTTCAGTCGCAGCTATCACACTGACCAGTTCAGATGGCTGTCAATAATAAACTGTCTATTGTAGCACATTCAAATTTGCTGTACGATCTTTTGAATAATCAAGTTTACCACCCACAAAGTTGCAACAAAAATCCACCCCTTCCTAGAAATTTACCAGACTTATCAAACGAAATCGTTCAGATGCACCTAGAAAGAGCTGTGCAATGAATGGACAGTCGTGGCATAACAAAATTGATGTTAAATTATAACCCCAAAGGCAAAAGAAGCACTGGCAGACCAAGGAAGATATGGCTGCAACAACATTTCAGTGTTTGAACCTGGAACAAGTCATTTTAGGCTTAACCCCTGTGGATGATAATGATGATTATTATATTAACACTATGGTATTGGAAATAAAGCAAAAAAGTGTGTTTTTAAATGTAACGTGAGTTAGTGAAGCAACCAACCTGGGTATAAGACCGGTTATGTTAACGCCAGAGGTTCTACTCCCATTAGTCCTGGACCCTTAGGACAAAGAATCCGGGCCTCCTTCAACCAGGGAATTACCGAGGTGCCCCAAAAGGACGGCTGTTGCCTCCGTGGGGCTTTCCATAGGGCAAGACCTAGAGACTAACAAGTCCCCCCATCTGGTCCTGTGGACTCAAGACGGGATGGAAGTGGATACGCCACTTACGCGCGCCAACTCCAAAATGGGAAGGCTACCCATATGACCTCGGTGGGGCCGCCTGGTGATCTAGCACACCTTCTACTAGCTATGCTGGCTAGTACGCGGAAATATTAATGGCTTCCCTCAATCCCGTCCGGAGATGTGCCCGATCTCCCACGGGTATCGGGAACCACTGCCCCATCGAGTCCAACCCAATCCGAATAACTCCCAATCATAGAGGGGCTCGAATGTTGGGCCCGAGGTTCCTCTAGTAACGTCAGAGGTACCACGAGAGCTAAGGGTCCGCAGCGCCCTCACTACGGCAGCTGAAGGGGACGGATCCCCTCCCCTACGGGGGGTATCAGACCGGTGTCCACTCAACATCTTGAGGAATTTCAGGAGCTGCAATAGGTAGTGAAACGCGTTGCCAATTTTCCGGCTGGAGTTACAGAGATGCTGGCCATATCTCAACCTCTTATCGTTTGAATAATCGTCTACCTGTTGCTTTGCATATGTGGGAGTGCGACCGGCAGTTAGGTTGGCAGGCCGACGTCTGTTTCAGGCTGTTACGGCGTAAACTAAACTTAAGTTTTTAATTTTATATATTTTCATTTATTTGTTATTTATTTTCTATATATTTTTAGTAAAGCACCTGGAGAGCATTAAATACTTAAGGCGTATACATAAATAGTAACATGGGATGTTCTGAAGAATGCCAAAGATATTTTAATCAACACAAATCTGATGTGTACAGTTACATGATTTGTTCTACTCAATCTTACACAAGTCGTTTGTGAAAAAGATTATTCTTTTTTCTGCTTTATGTCAAAATTACGCACTTCTTTACATATATAACGACCTGCGGTGCCACATATAGTAAGAGTGACCGTTAAATTCTCCACAATTCATTTACATATACAATGCGAAAGGACAGATAGTCAATATGTGATGGCTTTGAAATTTTATTCTCTTTATATGGCTAGTGCAGAAAATATAAGTACCTACTTCCTGTTTGGAAAAATGGTATAAGTGTCTGAAAAGTCAAACAAATAAACCTGTAATAGTATATCTCATAATTAATTAACTCCTCAAAAAATGTTTGCCATAAACTTGTGCTTTGACAAGATTTACTCATTTTAGGTAGTGAGCCTTTTTCTAGCTACTACGATTTATCAGTTATGCAAACGATATCCAGAATGAAGAGAATGTCAGGGGCTATTCCCAGAAAATTCAAGATATAGATATATTTCATTTTTACTTTAATCATCTGAACGTACGGAATGGCTCAGGCGGTTTCGTCCGTAGTCCACATTCGGGAGGCCTGAGTTCGATTCCCGTGGCTGACCTATAGGACCGGGAGGACTTTGCCGGGATCTGGTTAATGCTGGGTAGGTTAATTTCATCCCCGGAATTTCCTGTCCCTTCGTTTCACTTCCATTACATTTTCACATTATGTCTCACTTGGTGGTCTCTTTCAGAGTAGAAGTGTTGGCGAGCTTCTCTGCGCTGTCGTGACTCCTTAGGTCGTCTGCCCTCTGTCTCCTCTCGTCTCATCCTTCCTCCCGGGGATGCCCCGTTTGGGGCTTAGGTACAATAAACTACAGGTTTCAGTGCCGAATCTCTTCCGTAGTGATCCTAATCCTTAATAATTTGAGGTGAGAGGATTTTTCTAAACTTCCTCAAGTCGCATTCTTGGAAGTTGCTGAACTAAAATACCAAATTTGCTATTTTACCGACTTTTTGTTATTGAGTTTTGTTCTTCATAGTCAGAGACACCTGGACACAAACATGCACACAGAAATTTGCCGATTCTTTTTTTCAAGAGACCTCAAAACCGAAATCTCTATATCGAATTTACGAGGGAACTACAATATTTTTTCTAATATGTAAGTGACAGACAAAGGAAATTAATATTCTTTTGGATTAAGAGAACTTCAAAGGTCTGTTTCATAATATCTCGCTACTATCAAATGTTCGGGTTTAGTGACACAACTTTTCTTTTGTAAGTATATAGTCCAGAAAAGAATAGTGCGGAGACATAGATGTTGTGGAAATCAGAGATCGTATTAAATGTTTAAAAATTATGTATATAAAAGAAAGCAGACGCAAAATTTTAGATAAATTAAGTATTAGGTCATTTTAAAAATAGAGGGGAAAGGAAGTTCGGCAGTTGAAGTCATCAGAAAAAAAATCGTAAAAAGTTGTCTGGGATATCAGAATGTTCTGTAGCGTTTAAGGCCCACTCTTGGTACATACGGTACCGCAGGTGGTGAAACTAATGATACACGAAATGAAGATGGAACACCTAGGAATGGGATGACGGGAGAAAGCGGAGCACCCGGAGGAAACCAGTACTTACGCAGCTTTGGGTACTACAAATCTCATATACCATCGGCTGGAATCGAACCGGGGCCGCTTTGGTAAGAGTCGAGTTGTCTAACCACTCAGCCACGCCGCGTCCATTAGGACATCGGATGAAAATGTACTTGGACACATGGAACAGAAGGACAACTGGAGCTGAAGAAAGTACAACATTAAAATAAGTTGTCCATTTATTAACACGAGGAGGAAAGAGAAAAGAGAAGTCACTGGGTTTGCAGTGAAGCATCACTAGAGTAAAAAGTTATGATTGATATATGGTGAATCTATGAACTTAATGTAAATGATCTACAAATCCTATTCTCCGTTTGAACTCTTACCTGTGTATTGACGTAAGCGTTAGGTTTGATATTTAAAGCCACCTTTTTGAAATATTCTCTTCTACAAGGAAAATGAAGGAACGTTACATGCCGGATGTGGTAATAGCTTGGTGTGGTTGGAGTGGTATGTTGTCCTGCGTCATCCTTTTGCACGATCTAACTGTACTGCTCAGAAGGTAAGCGTAAGTCAGTGGCGGCCAGAGCTGGGTGGGCTGATACTTTTAACTAGCCTCCGTCAGCCATTTCTACATGACTCAATTACTCAGTAATTCCTGGAATCTGTCACTCAATAATCAACCACTCGCACGCTCAATCACTCACTCACTCACTCACTCACTCACTCACTCACTCACTCACTCACTCACTCACTCACTCACTCACTCACTTAATATCTCCTTCACTCAATCAATGTTCAAGGGATCAACTCTAAGAAAACGTTACATATTGCGATATATTCTACGTATATCAAAAGCAGCATTTTAAGAAAGAAGATCCGTGCATGTGAGTTTTCGCGCCTGTCGGCGTCTAGAACACTATTACTCAAAAGCGATAAGTCAAATAAACATTAAAGTCTAATTTAATATCTTAGTCTGACAGGTAAAGAATGCCCAGTAAAGAATTTCAAGAACAATGTTGTGCCTCAAGCTAAACTTTTATGGAAAAACGTTTATTTTTTTCTCCAACGGCTTTGAAATATCATACGAGGGCTGTTCAATAAAGAATGATCACACTTTTTGTTGTTGTTGTTGTTGACAAGGTACCTTTACTCATACTCACAATTTTGAGGATCCTTCTAAAAATATTCTCCCCTGAATGCGATGCACTTGTCCCATCGTTTTTACCAGTCTTCAAAGACATGCTGGAAACCATTTTTGAGAGATCCTTCAAAATCCCCTCCGCAGCCTAAACCACTGCTTCTGATGATGGATAATGCCAACCACAAAGGCGTTTCTTCAAGTTATGGAATAGAAAAAAGTTACATGGGGCTATATCCGGCCTATAGAGAGGGTAAGGGATGTACTTCACGTTGATTTTTGCAAGCTATTCAGCAAGAACATTGGCAATATGCAGCCGCGCAGTATCGTGCTGCAGCATCCAGCCTGCTTCATGGAAATGTGGTCTTTTGCGCCTGATATGGACTTGCAATGTTTTCAGGACATCCCTGTAATATTGTCCAGTTACTAATGTGTGTGCAGGTACAACATGCTGATAAACCATTCCATGAATATCAAAGAATGAGGTGACCATAACTTTCCCAGCAGAGGCAACCACTTTTGCTTTTTAGGGGGTTGGTAATGAAGGAGATTTCCACACTGAGCTTTGCTGTTTACTCTCAGGATCAAAATGACGTAGCCAAGTTTCATCAGCAGTGATTACGTTTGAAAGAAACTCCGGCTCTTTCTCTAACATCAACTTTAAATGCATGCACACTTGCATGCGAATGTCCTTTTCTTCGGGAATCAACAGTCTTGGAACCCATCGCGCACAAATACGTCTCATGTATAATGTTTCTGTCACCAACACGTGGATGGCACCCAATGAAATGTTCAGTATTTCAGAAAGTGATCCTAAGGTAATTCGCCGATCTTCTCTCACAATGGCAGCAGCAATGTTAATGTTTTCTTCGGTAAGAGCAGTAACTGGATCACCGGTCCACCTTCCTTTGAAATTGTTTCCCCTCTTTAAACATTTTAAACCACCTTCTAGCTGTGCTGTAGGGAAGAACAGAATCTCCATAACCTCATATAAAATTGTATAAGCCTCAACTGAAGATTTGTCGAGACGAAAGCAGAATTTCAAAGCCGCATATTGTTCCTCACGTATAACCTCCATTGCAGCGGTAGGCGATACTGAACATGTCTGAACTTGCCTGGTTCTTACAGGAGTAGCAACAATGAAACTACTACGGCGTGTTTGTTTCACATTAGGCTAACAGAATATAATAAGTTTGAATTTTAGTGCGAAAAATTATGACCGTAAAAAATTATGATCATTCTTTAGTGAACAGCCCTCGTAAATTTAAGAAATGTGCGTGAATAATAAAGGTTACACCATGTAATCCTGAACGGAATATGGCTTGCTTCATTTTAAATGGATTTTCTGAAGTTCTGAACAGCTGGTAAAGCATAGGAAATAAATAAAATGTACAAAATCAATGTACGCTTACTGATATACACAATTTCTGTCAAATTTTTACGGAATTTTAAAAATATTTTCAGTTATTCCCCTAAGTTTTCGCTTTATAGAGAATCCGTAGAATTTCTTGCAGTGTTTACCTAAAGGCTTTAAATATTTTGTGCACTACAAGAACTTTTTAGTGTTTTAAATTTCACGTAGATATATTTAATGTTTTGATAAAATGTATTAGTGTACACAGTAATGTAAAAGCGTAGCAAAAGTCATATGTGAGTCTTTCAGTGTTTGCTGAACTTTTGAAGAAGATTAGTTGTAAATTTCATCGTGTGGAATATTATTAATCCATAAAAGTGAAAGAAAAATTATTGTGAATTAACACTCATTGGTTGCAAATACAAGTCTTTATTTTTGGATAATTGTTTTGACATGCACTTAAGCTTTAAAGGAATCTGACAGAAAAGCATAAGTTTCAAAGTACTTTTGGATATAAAAATTAACTTTTAGAGGGTTGTTAAATTTCAGTAATGAATAATCTGAACCCGATTCTTCCCGTTATGTCGTATCGATTAATTAGCCAAAAGAATAATAATAATAAAAAAAAAAAATAAAAAAAAAAAAACTTTTTTTGCAAAATTGAAGAAAACTGCTTCTGACCTTTTTTGATAAATTTTACAAATATTTTTAATTCTATGGAACTCCTGCATCCATTTTCAATTAAAAACTGTTTCTCATAATTTCCTTTAATTTCATATAAGCGTGAAATAGCACGGAGTATATGTGGAAGTACAGCAATACGAATTAATACCTTCGATATAAAAAAGGAGAGCAGAAAAACAGGCGGATAGATCAGTCTCTGAAGACCATAGTGGTAAACAGTGAATTAATATATTTGAAATTACAATGAGAGAAACAGAATTAGGGGAGGAAGAAAAGTAACGAGACGGCCACATTGGCTTGAGAAGGCGAATTAAAGTGTACTCGAATAGTGATTGAGAGAGATGATTAGGCCTAGGAATTCTTAAGCAGTTGCTTCAAGATAGCTACAGTCATCCCAACATCAATATACAGAACGTACAAAACTGCGGCCATGAAACACTGAAACACGTAAAATCTCTTCGTAATTGGTCTACAGACCTAGACAGCTTGACGCTGGTTTGTTATGCACTTAGTCAAAGCGCTTTGACCGGCTGTAATGCTTGGAGTTTCCTATACGTGGAACTAAGAGACAGAGGGCAAATTACTTATATTTGATCATGAAAGGCCAAATATGAATATTTCTCAGCCCAGAAATCCAAAAATGGATCAATAGGAAGTACATACTTTTTCCAAAGAACTACCACCGCCACTGACTGCATTGACTATATATATATATATATATATATATATATATATATATATATATATATATATATATATATATATATATATATGAGGGGTAACCCAAAAGAAAACGGATTGTTGTCATAAAACATTTATTGATAAACCTTTTTTACAAAATAACTTCAGTCACCTTAAAAATACTCTCCATTACATGCGATGCACCTGTCAAGTTTCTTTTCCCAATGTTAGAAGCATGTTTGGAGCTCTTCAAGTTTGATATTGTCCACTGCCCTTTCCGAAGTTGTTTTTACCGTCTCCACATCATCATAACGCTCCCCTTTTAGGTTTCTTTTTTCAATCGTGGAAATAGGAAAATGTCGCACGGGCCTAGGTCCGGCGAATATGGAGCGTGGGGAACGACAGACCACCTTGAGATGCTAAATAGTGGGTCACTCGTAAGGCCGTGTGTGCTGGAGCGTTGTCGTGATGCAGAAACCAGTCACCTGATCGCCAAAGTTCCGGGCATTTCCTCCCCACATCCTCTCGCAGACGCCTTAAAACATCAAAGTAAAAGCGCTGGTTAACAGTCTGGCCAGGGGGTACGAATTCCCGATGCACAATTCCACGAACATCAAAAAATACATCGATCATGATCTTCACATTTGACATCACTTGCCTTGCATTTTTTGGTCTAGGAGAGTTGGAAGTCCTCCACTGGCTTGACGCCTGCTTGGTTTCTGGGTCATACCCGTAACACCAACTCTCATCCTCTGTAATGACTTTGTTCAAGAAGTTTGGATAACGTGCAGTCTCTGTTTTCAAGTCCTGACACACATTCGTGCGGATGGTTTTGTGCTCCTGTGTGAGAAGGTGCGGAATAAATTTAGTATCAACACGTCTCATGAACAAATCCTCCCTCAAAACCCGCTGGCACGAGCTCCAACTGATTCCATCGCTGCTGAAATTTGGTCGATCGTTTGGCGACCATCCTCATTGATCTTTTGGCGGACCTCTTCAATGTTCTCCTCATGTCGCGATGATGAAAGGCGTGCAGAACGAGCTTGATCTTCAACACACATCTCACCACGTTTAAAGCGCCCAAACCACTCGAAAACCTATGTGCGGCTCATAGCGTCCTCCTGGAAAGCTTCCTGAAGCATTTGGTGTGTCTCCGTTGCAGCTTTTTTAAAGCAGGAAACAAAATTTCACACACACTTTATGTTCTTTTAAAGTTGCCATAACGACTTCGCAGAGGTAACCCGCTAACAGTCAGAGAAACACAATGCCACACTTGCACGTTCAGCTCTACAATGACACCGTCTGCACAGCTGTTTCCTGAAGGTCTCTACTAACACCATCTAGCGTGAGAACCCTGCACTACGTCTACGAGTGGCAGCGCCCTCGGAGTCCGCTTTCTTTTGAATCCCCCCTTCTATATATTATTTCGTTTGCTATGTTTTAAATTATATTTAAACATTAAAATACAAGTAGGACGATCAAAGTTTAGTAAATATGTCACAATCAAACCATACTTGATTGCTAACATTGAATATATTTCATTTAAGATTTAATTTAAAGTGAATTTGTCGCACGCAGTTGATAGTTGCACGCACGCTGTTTCGGCTTGTTATGAGCGCGAACGCCTAACATTTCTGATGCTGCCATTAATTTGAGATTTGAAATGTGTAGGTTCTTAATTTCAGTACTCGTAATATAGTTATCCTTTCTGGAGCTAAAATAATGGCATTTGAAATGTCTTTGTTATTCTGAGGTACTGTACGCAAGGCCGAGGTCATACATATTTTATGATTGCTTTATACATCCAATGCTTCCTTCTCCCATTGTGTATGTTCTGATTGTAAACGGGAATGTAAGGTAAAACATAAACAATTTTAATTGAATAGTAAACGTTAGTACTGAAATGGGTCACGTTCATAATTTTACTTTCTATTACTCAAGACAGATAGCATTGCGTCTGATTGTTTATTTGTGGCCAATGGGACAACTACGAGTTCTCTATGTAACCGGTTGACAGGATATATAAGTAAACACACTATCACGTGCTTTGCTAATTGCGGAGTAATAGATGGTTCAACCGAGGAGATGGCTCAGATGGTTTCGTCTGTGGGCAACATTTGGAAGGTCCAGGTTCGATTCCCGTGGCCCACCTACCTGACTCATGGGTTTTTCGTGGGTTCTCCGGGTCCCGGGGAATGCTGGGTAGGTTAATTACTTCCGGAAATGTTCTGTCCCTCCATTTCATCACCATTATCATTTCACATCATCTCTTATCTGGTAGTTTATTTCAGGTTAGAAGGGTCAGTGGGTACCTCGGCGGTGCCTGGCAGGATGATACTTCCTCCACCGGTATGACGGTAAAGTGGTTGCCGGTCTCCGAACCCAGGTGTAGTGATGGGACTGTTTCTGAACCACAGTATGGTGGTATGTTCGTTGTCTTGGCCTGCCGAGAGAGTTTTCATCTACGAGGGCTGTTCAATAAAGAATGATCACAAATTTTTTTGACAACGTCCCTTTACTCATCCTCATAATTTTGATGGTTCTTCTCAAAATAGTCTCCCCTGAATGCGATGCACTTGTACCAGCGTTTCTGCCAGTCTTCAAAGACATGCTGGAAATCATTTTTGAGAGATCCTGCAAAATCGCCTCCGCAACCTTCACCACTGCTTCTGATGATGGATAATGCCTCCCACGAAGGCGTTTCTTCAAGCTAGGGAAATAGAAAAAGGTCACATTGGGCTATATCCGGACTATAGGGAGGGTGACGGATGCGCTTCACGTTGATTTTTGCAAGATATTCAGTACAACATTGGCAATATGCGGCCGCGCATTATCGTGGTGCAGCATCCAGTTTGCTTCACATAAATGTGGTCTTTTGAGCCTGATATAGACTTGCAATATTTTATCACATCCATGTTGTATTGTCCAGTTACTGATGTGTGTGCAGGTACAACATGCTGATAAACAATTCCATGAAAATAAAAGAATGAGATGACCATAACTTTCCCAGCAAAAGTAACTACTTTTGCTGTTTTGGGGGTTGGTGATGAAGGAGCTTTCCACACTGAGCTTTGCTGTTTGCTCTCAGGATCAAAATGATGTAGACAAGTTTCATCAGCAGTGATTACGTTTGAAAGAAACACCGGATCTTCCTCTAATATAAACTTTAACTGCATGATACCCCCAGTGTACCGGTAGGCAATACTGAACATGTCTGAACTTGCCTGGTTCTCACAGGCGGGAACCAGGAGTACCAACAATGAAACTACTACGACGTGTTTGTTTTACATTAACCTAAGAGAATATAATAAGGTTGAATTTTAGTGCGAAAAGTTATGATCGTAAAAAAAAAAATATGTTCATTCTTTATTGAACAGTCCTCGTAGTAAAATGTAGGGTTCCTGCCCTCTGCACTGTCGTAGCTTCCCTCTGTTTGCTGTGGCCTCATCTTTCCCCCGGTGAAGCCCCCACTTGGGGTATAGGTACAATAAACCAAGTCTGGTTGCCGTGTTGAATGCACTCCAGTAAAATCCAGTTCCAATCCAGTTCGATTACACGGTTCGATTGTGGCTTAATAAGATCCAGTGTACTTACTGTGGATTTTTATTAACGATCGGTCTTAATAACTGCTAAATTCTTAGTGTACATTTTCCAGGAGGTAATTCCTATGTTGTAGCTAATTTGCTTTTGACCCCTATTTCGATTCTTACGTTTCCATGTTGGGCTTCTCCATCAGTAGAGGTGGGCAACAAAATTGCACACGATTTAGACATGGGTGAAATGCTGTAAAAGAAATATTGTTTAACTAGTTGGTTTACGCAATATCGTGGATAGAGTATGAAATTTCAAAGCTGACATACAGGCATTCACTTTTAAACACCTGACTATCCATTTTCTTCTCTATCCATTTGTATCTAGAACGAAAGGTCTAATGAAACTAAGTCTGCAAATGGTATTGTTGATTGCCATAAAGAAGTAGAAACATATCATTTCGTGAGAATAGTTTGTAGAAGTTATATAAAAGTGAACAATAGGGGTACAGAGAGGTATGTGAATGCTGCACATACTAATTTTTAGAAGATCATTATATAAAGACATCAACATTTTTTATCTAATTAAAATATGTGATTACCATCAGTACCAAAGTGGGAAAACAAAGCACTTACTTCTTGAAATAGTTAAGGGAGAATGAGAGAACAACTATCAAGATCGCAGATCGCTGAAAGGAATACAATCGATTATAATAACGGTTGAGTGTAACAACTGAAAGCATTAGTATAGCTACTGGTAGCTTTATAAATATTTACATGTGGTTGTTATCTGATGTATCTCTTTCTTGTGAGACATCCAGTAACGTTGTTAGCTTGACAAGTGCCTTAATCTTTCACTCTTAACAAGCAACTCCCAATATACCGCCTCAAGGAAGTGTCATTTATTTGAGAGCTACATTCCTTCCAAGCTTTCTGTATCTGTTCAGGCCAAGACATTTGATTTCTTCATTGCGAAACATCTTCACTACTCGCGTCTTCTTCATTCAGTAAAGTACTTACTACTGCGCATTCAAACACCAGCTTTTTGCACGAAAATTATACATGTCGTTGCATTTTAAGGGGGATGATCCTGTATTTCAACTCCACACATCAAGATGTTCTGATGGCATGCTTGCGTCTTGTGACTGCGTAAACCTGTCTCACCTAGCACACCGCCATGCGCTTAGAAAAAGTACCGCACATACAAATCATGTTCGTTTATAAAGATCGCTCAGCAAATGTTTCTTCAGATTCACACATCGTAAATTCTATAGCATATGGAAGCATAGGATTAAAATTAATAACTAATTTGCTTTCCCACTTTGTTAAATGTTTTTCGTTACGTAGTTTGAGATTGAATTTGGGCATTTTTCTGGCCTGTTTTAAGTTATATTTTTCGAAGACACAAAGAATCTCTGAAGGCCCTTTAGAGTGGATTAAGAAATCTCAAAGCATGTAATTCTGGTAAAATCTCAAAATTTTGGGTACCCTATAACGGATCATACGAGTATAAGTGATAGAATGTGTTTCATTCTTTTAATTAAACGGTTCATTTGGCAAAGAAGTTTCGAATACGTTATTTATTTTGAGAACACACGCAACTCTAGGAAGCGAGTAGAATATGTTCATTGCCCATCCTAAAAATGAGAGTAGACGTACATTCATACTGACATAAATAAAGCCCAGCGAATTATCAGTTTTAATAGCTCCTTGTCTTCGCATCTTGAGCATAATTAGATGCATACAAACTTATGAGTACTATGTTTATATGTTTTACTCTGAATAAATCCGGAGAGAGTGGCTATATTTATAAGCTATGTAGTACCAATGGAAAAACACAAAGCTAAATATGCGAACTAAATAAGTTTCTAATTGCTCTTAAAGCCAGCTTTATAAATTAACCTTACTATATAAAATGTTAATTTTGTAATCCGGGCACTCCCATCTTTATAAGAAAGTTGTTTTATAGTCTAAAAATCGTGAAATATTTTGGAATTCCAGAAAAAAAAGAACAGATTTGACCCTTCACCCGGCACCTCATGAGTTATTTGTGATTTTTCAATCACAATCCTTTCTTTTTGTGCAATCTATTGATTAATATATTTTCCTTTTCACCTATTATTGTTTATTTCCTAACATAGCCATGAACATTCAATGAGTTTGGAAAGTCTAATGCATCACGAGGATGTAATCTATTTTCAATTGAAGGCTTTATATTGTTTAGTAATTAAGACGACCACCAAAATCGTAATCTCAAAATATAGTTGCTTAAGAATTTACCATTCATTTCTATTTGGCCCTCATTTTTGGAGGACTAACATCCCCTTGGACTTACAAGTGGGTGCTGGGATCAGATACCTGTTGAGGAGGAGAGGAACCTGCATCCGAGAGGATATTCAGGATGAAGAATCAGCCCGATTCCTCAAATAAGACTGAAAAAGTGCATGATTTGAAGTGGTAGTGCCATGAATGAAAGGAAATGTAGTTATGGAGCAGCTGGTGGAATGAATGGCGGAGGAAAGTGCAGAATCCAAAGAAAACTCACACAGACGCTGCTCCATCCACCACAAACCCCATTTGCCATCCTTTGGCCACCTTAGTAAGAGACGAGTGGTCAAGCCAGGTGGCTCCAAGCCGCGTTAGTAAGAGACGAGCGGTCAAGCCAGGTGGCTCCAAGCCGCGTTAGTAAGAGACGAGCGGTCAAGCCAGGTGGCCCCAAGCCGCCTTAGTAAGAGACGAGTGGTCAAGCCAGGTGGCCACAAGCCACCTTGGTGAGAGATGAGAGGTCAAGCCCGTTAGTCACAAGCCACCTTGGTGAGAGGCTAGCAGTCAAGTCAATTGGTCACAAGCCTCCTTCGTAAGAGGCGAGCAGTCAAGTCAATTGGTCACAAGTCGTCTTGGTAACAGGTGAGCAGTCAAGTTAATTGGTCACAAGTCGTCTTGGTAACAGGTGAGCAGTCAAGTTAATTGGTCACAAGTCGTCTTGGTAACAAGTGAGCAGTCAAGTTAATTGGTCACAAGTCGTCTTGGTAACAGGTGAGCAGTCAAGTTAATTGGTCACAAGTCACCTTGGTAAGAAGCTAGCAGTCAAGTTAATTGGTCACAAGCCGCCTTGGTAAGAGGTGAGCAGTCAAGTTAATTGGTCACAAGCCTCCTTCGTAACAGGTGAGCAGTCAAGTTAATTGGTCACAAGCCGCCTTGGTAAGAGGTGAGCAGTCAAGTTAATTGGTCACAAGCCGCCTTGGTAAGAAGCTAGCAGTCAAGTCAATTGGTCACAAGCCTCCTTCGTAAGAGGCGAGCAGTCAAGTCAATTGGTCACAAGTCGTCTTGGTAACAGGTGAGCAGTCAAGTTAATTGGTCACAAGTCGTCTTGGTAACAGGTGAGCAGTCAAGTTAATTGGTCACAAGTCGTCTTGGTAACAGGTGAGCAGTCAAGTTAATTGGTCACAAGTCACCTTGGTAAGAAGCTAGCAGTCAAGTTAATTGGTCACAAGTCGTCTTGGTAACAGGTGAGCAGTCAAGTTAATTGGTCACAAGTCGTCTGGGTAACAGGTGAGCAGTCAAGTTAATTGGTCACAAGTCGTCTTGGTAACCGGTGAGCAGTCAAGTTAATTGGTCACAAGTCGTCTTGGTAACAGGTGAGCAGTCAAGTTAATTGGTCACAAGTCACCTTGGTAAGAAGCTAGCAGTCAAGTTAATTGGTCACAAGCCGCCTTGGTAAGAGGTGAGCAGTCAAGTTAATTGGTCACAAGCCTCCTTCGTAACAGGTGAGCAGTCAAGTTAATTGGTCACAAGCCGCCTTGGTAAGAGGTGAGCAGTCAAGTTAATTGGTCACAAGCCGCCTTGGTAAGAAGCTAGCAGTCAAGTCAATTGGTCACAAGCCTCCTTCGTAAGAGGCGAGCAGTCAAGTCAATTGGTCACAAGTCGTCTTGGTAACAGGTGAGCAGTCAAGTTAATTGGTCACAAGTCGTCTTGGTAACAGGTGAGCAGTCAAGTTAATTGGTCACAAGTCGTCTTGGTAACAGGTGAGCAGTCAAGTTAATTGGTCACAAGTCGTCTTGGTAACAGGTGAGCAGTCAAGTTAATTGGTCACAAGTCGTCTTGGTAACAGGTGAGCAGTCAAGTTAATTGGTCACAAGTCACCTTGGTAAGAAGCTAGCAGTCAAGTTAATTGGTCACAAGCCGCCTTGGTAACAGGTGAGCAGTCAAGTTAATTGGTCACAAGTCATCTTGGTAACAGGTGAGCAGTCAAGTTAATTGGTCACAAGCCGCCTTGGTAACAGGTGAGCAGTCAAGTTAATTGGTCACAAGCCTCCTTCGTAACAGGTGAGCAGTCAAGTTAATTGGTCACAAGCCGCCTTGGTAAGAGGTGAGCAGTCAAGTCAGTTGGTCACAAGTCACCTTGGTAAGAGGCTAGCAGTCAAGTTAATTGGTCAAAAGTCACCTTGGTAAGAAGCTAGCAGTCAAGTTAATTGGTCACAAGCCGCCTTGGTAACAGGTGAGCAGTCAAGTTAATTGGTCACAAGTCGTCTTGGTAACAGGTGAGCAGTCAAGTTAATTGGTCAAAAGTCACCTTGGTAAGAAGCTAGCAGTCAAGTTAATTGGTCACAAGCCGCCTTGGTAACAGGTGAGCAGTCAAGTTAATTGGTCACAAGTCGTCTTGGTAACAGGTGAGCAGTCAAGTTAATTGGTCACAAGCCGCCTTGGTAAGAGGTGAGCAGTCAAGTCAGTTGGTCACAAGTCGCCTTGGTAAGAGGCTAGCAGTCAAGTCAGTTGGTCACAAGCCCCTTGGAGAGAGGCTAGCGGTCAAGTCAATTAGCCATAATCCGCCTTAGTGGCTTATTATTCTATTAGCCCTCTGAAAGACGAAAAGTATTATAAAGGATAATTACTACCTTTTGCATTACATTGTTCATTAATATTTAGAACGTTTCTCTAGGATTCCGTCAAAATATTTGCTGGAAATAATTTGTCGTTGTCGTGGCTTTCTACATCCTATATACGAGGTACATTTCATAAATAATGCACATGTTGGAATTTCTATGGATTGGATGAAGCAACGTCGTAAAAATTAGGTCAGATGTAGTTAGGAGCTTGAGAAAGAAGCACATGCTGTTGCTTTTTTGCTGTGTGCTCTTGACAGAGGCAGAAATGGATCCAGCAGGGCTCTCGGGTTCTGTGACTGTCAAGACTAGAGGTCGCACATTAGGATGAAAACTGTATGCACTTTTAACCCGATAGAAAATCACAGAAAGTTAAGTGAAATTCGTGGTGAGTTTACAGTGCACCTTAGTAATTTCACTTTTGGTTGTTTCCGTGTTGGTGGTGTGAGCAGAGACGATAAACCAAGAGCTGGAAGATCAACAGATCAACAGATGAGGAGTTCTGTGAAACCACCGAAATTTCCCTAGCGTGAGTATTACATATTGTCACAAATGATTTGAAGAACAGAAAAATGTATGCAAGATGGTACAGCATTGTTTGAACGCTGAAGAGAAAAAGAAACTCCTTGAGATTGCAATCTTGCTGAAACAACAATGCAGCCGTGGAGGTTAAAAATTCTTTTGTAGAATATGCAATTGATGAAACGCGAATTACAGACCTTGAACCACATTTGAATCAGAATCCAATGAATAGAGAATTTAAAGTAATGGGTGAGCACACCACATTGTGCATGATGTGCTCCAGTTTCACAAAGTGTCTGCAAGATGTGTGTCACGGCAGCTGACTCCTGATATGAGAGAACGACGTGTTGATGCTTGTGAAGAACTTCTTCGGCACTTTGAACGAGAAGGTGATGGCTTCCTTGCAAGAATCGTTACTGGGGACGAAACCTGAGTTCACTTCCACCAACCGGAAACGAAGAGAGAGAAGTAAGGAATGGCGCCATCCCTCATCTTCAGAACCAAAGAAGTTTAGAACAGAACCATCAGCAGGGAAGGCTATGCTGACTCTCTTTTGGGACGAAAAAGGTGTCATGTTGGAGCATTACATACCTAGAGGGACCACTGTGACCAGTGCATCATACACAGATCTTCTAAAAATCATCTGCGGCCTGCAATTAAATCTGCGGCCCCACACTGCCCGTACAACAGCTGCAACAACCATATACCTGCATTTTGAGTGTCTTCCTCATCCACCATACTCACCAGAACTTGTCCCAAGTGATTCCCATATGTTTGGACCACTCAAAGACGAAATGGGAGGAAAGGAGTTCCGTTTCGATGAAGAGGTACGCCACGCGGTGCATGAGTGGTTGCACGGACTACCAAAAGTATTTTTTCCTAAAGACATTTATGCACTTTGTAAGCGCTGGAGGACTTGCGTTGAGCGTGGGGGAAATTATGTTGAAAAGTGATACAACTTTGTACCACTTCTGCACAATAAATAATATTTAAAATATACTTAAGGTTTTCATTAAACTCACCCTCGTATGTTTGATGAATGGATTTTAAACGAACTGTAGAATCTAAAATTGAAACAATTTCTTTGAAGGTTAGCTTTTGCGGGACATACTTTTACAAGTTATTCGAAATGCTTTATTTGCATTTTCTTATTCTACATATTTCCAATTATGTCATGAGATAACAGTGAAACATATATTTTAGATCAAATACCATTAGGAGACGAGATATTAAATATTAATAAAGGACAAATTTTGCTATATCAGATGATGGAGTGTGAAATGTGTCTTTTCATATAACTTTAGGTTTTTAAGTTATTTGTGTATAAACATCTTCATACACATATAAAGTAAAAATAAAGATAAATAAGACCAGCAATGTTGAATATTTAAGCTAGCTATTGCCTTCCTTACGTCCTTGCTTGCAGCAATAGTGGACCAGGTTCGAATTTCGCTACCGGCAATAGGAGGTCTGCGTGGAGTGCACGTGAGTGTATAGAAAGTATTGAATGAAAACACGATAACAGCGCCATCAAACCAACTAATAGACAACATGGACTATAAGCGCGCCTGAGTGACCTGTGGAGGCAGCATTCTCCACACATGCCATCAGCATTGCCACCTGTGTCCTAATGTACCGTGTGGACGGAGGCAGAGGTTGTGGCAGTTGGCCTAGCTCATCCAGGTATTGCCTATACGCCAAGGATATACTTAAATTCTGTTTACATAGGGAAAATGAACCGTGACTTAAAAGGTAGAGTGTGTTGAATTTCACATGCCTCTTACTCTAATTCAGCCTGCGTTAAAGCAATTCTATGTTAAAATTCCCAAATACCTTAACCAGTTTTTGAAATTTGGCTACAAATGGGAAGTTATTTCATAACTAAATAACATAATATATCATACTTCTATCGGTAGATAATACAAAGTTTGAATTGATGTTTAATCTACTTATTAAAATATATAACAAAATAAGCTATTCAGACATATTTTACCTATAAACTTTATATGTTATGCCCACCTCAATATCTAGGGCTAAGCTTGCGATGACAAATATTATAACTCTAAGCATTTTCTAAGAAACTTGAGTTTTTATAATTTCTGGTTGCAGTTAATTTGAAGAACCAAAGTTAGGTAAGTTATGATGTTTTTGTAAAAAGAAATCTAGAAAAAAATCAAGTTAACAAATTATAAACTTTAATATAATAATATATTTGGTAAAAATAATGTACATATGTATGTGTATTACTTTAATTTTACAGTCAACATAAAATTTCTTATCAGATTATTATTACTAATTATGCCTAGAAAAAAGAAAAAGAAACAAGAACAGCAATGTTAATACTATTATTGCCTTAGGTATGTGTAGTAATGATTGGAGGAAAATGGATTTTGAAAGATAGATGATAATAAATAGAAATGAGAGAAAAGGGGAGATGTATTATAAGTTTAACGTAATGTACGAGGGCTGTTCAGTAAAGAATGATCACAGTCAGTCCTAAAAGACATGCTGGAAAGCATTTTTGAGAGGTCCTTCAAAATTGCTCCGCAGCCTTCTCCACTGCTTCTGATGATGGATAATGCCTCCCACGAAGGCGTTTCTTCAAGTAAGGAAATAGAAAAAAGTCACATGGGGCTAAATCCGGACTATAGGGAGAGTGAGGGATGCACTTCACGTTGATTTTTGCAAGATATTCAGCAACATCATTGGCAATATGCGGCCGCGCGTTAACGTGCACCATCCAGCCTGCTTCACGGTAATGCGGGCTTTTGCGCCTGATATGGACTTGCAATGTTTTCAGGACATCCCTGTAGTTTCGTCTAGTTATTAATGTGTGTGCAGCTACAACATGCTGATAAACCATTCCATGAATATCAAAGAATGAGATGACCATAACTTTCCCAGCAGAAGCAACCACTTTTGCTTTTTGGGGGGCTGGTGATGAAGGAGATTTCCACATTGAGCTTCGCTGTTTGCTCTCAGGATCAAAATGATGTAGCCAAGTTTCATCAGCAGTGATTACGTTTGAAAGAATCTTCGGATCTTCCTCTAACATCAACTTTAACTGCATGCAAATGTCCTTTTGTTCGGGAATCAACAGTGTTTCTGTCACCAACGTGTGGGTGGCATACAATAAAATGTTCGGTATTTCAGAAAGTGATCTTAAGCTAATTCGTCGATCTGCTCTCACAATGGCAGCAGCAGTGTTGATGTTTTCTTGGGTAAGAGCAGTATCTGGAGCACCGGCTCCACCTTCCTTTGAAATTGATTTTCTTTCCTCTTTAAACATTTTAAACCACCTTCGAGCTGTACTGTAGGGAAGAACAGACTCTCCATGGGCCTCCTGTAACATTGTATAAGCCTCAACTGAAGATTTGTTGAGACGAAAGCAGAATTTCAAAGCCGCATATTGTTCATTGCGTGTTACCTCCATTGCAGCGGTAGGCGATACTGAACATGTCTGAACTTGCCTGGTTCTCCCAGGCGGGAACCAAGAGTACCAACAATGAAACTACTACGGTGTGTGTGTTTCACATTAAGCTAACAGAATATAATAACGTTGAATTGTAGTGGGAAAAATTATGAGAGTAAAAAAATTATGATCATTCTTTATTGAAGAGCTCTCGTATTTTAATCTAAATAGAATAATCTCGTGAAAGCAGGATGCAAATTAAGAAAAACAAGGGAATGACCAAACAAATGATAAATGTTATTTTCATATTCTTTTAAGAAATTTCACAGACACCTTTCAATCATTTGCAACTTTAAAACCAAGGGGAAGAAGCTGTATTACAAGTAACTTCCATGCACAAGAAAGCATTTTCATAAAACTATAACCCTTAATATCACTAATAGGAGCACATAGTTGAGCATGGAGGCCCAAATTCCTATCATATCACATTATATGTCATTTTACCAAATAAAATAAACATGAATATAATAACAGTAATAATGGAAAATATAGATTGTAGTTTAAATCACTATACATCTTAGATAATAGTATTCTTGTAGTATAAAATAAATATTACATTAACTATTATAAATAAAATTTAAATCGTTATGATTTAAGGATGTTAAAATGTAATTGTCATTCGGTGAAAATTTTTAATGTTAGGTATTTTACTTGTAAATTAAAATTATAAATGAATTTAATTATGTTTATAAATTTTGTACATATTTCTTATGTATTATAATACATAAAATGTATTAATCAGTCTGACCCAGATTAAGTTTGTCAAATCACACATTAACAGCTAGAGAAGGTGCAATTTTAAAATTAAAAAATTGTTTTTAATGACTTTCTCGATTGCAGGATCATATCAGCGCCGCTGGTGTGCCAGAATTTTGTCGCGCAAGAGCATATTTACTGACATGGGGCTGTGGCCTATAAGCACACCTATAAACCATCGGTCTGCACCGATTTTGAACCCGCGACCTTGGGATCAATGGGCCAGCGCCTAAAAAGCTGACCCAACCAAATCAACTATAGGTAATAATCATGATCAATATATGATACAAAACATTGCATTCTTATATAATGTATCAATAGGTTTTTAAACATGTAGGTATTTCTTACACCATTTACATGTACACTGTTGCTAAATATAGACACTGTGAAATAATGGTTTTTAGAATTTAATTCCGAATACTTATTTTAGGTCTATATCCTTTCAGTTTGCTTACTTGTTACTTGCACCAATTGTTTCAAATTTATGGATTTTTCTATAATCCACATTGGGCCAATTATGACAAATATTTTGTTTACAATCAGCTGCAATACCAAATGCAAGGGTTCAGTTTAAGTGCAACATGCAAACACATCACATAGCAACAAGTTGGTTTATGACGCAACAATCTCATGCGAAGGAGAAAAAGAAGAATAAGCATAACAAGAAACACGGATTCTCAAACCTGTAATGTGTAATGATGTATAAAGTGTAGCGCTAAAAAAAACATATAATTTGGCACAAACTTCGTGTTTTTATTTCTTCATTTTTAAAGTAGGTTCTGAATATCTGTCATGGTGTCCAATTATATAAAATTAAATTAGAATTAAGAGTGATTATAAAAAATTCAAGACGTATATTTTTTTTTTCCTGCAGGTATGTCAGGCACATGATAATATATATCATTTAAGTATTTTTGAATAATAATAAAAAGGATACGTAAACTGTTAGGGTGGTGAGAAGCTGATTCATCCCTCAATGTTGGTGGATTTACACACGATTTTTCTTTTTTGGTTTATGAGCTTGTTCAGTACGTATTTTATAAATAGAAACGATTTAGCTGGAACCTCAAAACATGTGTTTCTGATCAATACAAAATTTTAAGCGAGATAAAATAGTTCTCATCTACCATAAGAAAGTCACAGAGAAAATAAAAAATAATAAAAAGCACCGTGTAACTTATAAGCACTGGGAAGTCATCAAAATGTGGAATTATTCATACGCGGGTTACATTTGGCGATGTTACCAACATAACCTCAATCAGCTAATCACAATAGCATAAAAACAAAGTACATGATTTTGGAATAACTTGTTAAGAAACGTTCGTTTGAAAGTTTGACAGATGTTTGTTGGAATAATAGCCCGTGACCTTATAAAGGCAGAGACACCTTCCCCCCCCCCCACCCCCCTTCCAATGATGCCTCCCCACCACTTGGTGGCAGCAGTGTTTATATAGAGGGAGTTACAAGACGTCAACACTCACCTTTACGTCACAGAAACACGTGTGTCACCACACTCTTGAGAACTAACTGCACGGCACTACAACGTTGCCTCTTGGTCGTCGCATAGCCAGAATGCTACTACTACCATACCCGGACTCTCTCCTGCGTCGTCTGCACTCTCTCCCGCCCGCGGACCTGCCACCATACGAGAACAGCCTTTGCATGTTAAGCCTCTACCTATCTTTGTCTCTCCTTTGCTGTTTCAAATCTCTAGCCATCTCTCTCAAAACCTGATCACTATGCAAAAGTATGAATGAGATACGGCCAACAGCGCTCCCTATCTCTTTCCCACCCCCTCTACGCCTTTACATTAGCAATTGTAATGAGTTACTAGACTTTTGGAAAACATCGGAGAAAGGTTGTGCTTCCACTCGCTACTGCACACGATATGGGATTCCACAGAACATAAACAAAACATTTCTCTAGTTCAAGGGCGCTAGGTTTTCCATTCATGGTTATAATTTGTCGCTACTAATATTCAAACATAATATAAACACTTTTGATTTATTGTTATTTCCAAAGTCTGTTGTACTAACTTCAATATAAAAATGTTTGTTAAGCGTGCTTCTACCTGAGTTACTTAGAGTGAAGCAATACTGAACAGTTAATAGTAACGTCTTAAATGTACGTCCTTCATTAAACTTCAACAGAATTTACTTTGTATCGTAAACAGTTCCATAAGAAGCTGATAGACGCAATTTATTATTATTATTATTATTATTATTATTATTATTATTATTATTATTATTATTATTATTATTATTATTATTATTATTATTATTATTATTATTATTATTATTATTATTATTATTATTATTATTATTATTATTATTATTATTATTATTATTATTATTATTATTATTATTATTATTATTATTATTATTATTATTATTATTATTATTATTATTATTATTATTATTATTATTATTATTATTATTATTATTATTATTATTATTATTATTATTATTATTATTATTATTATTATTATTATTATTATTATTATTATTATTATTATTATTATTATTATTATTATTATTATTATTATTATTATTATTATTATTATTATTATTATTATTATTATTATTATTATTATTATTATTATTATTATTATTATTATTATTATTATTATTATTATTATTATTATTATTATTATTATTATTATTATTATTATTATTATTATTATTATTATTATTATTATTATTATTATTATTATTATTATTATTATTATTATTATTATTATTATTATTATTATTATTATTATTATTATTATTATTATTATTATTATTATTATTATTATTATTATTATTATTATTATTATTATTATTATTATTGTTATTATTATTATTATTATTATGATCATCATCATCATCATCGCCTTACTCATTATCAATGATCATCCAGATTTTGCAACACAGTCCTAAATTGCAAAGATATATTTCCCTTCATAGCTAAGAAAACAAAATCTATCACAAATTTTCTACTAACGAATAAGTATTTACTGTTCACATAACATTTTGTTCTTTTACTTCTTTCATTTTCAAGTCCACTTTAACTTGATAACATACAAATAACTGGTTGTGTAATTATTCGCTGTTTCCTTGTTTGAGTTATCACTAAACAAACTCATTTATTCTGCTCTTCCAGATGATACAGAGGAAAAGGAATTATTTGGTTAAAAATATTATCTGCCACAGCTGGGAGCCGAAGCTATGATCTCTGGGCTTAAAACTTCAAAGGCTCGCGGCTCATTACACAGTTCTTTTTTACATGTTACGATACTCATGGCATTGTGTATCGAAAGATGATTAAAAATTAAGCAATACATATCAACTTAGTTACATGAAACGTTAAGAAATATTCAGTTGTTAAGCCGTGGTCAGGAGCTCTTGCGATAGAAAGGGGGGGGGGGGGGAAATCAGAAACTTTCAAATTTCTTCCACGATTTATACTTGAAATTGCAGTACATCTACCTTGCAGAATATCTACCTCGAATGTGTAAACGTTGCTACTCAAGTATGAAATTTCGTATTTATTCGCCCTTTCATTCTCTAATGATGCTGTTCAAAAGAAAATGCAATACACGAATCATTTTATAAAAATATATTTTGTCATTCACGGGATCTAAAAACGCACATTTCAGGTGAAAGCTCGATATCGAATTTTGGGTGGAATATAATAATTCGTCTAAATGAGACAAAGAAAGCACAAGAGCTATGACTATTTGAAAACAAAATGATAGATGCAGAAGCGGTAGTTAACTTTTGCCGTCATACGTGCAAATGAATCGACATTAAGATAATTTCTAGTTAAAATGTCGTTTGAAAGTTTTAAAATGGATAGAAAAATCACTCTTTATATGATGTAACGCAGATATGTACAAGATAAATTTTTATGGGTAGAGAAATTTTTGCGAATATTGAGCTTCAGAATGTTTATATTCATTATTTCCTATTTCTAGAGACTAAAAATGAAGTGGAGATAATTTAAAACTGTTTAAACGAGCTTGGGTTACATAAAATTGTCTTCGGGTACAAGGTAATAAATCTAACATCAACTTATTTTTAGAATATGATAGCAAATCCCAGTGATATAATATGAGAGGTGCGTATTGTTGTCTGATTTGGCCAAAATTTTCCTTTGGATATATAAGTTTTACTATGTAATTTGAAGCTTATATTTTTAGAGTACATAGTTTGTTCATTTCACCTCATAGAATTCCTTGAGTAAGTTTAAATGTCACAATGATATTGGACCCGGTTTTAACTGGCTGAATCACTTTTTCTACATAATCTGTTCGTCTATAGTGTTTCTTTTACTAAGAATGTCTCGGACAGGTCAGAATTATGTTTAAAAGGACCTTTTCAAAACAAAAAGCCACTCCTAGTATCATGTACAATTTTTGACATCAAAAGCAATTTTTAAATAACATCTATATTCTTTTTTACACCATTTCAAAGATGTTATTATGTATGACTGTACAAGCTTTCAACTTTTATTTTCAGTAAACATTGCCTTGGTGACCAAGAAACTGCTGAATCTTCAGCTGTTTTTAAAGGATTGTATAATATTTATAGAAATTAACACGATATAACATGTTTTTAAGAGGAAGTGAGAAAATTGATTTTAATTATGTGGTTGAACAAGATGAGCTAATTACACTTTTTAATGAAGCCGTCAATAAATAATTTGAGTTTTAACTTATTTATTTTCATGTTAACAATGTTATTATTCAGTTAGCACCAGAAATAAAACCCTATATATAACATACTATAGGTTGTTATTGAAATGTACTCGATGACGTCAAAACTTGTAATTTAAGAATGTTTTTTCATAATTTATGGTATACTGTTTGATATATCCGGAGTTATGGAAAAAACATTTCTATTGGGCCTTACCAAATGTATGCCGGACTTCTGAAGCTCAATATCTACTTCAGCGCTTCAGAAATATTGAATTTTTAAAATGATTAATTACAAACCTTATTCAAAATCGTTTTAATTTGTTTTAAACATTTGTTCAATCAACACTACAAATAACTTACGTATATGCTTATTTAAACCTTTCTTTTAGTTGAGGCAGTCTATAAAATAAAGCACATATAAATTAAAATTTAAAAGGAGGATATAAGAATTAGAGCTCTCGCTTCAACCCACTTTTAATATGCTTAGATCATATTTGGCTTTCATTACCAAAACCACAGACATAGTAAAGACTTCATTATATCGCCTAGCAGCAAGTAACACAAAATCAAGAGATGACAGAATTCAAGGGAATCCAAATGTAACCGGTAAGTACCATACCATACCATAATGTCTGTTTTATGTACAAAGAACAATGGCTATAGTACTACGTACGAAAGGAGTGCGTTCAATTTAAAAACGCTCGGATATTTTCGGAACGAATAGTATCTGATGAAAGTTTCTCCTTCGCTGCTTCTTGAACATAATAAGTTTGTTGAATTGATGACAGTTATGCTGGAAGCACACACACACACACACACACACACACACACACACACACACACACACACACACACACACACACACACACACACACACACACACACACACACACACACACACACACACAGTTTCCTATTAATATTTCATTACAATAGCAGCTCGCTTATCGGAGGTATCCGCTGCTTGCATAAGTAGTTACCAGTAGCAAACGAGCTTTCAGGTGGAATATCAAGTATCAGGAAACATTTAATTATACTCTACGGCCTTCACCGAACATTAAGCATACAAATGTAATGATTCCTCAGAGTTCAAGTTCAGATCCGTTGTTGGGGCTATCCTCACTAACGTTGCCTATTCAGAAACAGAAATTAGGTTTTAATAGTGTTAAGGGACTAAGGAAATGCATAGAAATTCAGAAAATTAATACGTTTGCACGTAGAGCATAAAGAGTAGAGTATATGGAACTTCAATGAGCTATCTTAAGTTTTACTGGGACACTTAAGCTTTTATTTTGAATTTAATAACTTTTGATACGCTAAACTAAAGTAACACATATTCTATGTAAGCTAAAATGCTATTTTAACGTAAATGTAAATTGTCCTATTAGTCAGTGTGCTAGAAAATAAAAGTATTATCTAAAAATATTGATAAATGTTAAAACTATATCAATTTGAGTTACGAAAATAACTTTATTAAAAAGGAAGCGTATTACAGATCACATTGGGGTAGATCTTACAAATTAAGGGTGCCAAAAGTAAAGGTTACTGTAGTGTAGTACTTTGAACAGTGAAAAGGTCTAAAAATGAAAGAGAGAAATGTAGCAGAAATAGGTATAAATAGGTTCATCATATGTCAGCGTCTCAGCATTTGCCTACCAACCAGGGTAAACCTACGTCAGATTGGGTGTTGACTGCAATTGAACCCGGAACTTCCCGAATCCAAGTCTCATACACTGTCGCAGAGCAATGCCGTAGGTGTTTTGTTCCTTACGTAGTATTTATTAATGACTGTGCTAGTCAAATACGCACTAATAATAAACATATTTTCACGGAAAGAAAGAGACTTGGATTCTAACATTTAAGTTGCTTAGAACAAGATTGAAGGAGGGAGAAGAAATTTGCCTCATTGTAAGCTGTATATATAGTTAGGCAAAAATCATCTTAAAAGGTCCTCAATCTGTAAGTTTTTTGTCGTATAATGTAAAGACAATTGCTCAAACGTGATGCTTCATAACTTATTCTGGCGCAGGTAATTGTCAACAAATTTAATTTGATAAAATGTAACATGAGTTCATGAAGGAAGGTATCAAGCTTTTATGATTAAATTTAATTCGAATAAATAAAGCCCGGATGATATGACCTCTTATAAGGTGAGCTTAATTTGACCATTGATTAATGTTCTTTTATTTTGCAGGTTATATATGACGGTGAATGAACGAAGTAACTGAAAAGATGCTCAAAAGGGATCCGGAATCAATAGAAGTTATTTCCTGACATTTGTCTTCCCAGGTTCGAAATCAGGACCTTTTGAATATAAAGCAGACACGCTACCACCACACTAAAGGACCCACCTCGGTAGCGTAGGTGGTAGCGTGTCTGCCTCACGTTCAAGAGGTCCCGAGTTCGAATCTCGGTCAGGATGACCTACCTGGATAAGGTTTTTTACCCGGGGTTTTCCCTTATCCAGAAAGTCGAATGTTGGGTAACTCTAGGCTCTATGGACCCTGGGCTCATTTGAGCGTCATTTCACCCATTTCATTCATCGTCCGATATGACTTAATGTTGGAGGAGGTATAATTACACACACACACACACACACACACACACAAAACATTAAAGAGGCGGGTCGATATGTTGGTGGGGTGCCGTTGTGTTTTACATAGGACATGTTTCACTTTAATTAATCAAGATGGAAGGGTCTATATCTTTACATAAGAACTGCTCAACTATGATTGATTTTCTAAAATTGGCGATAGGAATCTTTAATAGGATATCATGTATTTAAATTACTGATCTGATGAAATGCTAGTTTGAACGTTCTTCATTCCTAATGCATTTTGTTTACTTGGAAACTCATAAAGGATTAATTGCTACGAAAAATCTATAGAGTTAATAGAAACGTAACTGCAGAGATCCCATATTATTTATCGTATGTTTAAGTTTTCTTAACTGTCTTGCTTTACGGGACACTTATGTAATGTGTTTCTATATATTGGATTACTCTGTTTCTTTTTCCTCTTTTTACTCAAGAAAAACATTCCACGTCTTATTGGACCCAAGACTGTGTTATAAAATTTGAAGCCATATCTAGGGAAGCATTTGTTATGTTTGTGAATATCCATCTCTGAAAATTCTGAAAATTTCCATTTCATTCAATTTATTGTAAATAATAATACGACAGCTATGATTTAAAGGATAATACCTACAAAAGCTTTCACATATAACCTTGTTAATCCCTTCCCAATATATCAATATTTTCTACATTTCTTAATGTTTTGAAAAATTACTCCGTAGGATGCAATTTCTTTTTGAAAAAATGTAGTTGTGTAAATGAACTGTTTAAAGATATATTAATGAATTTTAAAGATCATTTTGAATTATCTTTCTAATTTAGCAGAATATAATTATCAAACAACAATTTACACAGTAAGTATTATTAAGCATGTTAAGAGAACTCTTCCATAATTTAATACTAGTATTTACGAAGATTTATAATCAATTTCATAGATCTGAGCTAAAAATTGCATAGTGTGCAACAATTTAAGCATTAAAATATGCCCACAAATGAAAATCCTAGGAAAGAAAGTTTAAGAATTTTAAGAGAAATCAACAATCTCCCATTTGATGTCTGTTTAAATGAATGTGGCACATTCATCGTTTTTCTCTGCTCCTCTACAAGTAATTTAGTGTTTGAGGATTCCTAGTTAATCTTTGAATGACCTGTCCACATCAATTTAGGCAAAATTTATCATTTTAATGTCATTTAAGCGCGCAAATGCAGAGCATTTAAATCACTATAAAATGCTTTAAAATGTCAGACAAATATAAAAGGTACATAGAAAGTAAGTACACTATCTATTGTATTTAACAACACTAAATATATATTTATGAATTTTGGGAAGGTTTGCCTATTTTTACTGCTGTTTATCATAAATACCGGTCCACCTCAAGTTGAAAAAGCACGTGCAATTTACATTTCCATTTTTTCTATTCAATTAAGAATTTCTTAGTATTTTTTCTATGCGTGTCTTTAACTTCCTCCTTATTTTAAACAGAAGGTTTGTTTACTACTTAAGCAAAAATATAATTTACTCAAATGATATTTTACCGTTGCTTTTACTTTATTATATGACAGTATCTTAGGCAGAGTGAACTTCCAACTGTTATTTTCAATAGAAATGTTGTCGATTAGAACCAGATGTGGCGTTGTAATTGGAAGGTTAAGCGCAGAATATTATTTTGTATTAGGAATAACTTGAATGAAAAGCTACATATTTTACATGTAATGTCGGTAAATGTGGAATCATAGCAGCTAACAAATTGGTATAGTATGGGAAATAATTTACACCTCAGAACTATTAACTTGAATCTCTAAACCACTAACATTATGAAATCATAATGGCTATAATATTTACTGAAGTATACAAAAACATCTGAGATGACTGCATCTTAACCGTTTTTTTTATCAATTACTCTAATCTCAACTGCACTCCCAGGTACCCGCCTCTGTAGAGTAGCGTAGGTGGTGCCTGCCTCAAGTCCCGAGTTGAATATCGGTAAGGATGAGTTATCTGAATAAGGATTTTTCGCGGTTTTCCCTTAACCTAAAAGACAAATGTCGGGTAAATCTAAGCTGTCAGAACTCGGGACTCATTTGAGCATTATTTCACTCATTTAATTCTCCATCCATTATGACTTGACATTGGAGGACGTAAATTAAAAAAGAAAAGATGAAGAAGAAAAACTTCCCAAGGTACAAATCTCTCTTCGGTGCAAAAATTCAAGCCATGTTCACTGTCATGAAATGTGTAGGGTTTAACGCCCGCTTTTACTACATACGGCAACGCAGGCGGTGACCCCGATGGTACATGAGATGAAGATGGAGCACCGATGGAATGAGATGGCGGGGGATACCGGAGGTCCCGGAGAAAACCCACCACAGCATCGTGTTGTCCACCACAAATCTCACTTTTGTGGTCGCCTGGGATCGAACCTGGGCCGCCTTGGTGAGAGCCAAGCGATCTAACCATTGAGCCACGGCGCGGCCCACCATGTTCACTGTCCTACAATTACTGCGTTGGGACAGAGAGCTTAATCCTATATCGTTAGACAATCTGTAATTCTACGATTAACAATTATTGTGTTTACTGCTGATTTAGAATCAGCAGTAAACACAAAAATTGTTAATCGTAGAATTACATTTCCATTAAACGGAGGGACATGGATAGCTCAGCCAACTCCTGATAAAGGGTCCCTCATGCTGTATTATTTAATGTACGATAGATTCTGCAGTTCTCCAGTTTTCCATCATTAACAATTACTGTTGGAAGATTTGTGTAAAATTGAGAAGAGCAGACGGACAGACAACCTTACTCGTGGTTATTCAAGACGATAGTTGGACACTTTCGATATAGCACAAGGGGCATTACTGCCTGACCAATCATCTCTCCACCTTGCTAATTTATGCAGCCTATCAAGTCACCTTATGCACGTGAAATAACTTTATGTCAACACCTTGGAAGACACCCGTATACTCGAAGTTGGAGATTGCCAAAAAGTTATAACATAACTATTTTTACTTTTATAATCTCCATAGAGTTATAATTCGCTGTCCAGTGTCATGTCGTATTAAAAATTATATTTAAAAAATGAAAAACACATAGTGCAATAGTTCAGCCGTAAGTACAGAACACGTGCTATGCACCCGATCTGAGATTTAGAATTGCTGCTGTGATGGACTTCTCGGATCCACTTTCCGAATTTGCTTTGAGTGCAACAGTTTATAACGTCATTTAATAATTCGTCTGCCAATAGTAAGGTATAATGCCGTTTGTCTTAAGTACATTTTGCTGAATTTTCTTCAATAACTTTCCAACCTCAAGAGTCGGTAGCCTTCCTGGACGAATTTAGTGATCTAGTTGTCCCGAATCTCTACTCCCTCTTTTCGTCAGCATTGTAATCTCTCAATATTAAAAATATATTGAATATACTACAAAAGCCAGAATAAAGTTTACTCATTTATTATTACATTTATGTAAGTATGTTATAAAACAAAGTGTGCTGTTTTTCGTGTCAGTTCCCAAATTGCTTATACATAAGCAAGGTCATTTAAGTACTTATTATATCTGTCCTATATTCCATTTTGTAATTAATCTGAGATCCTGATTAAGGGTTAAAAGGCGTGAACTAGTTCCTATTAGGTGACAATCTATCTCTAGAACTTATTGAGTTTCTGATTGTCTAAAGTTACATATGAATCGATTCCCACTGGATATCTGTAGTAAATATATGTAAATTTGTTATAGGTAAAGAATATATATGAATGCATTACATTGCCATGTATTATGACATTAATTAAGGCAATTCATTTTAATATTTATATTGATTAGCGTTTGTAATGTATCGCAATTTTAGCTTACCTTACCTTACCTTTACCTTACGAATTTATGAAGAACATCCCATACATTCCAGAACTTTGCGTTTCAATCATGTATTGTAGAATACCTCTTTATAATATCTTTTTAAAGTATATAATATTTTTATAAGCGCTAAAACTAAACCGATTAAATAGAAAAATGAGTAATGAGAACATTCCACTGCCAATTTAACTTGATAGTAAGATGGTCTCAGACAACAATGTAACACGAAGTTCATGACAATTACCGTGCAGAGGGCAGCAGTTTAATTTACAACCCTGACAAAAATTAGAATGTTAAGAGGGTCTATATCCTGTAATGTGTATAGTAATTTTTATGTATTTACTATCCTCTTTTGTATATACTTCGTATTAATTGTTAACTTTACTTTTAATGAACTAGTAGCACATATAAAACCTTTCTGTCTAGTTTGAACTTTAGTATTTTTTGTTACAGTATCTATATATTTAGTACATTTAACTTCCAAAGGCACTTGTTGTAGTTCCTATTTTAATAATAATTATTCGAATAATTATCAAATATTTCCAAAAGTATATCTTCGCAATTTGCTTCTAAGTTATTTGAGGGTACACATCGTGAATTATCTAAATTCTACATTTAAAGAAATTAAGTACCTGAAATTTATAATGCAAGTCACGTGCCAAATCATAGAATAAACACAAGTTGTTGAAATACTTCCAGTAGCTTTTAATTTATTTTTCAAATAATCACTTTAGTGGTAAAATAAATATGGTACGTGCGATTAAAATATTAAACTTTTACTATTATAAATAGCTATCTATTTTGACTCTTAACAAATATTTTTTTTAAAACAATGTGGGAAACAAATTTTGTTATTCACGTTTTACTTCTTGGAAGGGATTATAACCTTATATTTTCCATTATATTTTAGTGTACTAACTATAACTTTTCTGCCCACCTCGGTAGCGTAGATGGTAGCGTGTCTGCCTCAGTTCAAGAGGTCTCGAGTTCGAATCTCGGTCAGGGTGGGTTACCTGGATCAGGAATTTTCCGGAGTTTTCCCTTATCCTTCAAGACGAATGTTGGATAACTCTAAGCTCCATGGACCCTGGATTCATTTGAGCATCATTTTATCCAATTCATTCACCATCTGATGTGATTTAGCGTTGGAGGATGTAAATTACAATATAATCTTCTCTCTGATATTCCTCCAAAGAGGAAGGAAAGCGACTTCCAACACTTTTATAATTATAGTTTTGATGTTTCGCTACAAAATGTGGACAACAATTGCACAAAATGTGCATCCTCTTAAGCAATTTGAACGCGTAGACGTGCCAAAAGTAAATAAAACAAGAAAGAGAAAAGAAACTAGAAAGAGACAAAAACAGCTTTGAAATTATAAATTGGATTTTTCCTTGCGCGCAGATTTAAAGACACAGGTAAAATTATTTCTAATATTCAGCATAGACGTCAAATACGGATTATAGAACCAGACAATCTGTCTCATAATAGAGCTATAAACATAAAATAGATTGAAGTATTTCGCACAATTTTTACCTAAGTGTACACTAGAAACATAAAATTTTGCTGAACTTATAAATGTGTTATATACCTAGGCATACGACGTTGTGCTGCAAATGCTGCACAGTGAAGGAAATTTGGAAGCACCGTATTTCCAACCCCAGCAGCTTTCTTTGCACAGATAAGGCACGTCCTCGACTTAATCAGCAAGACTTATTACCCCAGCAGATGGACAGACAGACGGAATCCCCCTAGGTGACGTCACGATCTCATTTCCATAAATAAATAATAAAATATCAATATCCAGCGTGTGTATGTCGCATACATATGTATGTATCTGGCCGTAATTAAGTTGATATCGACAGTAGCCAAGATCTGTATCGATCTCTTGTACAATACAACACACCTGTATCACTTGAAGGCATGAACACATGATTTATAGTTGAGTTGGTTTTTCTGCTCCTCGTGTTTTGTGTACATGCACCTTCCAATTGTCTGGGAAAGTGATGTTTTCCTGCCTGGACCACTTCGTCATTAGCTTCATGGCTCCCGTTTTGGTCTTATTTTGTTTCATCTGGGCTAATTTTATACCACACCATTAGTTTCAAATAGGTTCACAATAAAACTTTCTGTACTGAGTGAATAATGGCATATGAAAGAGATAGATCAGAGTTCTCGTAGTCTATTTATTTATCCGCAGAAGAAATTATTTGATAATTATAAGAGCATCCAGAAATTACCGGTATGAAGAGCAAAATTGAAAACACCCTATCTGTCCAAAACAATATTTTTCTTATGAAAGGGTAGAGCCAGACTGAAAAATTCAATGCCATAGCCCGGATTTGAACCACGGATCTTCTGGTCTCCGTCCAGACGGGGCGGCTTGACGGAGACCATAAGATCCGTGGTTCAAATCCCGGCTATGGCATTGAATTTTCCAGTCTGGCTCTACGCTTTCATAGTGATTCCTACACATGGCTAGTGTGAAAGAACAATTAATTTCCATTACTTGTACCTAATAGTGGTCCGAACTATAAAGCCCGGGCCTTAAAGTACTTACAGAACAGTAAGTCACCATTAAGGTAGTCTCATGTGTTTATGAGAACTCCTAGTGGTTTACCGGGAAAAACACGAGTCAGTTGGAGAATTAATGTCATGTTGGCACGTTGGCCATAGTAGCTCAATGGTTTGGAGAGGCTGGGTGGAGACCAGAAGATACGTGGTTCAAATCCCGGCTATGGAATTGAATTTTCCAGTCTGTCTCTACCCTTTCATAGTACGTCCTACACACGGCTACAAGGCCGCGCCGTGGTTCAGGGGTTAGACCACTTGGCTCTCACCAAGGCGGCCCGGGTTCGACCCCAGGCGACCGCAAAGTAAGATTTGTGGTGGACAACACGGCGCTGGGGCGGATTTCCTCCGGGACCTCTGGTTTCCCCCGCCATCTCATTACACCGGTGCTCCATCTTCATCTCAAGTATCATCAGTGTCACCGCCTGTGGTGCCGTATGTAGTAAAAGCGGGCGTTAAACCCTACACACACACACACACACACACACACACACACACACACACACACACACACACACACACACACACACACGGTGATAGTGAAAGAACAATTAATTTCCATTAATTATACCTAATAGTGGTCCGAACTATAAAGCCCGGGCCTTAAAATACTTACAGCACAGTAAGTCGCCATTAAGTTGGTTGTCTCATGTGCTTATGAGAGCTCCTAGTCGTTTACCGGGAAAAACACGAGTCAGTTGGAGAATTTAATGTCATGTTGGCACGTTAGCTGTAGTAGTTCAATGGTTTAGAGCGGCTGGATGGAGACCAGAAGATCCGTGGTTCAAATCACGGCTATGGCATTGAATTTTCCAGTCTCTCTCTACCCTTTCATAGTGCGTCCTACTCACGGCTAGTGTGAGAGAACAATTAATTTCGATTAATTGTACCTAATAGTGGTCCGAACTATAAAGTCCGGGCCTTAAAGTACTTACAGCATAGTAAGTCGCCATTAAGGTAGTTGTCTCATGTGTTTATGAGAACTCCTAAGTGCTTTACCGGGAAAAACACGAGTCAGTTGGAGAATCAGATGTCATGTTCACTAAAACTCAATGGTTTAGCGCGGCTGAATGGAGACCAGAAGATCCGTGGTTGAAATCCGTAGTTGACTCTATCCCTTCATAGTGCGTCCTACACACGGCTAGTGTGAAAGAACTATTAATTTCCAATATTTTTCTTTATTTTAAAATTTTTCTGATTATTGGAGTAGAGGTCCGCATTCATCTAAAGAATAGATTCTCTAACGACTGGATAGGAAAGGGAGGACTCCTGCTATGACCAACGTAATGTTACTTATTATGATATATCAGAACTTGGTATGCATATTAAGTCTTGGGTGTATATAATCTGTAAGACTTGGTTACAAGAGAAACGGCGTATAATGATAGTATTTGCTGATAATAGTTACTGCTTATTAGGGACAAATGATATCTGCGAGTATTGCTGTTTGAAATTAAATATTTTAAGACAAAGTGTCACTATCACTTTCACGACTTTCTCTACCCATTACAACTTAAACGTATGTCTATACACTATAGTTAAATACACTTTACGCTACTCACAATACACTTACTAGAGATAACAGGATGCAAGTAAGCCTACCTTTATAGACATTAAGATAATGACTTTACCGTCAATGTATATATACACCAATATCATACACGTTAAAGAAAAGCAAAACTTATTTATAAATCGTTCCTCAGTACACAGTTATGACACTCGATGCAAACATAATTTAGATACTCCCCACAACCGATTGAGAAAATGTGAAGTGTTTAACGCCCGCTTTTACTACATACGGCACCGCAGGCAGTAACACTGATGATACATGAGATGAAGATGGAACACCAGTGGAATGAGATGGCGGGGGATACCGGAGGTCCGGGAGAAAACCCGCCCCAGCGTCGTGTTGTCCACCACAAATTTCACTTTGCGGTCGGCTGTGATCGAACCCGGGCCGCCTTGGTGAGAGCCAAGCGGTCTAACTACTGAGCAACGGCACGGCCTACAAGCGATTGAGCAAGACCATAAATAGCCACTGTTATCAAAAGTTAAAATTATTCAATAAGCTTCCTCTGGAAATAAAAGAACTGCCACAAAACACATTTGTTAGTTAGTTACTAACACTCCCCACATGGCAACCTTGGCCTTCGGGGTAACCTCACCCCACCAAGTGATGACCGGACCCATTTCTCAGGTGGAGGCACCCAGAGGGCGGTGTCCATTACCTCCGATAATAGGGTGATAGTGAAGATGGCGGTGAGGTGAGAGGACCTACAGTTTTTACCGTGGACTCCGAACCACGTTGGGCATAGGGGATACTTCACGTGTGCTAGACAGAGGTGAAGGCGTGGATAGGGCCGACTTAAAATCGCCAACCCCAGAGCCGGGAATCGAACTCGGGACCCTTAGAACGGGAGCCGCGAACGAAACCACCGCGCTACCCCGGCGCCCATCAAAACACATTTGTTATAGTATTAAAAAATTGGTGTAAACAAAAAGTATTTTATACTGTACAAGAATACTTAGAATATAACATACATGCTAGTGAATTTATGTAAAACTATTGCAAATTATAATAGTAGGTACCTAATTGTTTAATTTTATTTTTACTATAGTAAAGTTATTAACTTACGATAATTACTACTTTAAGCCATGCAAATAATCTGATTTCACCTAGAATTTTATATACATTAATTTGTAAACCTTCTGTACTTGCAAATACATTGTAAATACTTTTTATAGCTGACGAAACCTATTGTTTCATGTAAGCTTAATGGTGAATAAAGGATTATGATCTGAAATTATAGGACAAGAATTTGGTTGCATGTATGATAAGTAGGGCTGGTGATATTTAGCGTTTTGATATCAGAAATTTAGCATTTTGATTTTTACATTTAGCATTTATACATTAGCAATTTAGCATTAAAAAAGATTAAATTTGAGGTGATTTTTAAATGATGAATATTAACACTATTTATATTTGATTTAAAACACATTTAAGGAGGGTTTTTAATGACAGTGCGTTAAAAGTGCATAAAGTGTCAATTTATTTTACATTAATATTAGTTAAAGCAATACACAGAAATATAGAATAAGTTTATACAGACTAAAGCATATTACATAACACAGAAAAGATAAATGGATAATAATGTAAAACCACCACAATAAAAGGGAAATGCACAAAATTATCCTCGCACTTCCTGACGTGACCTTCGATAAAATGAATGGAAGTTGCTCGTAAAATCGAGCAGATCAATGAAAATCGGAACTTTGACAGCTGAGTACTCCTACTGGAATTAACATGTGTTTATCACTTCCTTAACTTTAGGATTGCTATTGGTTTTCAGAGACAAGGATTGAGATTTTTCGTTAACTGGGTTGTGAAGATAGATTTATGACACTCATTAGGCGTCGTAAGAGGGGTCTCTTTTGTAAAACAACTGAATTCGCTTCATTACCAAACATACTCTATGGGCAATGGTGGAACAATAGGCTAATTTAGCTGGAAGGGTTGCTTTCCACATTCCAGAAGAGTGGTCACTTACTTTATACATTTCTAAAGATGCAAAGGTTCTACATATTCTTCAGTTAAAGTTTCCAGAAGAAAAAGCATTGGGAAAAATAATTACTCGGGAACATCTTCGATTTCGCATTTAGAGTTAATTTCGAACTTTATCGCATTTGCGAAAAATCAACATCCCTAAATATAACTTGATTGTGCTGTGTATATAATAAGCTAATTTAGTGGGAAAGGTTGCTTTCCACGTTCCAGAATAGGGGTCACTAACTTTATAAATTTCCACAGATTCTTCAGTTAAAGTTTCCAGAAGAAAAGGCATTGGGGAAAAATAATTACTTGGAAATGTCTTCGATTTTGCATTTATATCACATTTTGAGTCAATTTCGCACTTTATCGCGATATATCGCATTTGCGAAGAATCACCATCCCTAATGATAGGGAAAACAAAATAAATCATTATTATATTGGAATCACTTATGTTACTAATGAACCCTTGAGGAAAATAAGAACTTCCTTATAATGCTTAATACGTGCCACGTGACAAATCAACCTGCCCATCGTAAAAAACAAACGCTGAAGACGCCTAATGCTATACGAAAGTATGTTTGAAAAGTTAAATATTACAGTAAATTTATCTTACCACTCCTAAATAGTCATAGAAAATTCGTTCACAATGAAATATATTTCATGTGCTATACGCATAACTTTCAATGTATGCATTTTTATTAATTTATTTGGTTATACTAACCATATAACATTTTAAGCAAAGTCGTTAAAACAAGATTGAGAAATTAAAAGAAATTCATATTTTCACTTTAAGCGTAGAGATTTTGCTGCATGCTTAAGCACCTTTGGCACAAATATGTAATTTTATATATCCGCAAATATTGGTGATTTATGCTCTTAGGAACATGCATACTTACATACTAAAACATTTTTTTTGTAATTTTTCCCATAGGAAATGAAATACATGAAATTTTAAGGGAAATACCCACAGTTAAATCAAGTGATAATCAAAAAATGGGCAAGTATCTATACACATAAACTTATGAGATCGTAATTAGTCAGTCGAGCAAGTAATATTGTGACTTTGCGGGTTTGCAGAATTAAAAGTCCGAGTTGCAGATATTCCAAATGCTCTTTATTTGTGTAGAAATACACTCTGATCAATTCTCACGTAACAGCATTACGACACATACCAAACAGCGTTCTGATTACATCAGCTCTCGTTACAACAACTCTACAGCTGTTTACTCCTTTCTGTTTACGACTGCCCCTTGGCCACTCGTCGCTCCCTTAAATACCTCATTGATAATTCTAGGTATTTCCGGAATAAACAAGAAATCGAATGTTCTATACAACAACCAAGATGTTACTAGAATGTTCCATACGGGAAACATCTGTGCTGGCAAGTCCTTTATCTCGCACTATGTTTATCTGTTTCGGCATACTGTTTGTCTGCCTATCATTTCCTTTGTGTAAACAAGCCGCGCGTACGCCGCCAGTCGTTTTAAAAGGGATTCGCGATGATAGCTAAGTCATATCAAGAACTGTACTCCATAAATTAGGATTAGAGTGATAAAACCATCTTTTAATACAAAACTAAGTACCTATTTGGACACTTAGTGAAGGAACTGAGAAATAAATAAAATTCTTTCTTTTTAACGGACATTTGACGTTGCAGTGAAGAGGGAAAACTTATTGGAATTACTAGAAATGTGGAATGAGTTACTGTTGTGACAATAAAAGACCATCTTGACGGTTTATCTTGGTAGAATGATATGTTATTGTTCCCCGGTTGATGATTTCTAGGAAAGGTAAGTAAATGAGTAAGGTATAACAATTGAAAATAATATAATCACCCTTGTATCGTGTTAAAAGTCTATGCTACATCATACATAGCTATATACCTAAGTTTTCTATAAACTACTGAGAAGATTAATAGAATGTTACTGACTTGCTTCAACGGAGCATACACGAAATTATTTTCTGTGTACAGGTTAATACTTATTTTAAAAGATGAAAAAGCTAATATATTACATTTTTATGACTTTCTCTACCCGAAATAAATTACATAATATAATTTGCTAATTATTCTAGCAAATATTTCTCTCTCTCTCTCTCTCTCTCTCTCTCTCTCTCTCTCTCTCTCTCTCTCTCTCTCTCTCTCTCTCTAAGTTGTAATAAATGCTTGAAAAATAATTTCATTACACGTTTTGTTATTACGTTATGTAAGTTGGGATAAACAATTGCAGATATTGTCTCATTGGATATTTTTGTAAACAAAAAGGGAATGTTGTAAGCTTAAGAAATAATTAAATATTTTAGGACCTAGCTGCTGTGTGATGGTTTGCATTTCCACTATTTTTGCGTATCCACAGATAAAAAAATAATAACCACTGTAACTGATTATCCTTAAAAAAGCCCCATCTCATAAAGAATATTGATCATAAATTGCGTGGTTTAACGATACCTGCATTGTTTGTGTATAGACATAGACTTTACGTCTATCTCTTACAGATTAACATTTGTGTAAAAGGCGTTCATAATGAAGGGGATTTTAGAGAAAATTCCCTAAAAATTCAACACATAAATTTTGTTAGTAATGAAAATACTTTAAATATATTGTTGCGTATGGTTAGGTTGTAAGAGTGAGATCCTAGGGTGCACCATTTACCCATAATTAGGGGCATAACTAAGAGAAATGAGGAAGGTAGATGGAGAAGTCTTGGTGGTAGATGGTGGAAGGTAGAAGTCTCGAGGAGACTTAGGGGTGACAATGGTGATTGCGGATACATTATTCTATTAAAGGCCCATATGACCTTACCTTGAGGATGCGTAATCGTGTGTGGTTGTGTAGCCACACGGTCTCTACTCTCGACCCTCTCAACTGACGGCTCTGACCGCTCTCTCTCCCTCGCTATTCTCTCATGGTGCTGGCTTACGCGGCTCTTAAATATGGGTTCTGCAAAAATGGCGACCCAATGCTAGTTCAGCGTTCCCGCGTTAAAGAAGCTATGTGGACCCCCAAGCTCAGCTAAGCACGATCAGGTTCCTCAAGAACATTCTAATTGCAATTTAACGTCTGCTTGACTCAGATTTCTTTGGTCAACAATGTCCATTTTCGGCCATCTGTACATAGTGAATATGAGTAGACAGGAAACTGATATTCGCCTAAGTCATGAGAAATCTGGGCAAATGCTGTTCTCATAGGTCAGCAGAATTAAGGACTTTAGAATCTGCAAACGATTCATGTGTTCCTAATTATTCCCCATTATTCCCCAACCATGCCAACAATATGGTATTTTAGTAAAAGTCGTTGGAGCCATTTCTTAGTAAATTAAGTTTTTCGAAATATTTTCTGATTGAAAGCTAGTCTAGAATGAGGGAATGTTGTTGAAAACTTTCATATCACATTTTTGAATTGTACTGAACTTAAACCTCAATTGGGTATTATTTAAATGACGTTTTGCTTCTGAGTTATGGTATTCACAGACAGTAACATATTACTTCAAGTACTTTGTAGACAAAATGCAAGCTTGAAATTTCATATTATTTCAATTACATCAAGAGAAGACACTGGACGTTGGCAGTAGATATTCCAAAAGCAGATATTAATAATGCATAACACTTTTAACTTTCCAATATCATTAATTTTGAATAGCTCCTACAAACTACTATTTATGTTAACCTTTACAAAAATAGTTTCATCATACATTTCTTTGTAGTTACAAAGTGGAAACAGTATACTGAAGCGATAGTCAAACGTTTAAAAGTGGGTCCTAAATGCTAACCTGGAAATTCCTTACCTTTTACATGGCATTGTGGGAAAAAAGTGAATATTAACAGCACGTAACAATTACAAGTGTATTGAGAAATTCACACCAATAACAATGCAGAATGGCACAGAAATAATAGAATAGATTCCTCATTTTAAACAGATCCACCGTTTTGTATCGAACTTTCTCGTTTACATCTTATGGCTTATCGACTATCTATTCAAATAATCTCACAGAAAGTTCAGTAAATACATTTTATGCTTATAATAAATATCTGAAATGTGTAGTATTTTAGTTACGAGGTGTGTCCGTAAAATAAGGTCTCCAATTTTATTTAATACAGAAAACATATTTATTGTCAATTAATGTTACATTGATGGGAAGACGAAACTTACAGCTATTTTTCAACGTAATCACCATTGCGATCGATGTACTTTTGCTTGCGCTGTGGCAGTTTCTGTATACCCTTGTCATAGCACTCTCCCGCCAAGTTGCGCAGGTAGCGCTCAACCTCGTTTTTCAAATCATCGTCGGTCTGGAAATATGTTCCACCCAGGTTGGACTTCAATTCAGGAAACAGATGATAATCACTAGGTACTAAGTATGGACTGTAGGGAGGATGGGTGAGGATGTCCCATCCGAACTGGTTTTATGGTCTTCGGTGAGTATTTTGGAGACCCACTTCAAACACACCTTGAGATAATGCAAATGTTCGATCAAAATCTTGTCAGTCGTAGTCTTACTGACTTCAGGGTTAAGTTCGCACAGCTCGGGAATTGTCACACGCCGATCTTTAAGCGTTTCTTGCTCCACTCTTGCAATTGTTTTGGCTGAAACCGAAGGCCAACAAGAACGCTGTTCTCATGGGCGTGTGTACGTCCGTCTTTGAACTCTGACCCACTTTCGCACGTTTTTGACGTCCATACCATACTGTGGCCCATAGACTTCGCATAACTGACGATGAATTTCAGTGAGGATAGTACCCTTGGCACTCAAAAAAAAAAAAAAAAAAAAAAAACGGATCACTGCACGCAACTCGCACTTGGCGGCGGAAGTGGTAGGAAGCTCCATTGCAAACAGCTGTCCAGTCAAGACCAATGGTTGCAACGGGTTCGTTGTGGTGGGGATTTGAAGTGTTGCCGGATCTCGCGTAATAGCGTTCCTCATGGCTCCAGCGCCTTGGAGACCTTATTTTACGGACACGCCTCGTAATATATTAGAACCATTTTTGGGAAAATTAAAAATATCAAGGTAATCTGGATAAGAATTTTTGTAACTGTTTCCTTTTAATAGGTTTTGAATTTAAAACAACCAGTTTGATGTTTATACAAAATTTTGTCTACTGTATTATTGAAGTACTCTATGTGCAACGAATTTTTTTTTAATAAAAGCTAGCTATAACCCAACTAAAACTAGCTAGACAAACTCCAAGGGGTCACGACAGTGCAGAAGGCAGGGTCCGAACAATTTACCAGCTTGAAACTCCCCGGCAGTCCAGTACAACGTGGACAATTCTCAGTCCGGCTAGGAGCCGGAGGCCGCTGCCAGAGACGAGAATCCTCGTGGAAGGCTTGCATATCCGACATCCCGCCGAAACGGGATGTGTTCCTGAAACGGCCCACTAGGCCGACTTGGAGACCAGAGACTGTCCCACACAAGGACGAGATGTTCACCAGGAGCATATCATCCTGCCATGCAGCGCCGAGTTACCTACCTGAAAGAGACCACTAGATAAGAGGTGATGTGAAATGATAATGGACCTGAAATGGAGGGACAGGAAATTCGCTGGATGTAATAAACAAGTTTATTTCAATTATCTAGGATGGGAAATTTCCTTTATGACAAAGACATACAAAATTAAATAAATATAATTTACTGCGCGGCAAATAAGAAGAATATTAAACAGAACACGGGCCGATACACATTTAAAATTTGCAACATACTGGCAGTACTAGTTCTATTATATGACAGATAATCCCAGTTAATAACACAAAAAGTTTAGTCATATTCAAGCTACAGAAATTACATTTTTAAGAAATATATTGGAACATACAAGAAAAGATAAAATAAGAAATCAGTATATAAAGAAAAAAGTGAAAATTTTTAACATAACTCGTCAAATTAAAGAACATACAGAAAGCTGGAAAAACACCCACAGGGGGTGAATTGTACAAGAATAACATGTAAGAGTCCAAATTATAAACCCAGAGGACAAAGAAGGCCCAGGAAAGATGGACTGTAACCAGAACTGGTCGAATGGCCTAATCCTTGCTAGGCAGAAGAAGAAGAAGCAGAAGAAGAAGAAGAAGAAGAAGAAGAAGAAGTAGTAGTAGTAGTAGTAGTAGTAGTAGTTAACCTATCCAGAATTCGCCTGGTGATCCGGGGAAACACTAAAAAAAACCAGTGGGTCAGGTAGGCTGGTCACGGGAATCGAACCCAGTCCTCCGGAATGCGAACACAGAGGAAACTGCCTGAGCCATTGTGCTCAATATACATTTGATATCCTTAGCTGCTTACATAGCTAATAAAATGTATATATTCAGTTTCCTGTATATACTCTGTATAGCTCTCTTCTTTTTGAATGAGCTTTGTATAACAGTTAAACTATAGCATATAGAAAACTTAAATTTCTTTAGAACACTTAATTTATTTCGAATAACTTATTGAATTTCCAGCCAATTCCGAGATCATTTTTATTATTAGACTAAATTTGTCAGTATTTGTTTCAGTTTTTAAAAGTACTGCTCAGTTACATTTTGTAATAGAATGGAAAGAGTTTAGAATTTGAAGGCGCACATACAATAGCAACTAACATTAAACATCTGAATATAAAATAACACCTGAAGCTTTGCTGGCGACTTTCCCAAGTTCTTCTCGGGATGCAAGCCAGGGGAAAAGACGATTAGAAATCGACCTTCTGAGAGTGTGCATCTCTCCCATCATCAGGATATTTATTAAATGTTATAACCAGAAATGAAATACTGGATATAACACAAATATAAAAAAAGACAAAACACTATCAAATTTCACATTACTGAACAAAAGACTGTTTTCAGTAAATTAAATGCCAGGTCAGGAGAGGCCGTGGGTATAGAAAATTAATTGGGTCAAAGAAACGTAACTACTTAACTGAATTATCAAGCTGTATTGATCTGTGCTTCTTAAGTCGACGGGTTTCCATGTTAAGGCCGGTTTCAAGAGGAGCTGAGCAGAAATCCGGCATCACGATTAAGTGTGCTCCTCTTGAAGAAAATGGCCACAGCCTCCTTAATTCTCCGCTCCCAGTAACTGTTGCATTTTGCCAAGATGGTCGTCTCCCGAGTGTTGGCTCTATGGTCGTTATCAAAACAATGTTCTGCCAACCCAGACTTCTCAGGTTTCATTAAACGAATGCTCTCTTCATGTTCGTTTATTCTGGTAGTGATGATCCTTCCGGTTTGTCCTATATATGATGTCCCACATTTACAGGGAATGCGGTACACTCCCGGAACTTGGAAGTCCAGTTTGTCTTTCACTGATCTCAACATATGTTTAATCTTCGGAGCTGGCTTGTGGATGCTCAAATGAGCCCAGGGTTCATAGAGCTTAGAGCTACCTGACATTCGTCTTTCAGGATAAGGGAAAACCCCGGAAAAAACATTAACCAGGCAACTCACCCTGACCGAGATTCGAAATCGGGACCTCTTGAACGTGAGGCACACATGCTACCACCACGGTACTGAGGCGGGCTGTGGCTTGTGGATGGGCCTGATGTTGTATTTGGCGAGAATTTTGCAGATTCTGCCGGATAGGTTGCCGGTAAAAGAAAAAAAAAACATTAGAATCGAAATGATTTAAAATTTGGACCAAATTCAAAAATATTTTAAATTTTAAAATAAATTACAAAATTAAGTAATTAAGTGTAATCGAAAGCAAGCCGGAACCGCCAAGGTTGTCACACGTGGCTTTGTTTACATCTTTACACGTTCTTAAAATGGATACCACATAAGCAGCACTAGCAACGGTAGGGTCATAGAACCTGGAGAGACTGTGTATGTCTTTGTGGTCTGTCTGACTGTGATCTTTAGCCTCCTGTGGTGCCTTCACTTATGCCCTTGTCCTGAGTGGTTGTATATAAACACTATAACCTATAAGCTACATGTTTTACAGAGTTGCTGGGAGACAATGCGTTTGTTAAATACTGCAATGCTGCAGGAAATACATTAAACTACATCAAGAATTGGAGACCAAATTCTGTGGTGCACTTCTGACTTTCTGCCGAAGAGCTAATCCGTTTTATAAATTAAGAGAGATGTGGAGTTGTGAACACATATCTGTACCGGTGTGAGATTACTAACGGAGGGGTTGCGTATGTACGTGAATCCACGCGCCCTGGGGGGGAGCGGAAAAAGGGGTTGGTTGCTGATTCGTCATTAATTCACTATTCAAATTTGCGTTGAGTTCTATCTATATGAATCAATCCCTGGAGAGCCTTTTTGTTTCTAATTTTTATACTGTGAAAAAATTTGCATTTTGATGCTCACCGACATAAGCAGGAAACCAAACGCAGTTGTGGCTTTCACAGAAGTGGAACATTACAAGTTAACACCATCAACAGGAGAAACGGGTATTTATATCACTTGCAGCTGCAATTTAGCAAGTTGTTTAATATTTGTTTTCTTCCTCACAGTTACATAACTACAATTACATTTTCAGATATGCAGAGGTAGGTGAAACATTAGAGGTGCAGTAATGTACTGTGGTAACTGTGAGGATGCAGTTCAAATTGCACCGGGATCGTTCTGTCTAAGGGATTTTCCCCTCCCCCAAATTTATCCCACTCTTTGTAACTGGTAAATAACATGGGGGGGGGGGGGGGAGAGGTGCTACCTTAAACTTAGGCCTGGAACGTTTCCTTCCCAAAATTTCTTTCTCACATCACCATCAGTGTCCATTACGTTCACCAGTGACACTCTTGCTTCTTCAAAAGTATTAGGTTTTCTTTGCAGAATCTTTGTTTCGTTTCCGTTCATCTGCTTTATCCTATCCCTTGCTTATCCTTTCGCTACCCCTATCCCTCTCTCTCCCTCTCTCCCTCTCACACACAGATACACCCACATACACATATACATAAATCACACGCCGCATTTGTTTCTAATCTAAAATTGATATTGCATTTGTTGCCATACTTCAAGTTTTATATAGCAAAATGTTCTATGAATAATTTGCATGAAACTTTTATAAAGTATTTAATTTCTTGGAAAGTATTGGAAACTTAATTGTTCTTCCACACTACTGTCTGTAGGCTAAAATTTGGATAGAGTCAGACTGAAAAATCCTGTGCCATGGCGAGGATTTGAACCACGTATCCCCCGGTCAACGTGCCGTCATAACAATAAATTCTCCACAAAAGATGCATATCTCGTTGTATATGCCCTAGTAGTTTAACATGAACCATAGGAGTCAGATGGAGAATTTAATGTCATGACGGCACGTTGGCCATGGTAGATCAATGACTAAGAGCGACTAGACGGAGACTGGGAGATACGTGGTTCAAATCCCGGCCATGGCACTGAATTTTTCAGTCTTACTCCATCTATCTAAATCTTGGTAAGTAGCTTGGACATCAGGCTGATATTTTGGACATAAGTTATTTAATCATAAAAATTATGTGTAGATAATTTAAACCAATGAAAGATTAGTAAATTGCATTCGGTATTCTTTAACACAAAATGAGCCAAACGTTTTCAATAAGCGAAAATTTGAACTTACTGATTATTATTTAATTTGGTGATGGCGATGTTGGTAATTGTGTATTTCTAAAACGATTATTTTATAACAATGGAAAAACTAATAATCTAGGCTTAATAATGCATATAGTAAACAATAAACTGAATTTTTGTTTTTAATGTCAGACCCTTCAGAAACTTACGTAAATAATCCAGTCTTATGCAAAAAATAAAACTGGCGATGAAGAAGATGTCATGAGGGTGAACTTTAAGAAAAAAGAAGAAGACGTTAATCGGGTTTGTTTCCATGATGAAGCGACGAAAGATGCCGCGTGAAACGAAAATTGCAGAGATGAGGTGCCAAGAGGATGAAATGTGATTACGGATTGTCAATCAAAGAAGGGTGCAAAACGAATGAGAGATGCAAGTAAGATAAGAAAAATTCGTTGTCGCTAGTGTTAGCGAAGTGTAAGCGATTGGTTCCGACAGAGTAATTTTACACTGTCATGCCTTGTCTTCCAGGGAGGGTGGAGGGAGGACTTGGGTGGACTTGTGTCAAACTGTTTTCAACCAAAATGCTATAAAACTGTTATTTTTTAGTGTGAGTTATTACTCAGAATTTAATTTCCATGGTATGATGTACACACATTTTGCAATCCGAACATGTAATAGCGAGAATTTAAGGGCTCGTGCTTTTCAGAGGAGTCCTCGATTGTATCGCGAGCCCGTAGAATTCATCACAGAAAAAATGTGATGGTTACATACAACCACTTCCGGTATCATATAACTTACTTTCACTTAATACCATAAACAACTCAAACAAATATCGTTTTCTGTACCGTTATTCATGATAAAAAAATAGTGCTAGTTCTTTCAACATTTTGTTGCAGTTACATAGGAAGTTACGTAAACTAAGTTAACTATTTTGTATGTCTGGATTAAGCGCAGCAGAGAGAAAGATTTAACATTGGAAAATAAGTGTTAAAATACTGTAAATTGTAGAAGAAGACTGGGGAATATCTAAGAAATTGCTATAATTATGTTGCAATTTTACTGACACAAATTGCAAATGTTAATAGCTTTTACATTTTGTACTGCATGCTTTTGTTTATTTTGCTAAATATATGAAATTATATTAAGTTACACAAAATGAAGGGAACTTCACGGATATTCACAGAAAATTCAATTTATAACTTACAGATTTTGCATTAATACCCCAAACATAATAAAAGTTCAAACAAAATAATGCTCTTAGTTTTCGAGAAAATGAAAAACTATTCTGTAACGTGTATTTTACTGAGTGGAATGGCTCAGACGATTTCGTCTGTGGCCCGCATTCGCGAGACCCGGGTTAGATTCACGTGGCCGATCTACCTGACCCATGGACTTTTCGCGGGTTTTCCCGGATCGCTAGGCGCATTATATCCCCGAATTTTCTGTTCCTCCGCTTCATCTCCATTATCATTTCATATCTTCTCTCATATGATGATTTCTTTCAAGTTAGAAGTGTCGGCGGGAGTATCGGCGGTGCATAGCGGAATGATATGCTCTGAGTGAATCACTTCCTCCTCCAGTACTGTCCTCCACAGGAGAGATAGTCTCCGAGGCCTGTGATGCAGGGGGGTTGGCGAAGTTTCCCACACCCTCCCTGGACAGATTTATGACACCCCATGTCAATACAGTTATAGACCATTCAAAAACATTCTGATGGCTTCTACTTTTGTGAATGAATCTTCTCTTTTTTAGTATACAGAGTGAATAGGGCGCAGGTTCTTTTTAATGGTCTGCTCCTTGTGTAGCAGGCGTTCTCTGCCACGCACATTCGCTGTCCTTGTCCCACTGTGTAAGACAGCACATACCTTTCAGGGACCTTCTTTGCTTTGTAGAATAGTAGGTCGGTTGTCGGTCTCCGAACCTGCTGCCGGGGCCACTTCCGAACCACAGTAGGGGAAAATGTTCATGGTCCTGACCTACCGGGCGACACTGCTCTCTGCACTGTTGCAGATCCTTGGGTCGGTCACCCTCTATCTCCTCTCGCATCGTCCTTCCTCCCAGGAATGCCCCACTTTGGGCATAGGTACAATATATAGGTCAATCCTAGTCACAGTGCCGAATTCCCTCCATAGTAATCCTAATCCTAACCTGTATTTTGTAAGTGAAAAGAATATCAACATTGTGTTTGTTATACTTGTAACACACAATACAGCGAACGAAATTTAAACATAAATTTTATGAAAATGTTCATTTATTCTCTCCTGCGTATACTGAGCGGAGGAAGCATTTAACACACCAAAACATCCTATGTTGAGATTTTACTGGAAATATGCGTTTCGAAGTCCTTTTAACAACAAAAAAGAGTCCGCGTGTTTCAGTGTAAACAGCATAACTCATAAATAAAAGTCTATTAAATTCAACACTTCGTGTTTAAGTTCTACGTCTTCCAAGCAAGTGAATTGAAGACTTTTAAGAAAATCCCTCTGTCCCAGACTGTCCTTTGTTGGCACATTTTTCTCTAAAACTGCTCTAAAATTGCGTCTAGTTAAAATATTGTCTGCTAAGGTATTATAATTACAAACTATAGACTATGAACCCTTCCTCATTTATAAGTAGATTTCCATAATAGAGTAGGAGGCAAAATCATACCACACGAAGTATGTAGGATATTATTGACCAAAACAAAATAAAATTAAATGTAGCGTTCTCCGAAATATTCCTGTAACGGACTTGAATTTTCAAAAACGTACACTTTAATTATTAATTTTTCCTGGTCATGCAAAGAAAATAAATAGCTTCTATATATACAGAGTGTTTCGAAGCTACACCGAACGAATATATAGAAGTAGTTGCTCAGCCTCTATGTGAAACATATAGACAGTTTTTATCGCCAATAGAGCCACATAAGTAGCCGCTCCAGAATGAGTCTGGATTAGGCAGTTATAGGAACAACACCACGTACCTCACGCTATCGAAGTTCGCAGGTAGGTGACACAGCGTGCCGCCTGTCTCAGCTGTTTGTAAACATACTGGCATACTCCACGGTAGCTTGCTACTATTAAGAATTTCTTTGGCTTATGAAACGACAGTAAAGAACCTATTCTTTCTTTATTTTTATGGGTGTTTAACGTGTTCCGGCATTCCGTTATAACAGTCGATGGCTGGTGGACATATGCAACTCAAACCTTTTAGAGCGAAGTTAATGTTAGTGGCATTCAGGATGGAAGCATTAAATGATAAAAAGAATAAATAACAATATCAAGGAATTATAGATAAGTTAACCAATGCAATGAGACAATTGTTTTATTTCACTGTGTTTAATAACACTAAATAAAGATTATTTGTAACTGAAAAGGAAGCTGTTGATTTTACAATGACTGGCTGAAAGTACTGTACAATTAAGATCATAGCAAAATTAGCAGCCTTGGAACTGTCCGAGTCATTATCGGCTTTTTTACAAATAACTGTCCTTTGGCACATCACCTGAAAGCGAGGCTACGCTCACTGATAAAGAGCAAGGAGCAGTGCTTTTGTTTCCGTGGCCAGTGGTCCCAATAAATTTTGAAGTTCACACACCAGTGGATCCTGCGATGCCTAATCACAAAATAATGTAGTATTTAATGATGCATAAAATTATACCTATATTAAACAGTTCAGGTTTGGCATGTTCTTCGAGTTTACCCTCTAATTTGTGAAATAGTGAACAAGAGTCGCTAAATATAGCAAGAAACCAACGGCAGGGGACCGCACTCCAACTACAACAATAAAACTTTGTGGTTTTCCAGGTAATTTATTGAATATTAAACATTATAAAATCACATAACCTAAGAAAAGGATAGGTTAAGGAAAACAAATGGCTGCAAATAACAGCCAACAATGCCCGCTAAAGAACGTTAATCATAAAGACACGCTAAACCAACTGATAGTAGCAAATCCAAAGAATGTAAATACAAGAGATTCCACTACAGTAATGACAACAAATCACAAAGATATGTAAGTTAAAGCGACAAAAAATAAACCAAATTAAAAGAAAAAAACGAATTATACCTAAGAGAATGTCTAAGATGCAACAGCGAAATTCGGACTAGTTAAATTATAAACTACGAAATGGCTATATTCATTGGGTGTCGTACCTAACTTTAGCAAATGAGGTCTTAATTTGTCAGCAGAATAAACCGCTGTTTCAGGGCCAAGTATTAATGTCGCTCAAAACGAAGTTGTGAAAACCGGCTTTCCAACTCAGAAAAACATCGGAAAATAAGCCAGTTGTGGAAGGTGAATGTGATGAATATTTTAAAAGTGTTATTCATCTTCTTTGAAAGAAACGAGTCACCAACAATTACAAACGTGCTTCAAGCACTAAACAATGCTCCCGAATTGCCAAGCTTTACAAAAACGAGCTTCCACACTATTCTTCGCAATATAGGTTTTGAATTTGTGAACGGAAATTGAAAAAAGTGTAATTGTTGAACATGAAGATATATTGTTTTTTGTTGTTGTTGTGTTTTTTGCAACCATTTATTTAAAGTCGCCTAACTGCGTGGTCCTATAGCGACTTAAAAAATAAGTTAACACATTTACAAACTTTGATACAAGTTATACAACGACATATACGTTACATTATTCAATTGATTTTACAATGTTTAACTTGAATTAACAATGTCATATGTATTTTAACAGATATTTACCATTTAACTTTTAACAAATTTAAGCAAGAATGCATTGTGTAGTATATTTTACAATATTTTGTTGTATAGATTATTACATTTAAAAAACTCTATTAATCAATTACATGCATTTGTATCGCTCGTTGCCAAATGTAGATTGCCCAGAATCTTGAATTTTTCCCTGTAGATGTCATATTGCTGGCAGTTCTCGATTATATGCTGAATGCTGTTTCTTGTATTGCTGGCTGTGTATTCCGGTGGTTGTTTTTAGATAGCATATAGGAGTGAGTGAACTTCATATGTTCAATTCGAATTCTAGTTATGACTATTTGGTCTCAGAGACTTAGGAAATTAACTGAAAAGGGGTGTGTAGAATTAGTTCTTGCAACATGAAGCTTGCTTTTCGGAGAATTAACCCAAGTTTGTTTCCATGTATTGCAGAGAGTTATTTTCAAATACACGTTGACGTCTTGAAAAGGCACTTTAGCTTTAGAATTTATACTTGGTAGGTTAGTTGCATCCTTGGCTGCAATATATTGTTGTGGGGAAGGAATTAACAAAGGAAATTTCAAAAAGGGAAGTCGTTTAAGGAGTTCGTCCGCTGCCAGATTTCAATATATATACACACCAGGTGAGTCATCTACCCCTATTTATTCTTATCTATGCAAAACTTAGTTTACAGTCAAATGTGAAAACATTGACCATTTTACCACAAAACCACTATTGCAACATTCCCTTTTATTCGGTCATGTATGCACTCAGCATTTAAGGACCGAGATGGTGTAAAAATATTAAATAAACGACGTTTGTTAATGCATATTCATACTATCAAAGTGGTAAACGAATGTTTTCTCAAAGAGCTACATTGAAGACATGACAGTTGGTCGAGTGGGTTAGCTACTGGATTATGATGATACAAAGAGTAGGTTCGAAACCACGTCACATTGTTTCTCTCTCTTTCTTTCTCTAAGTCTTTATTCTATGTATTCATAAACCTTCAAGACAGGCCAGATAGGCCCGTTTTGGCTCAGAAGGGATCTTCCCAGCGTCTCCGTGGTCTTCCAACATCTCTAATATCAGCTGGTTTATACTGCAAGGCCTGTTTGGTGGGTCTTTCTTTCGGCATTCGAGAGAGATGATCTTGCCATTTCAGTTTGTACTCCCTGAGTTTGTCATTTAAAGTAAATATTTTTAATTGTTCTCTTATTGTTTCACTTTTCATGTGATCCTTAAGAATACAGCCATCTACGTACCTCAAAAATTTCATTTTAGCCGTTTCAATTATTCTTTTAACAGTTCTGTTTAAGGTCCAGGTCTCGGCTCCATAAGATATAACAGGCACTGCCATAGTTTTATAAAACTTTAATATGGTATCTCTTCTTGTTTTGTAATTCAATGTTCGTTTTATAGTGCCACATATGTTTTGAAATTTACTTTATTCTCTGTATTTTTGCTACTAATTTATTTATTTTTGCTAATGCTTTTACTGTGAGCCAAAGACACAAGAATTACAATCCGATAATTAGGGATCCACATGTCACCACAGGGATCCACAGGTCACGTGAGCTCACCCTATCGGCAGGTAAGAGGCCCTTGCGCTTCAAGGTTAACTAGCGCTATCTGTATCTTTATCTTTTATTAGCGATCATGTAGGACTTGGTGACCCTTATAATATGAACCGTATCTGGTGTTGTAAACCATGTTACGTAGTTGGCTTTCATTGTTTAGGAGCATGTCGACGACATTAAATCTAGACGTTTTTGTTTCATACTTAAATCATGTTTCACTTTGCATTTGAAAAATGTTTGAAACTTGGTTGAATGTATCAAGCACAATACTGACCATAATAAAACATATACTATGAACTATACATCTATAAATATCGGTCAGTGGAAAACATGGCTATTGTTGTATTTTGTAAACACCTATAATGTTACAAAAATGTTATTTGTATTATAATATGAAATTATAGGCCCCAAGAGGTAAAATAAAGAGTAGTAACATTTTTGAGCAGAACACGAAATATTTGAACCAAGTTGTGGTGGGAGAGTGGTTAAGTAACCTGTATAATACCATTTAGCCAACGCTACCTTGATAGGAAAGGTTCCTAATTGAATAAGTAATCGCAGACCTCCGACATCCACCTCGAATCTTTACATGCTTTTTACAGCTTCGTACAATATTTTTGAGCTCGTTTTGGTAGTTTTAACACAAATAAAATAACTGCATCCGCCATTACATTTACTTTATGGGATAAAAACCCCGTAATTTGTGACAGAAGCGAAAACGGTATACCTAATTCTTAGCATTTTTTGACATGGCTGTACAACGAAAACAAGTGTTGGCTGAAAAATTAAATCCAATTGGTCCCACTGAACAGATCTGCCATTGTTTATTCCAATGCTATTTTCAACTGATGTGTGTGATAGATGTATGCGTGTTTAAAGGTGTATGCGAATGTACATTAATGAATAAAAGTTTGTAAACTCGTCTAAAATTACTACTGCATCCTCTGTGTCTGGATATGTTTTACGAATCGACATACATGGTGATTGATTTCTGTCCCAACAAACACTTATGCACTGAGTTATCTACCCTCTATAAACTGTTCTGCAAATCATCCATTAGAAGGCATTCAAGAAAGGCGTAAGTCACATAGGTCACTTAGCACGTTACATAAATTAAAAACTAAATAGGAGCAGTTGGCTCACCTGGTATATATATATATATATATATATATATATATATATATATATATATAGACCCGTACCTTAATTTATAATTTATAAATGAGCTGGGGCTATGTGAAGAAATCAAACATATAAGTAATTGTTGTAAGCATTCAGTCACTTTTAATGTGCAAAAGACAGAATATGTTACATTGTACACATACCTTTGCATTTAATATTAACGTTAAGGTCATATCACATAAGCTACTTAAACATCGAAAACGGCAATGCAAAACTTGGCATAGAAGTTCGTTGACATTACACATGTTTACCACGTGGATATAAAATGGCGCGAATTTTCCCTCCAATTACAATCGCCGGTGGAGTAATACATTTTTCTGCTTTGTTTACATTGCTATATAAACTAAAGACGGCGCCAATGTAGAGGATAATCGATATGTATGCCAAAATCAAAGAAAGGTTTGAAAATAATAGGAATGAGCTACATTTGAAAGACAGATCATGCAAATTGATGGAGTGTGCGGAGGAAGATAAAGAACCGCCTTTTAACATTCGTATGCAATTAACAATAAAACAGGACAAGTGTATCAACGCAGAACCAAATTCATTAGACAGGGCCTCGCGTGGCCTAGACTTGGTGCATTGTGAATGATAAACATTATTTATGAAAAGAGCAACGAAAGAATGTCATAAAGCAAATGCAAACTGCGAAACGAAACGGAACTCGAGTAGACTTTTCTCAATACATTTTTATAGACATTTTGCAGCAAAGCGAGAGCATTGGTTTGATTTTTCATTCAAAACCAATAAAGTTTTACTGTAATTAAAGGTGCTATGTTGAAATAAAGGGACCGTAGAGGTGACATCTTTAAATTGCTCCCTGAACGAGCAATGTAGTTATTCCCCCAGCACCAATAGCATCATCACACTCCCCTGCATGGCGCTGACATTGCTTCATTAGACTCATCAGTCAGGAACAACACCTGATTCCCATTCTAAATAATAACCCTCACCTGTTGCCCCTTATGACAGGTGTCAAGGGTCGCGTCCACATCCCCATATTTTTTTGACCTTACAAGGCAATTACTGAGAACGAGGACGACTTTGCCGTGTATCTACCTCTTGAATTAGATTACCAGCTGACATGTCGAAGTGGCACTTTGTAACGCCGTTACGTTCTCCTCGCCAATATCGTAAATCTCAGGTTATGTATGTCGCAGGTAGCAGTGGTGTGTTCAGAAAAATATATGTAAAGTATCTTCTTCTTCCCGGTCGTTTTCTCCAACACAGCACAGGCTAAAACAACGTGTCTACAGTTATGGATTCTATAAAGTACTGGTAGTACGTACTTGTGGCTGACGGGCCGCTTGTTTATGACGTCACTGAGTTACGTCTCAACAAACTACTGTGCTTGGTTTAGATGCAACAATTAGTGATGTTTTATTCTTTGATGTCATCCATGTAACTTTGATATAAGAGTTTCAGCAATTATTTCTTGCTCTTCCACTGGTTTAATGTAGATGACACTTGCATTCAGAACAAAAATGCAATATTGCATGCAACTTTGCGAATTCAAATTGTTTTTTATTCCATCCTGTTGAATAAAAAGTGTTTCTCTCTCTCTCTGTCTCTCTCTCTCTCTCTCTCTCTCTCTCTCTCTCTCTCTCTCTCTCTCTCTCTCTCTCTCTCTCTCTCTCTCTCTCTCTCTCTCTCTCTCTCTTTATAGATATGTATGTGTGTGTTCTGATATTTATATTCTTATATTTAGGTGAGGAAGGGAAGGTGAATGTGATGAATATTTTTAAAATGATATTCGTCACAAGGTTCATAGTTTCTTTAAAAGAAACGAGCTACCAACAATTACAAAAGTTTCAAGCAGTAAACAATGCTCCCAAATTGCCGAGCTTTACAAAAACGAGCTTCCACATCACTCTTTGCAACAGAGTTGTATATATATACAACAGACAGACAGTATACATAACATACGTTGCATGCTAGATTTGATTTCCTTATGCAAGAAAGGTATTTTTTTATTTTTGCTTACCTCACCCTCATAAACGTGTTCCATCCAAATGTTATAATGTTATTGTTGTATTGAATATTTCTATTCCTTGACGTCTTAACTTCGTTCTTCACAATTTAAAGCGAAACAGATTTGTATATCTCTGAACCAGTATTTCTTACTGATCGTTATGGACCAAGTGACGAAATTTTATATTCACTTTATTTCTCTAACCGCTATCTTATATTTTTTTACTTCTTCTACAGGTTATTCTTACAAAGCTTATTTTGCTTTCTCCTACCTGTTAATTGACACAAAGGTTTCATAGTAGTTACAAGGGGACGTAGGAGCCTGAAACGACAATGATGTTTCTGAAAAGCGTGGAACTATGTTTTTTTTTTTTTTTTTTTTTTTTTTTTTTTTTTTTTGTAGTTTACGTCCTCCAATGTTAAGTCATATCGGACGATGAATGGAATGGGTGAAATGATGCTCAAATGAGCCCATGGAGCTTAGATTTACCCGACATTCGTCTTTCAGGATAAGGGAAACCCCGGAAAAAGCCTTATCCAGGTAACTCACCCTGACCGAGATTCGAACTCGAGAACTATGTGTGACTTTGATATTTGGTTCTTTGCGACACAACGCAAAATAAAACAGTGACTTAATGCTCCAATAAGTTACAATTATACCACTTGAAAAAATATTAATAATGAATATCTAAAAATATTAACACAAAAGCAAATTCATCCACATATATTTTGTACTCTAAAGAGAACTACATGTTTCATGTTGCAAGACTTTATTCAACTTATATGGTTTAAAGTACTTCAAAGTTATACTACATTTATCACTAATTTTCCGGTAAAATTCAAGAAATGAATTCGATTCTCTTTTAGACATTTGTTATATTAAATCCACCGGAGAAAATAACAAGAAATATAAATTTTTTTATAAAGCATAGTTTGTAATGGGATATTTTCTTCAAAATTGTCCAGTCATATCCTTGGAAGACTCTGAACTACTTAAAAAAAGAATTTTGGTACCAACCTAGCATTTATTTTTTCGTTTCGCTGTTATAAAATATATGTAATTCGAAATTCATTTTTGCATTTATGATATAATATTTTCTATAATATGTAGGAAAATACTACTGTAAACTGAACTGCCTTAAAAGGATACAAGGAGCAGCATGAGAATTTAAACAATGCATTGCAAAAGCCGTTTTCCTGACGTAGTTAGTTTAAAACTACCTTCATTTTTTTAACCTCACTGGTTTTTCATGCACTAACACTTCAATTGCATGGAGCGAATCTCGGCAACTCCTCTCTTCCGGCATTTTTTTTTTTTTTACCTTGAAGTGTGAGCTCCGGTCTTTCCTCTTCTCTTCTATGTATATATGCTTTATAATAATTAATATAGTTAGCCGTATTCAAAATATTCTTTGTTTTAATATTATAGTCTTTCCAAATGTGATGACGTAATTTAGCAGATATTCTTAAAAATATGGTTCGGTTTTTATTTCTGTCTGTTAGAGCAAATAAAAAATAAATGCAGTTTTAGCATGTTAAATATTGCTTAGCTCAAAATCGTCGCAAAAAGTTTATCAGGCGTAAATTATATTGAAGTAACCATATTTGTTTATATACATATATAAGAAACGTGTGTAAATTTATGATTAATAGAAAAAGTTAATGTAAATATACCTGTTGTATCATATTATTATTTCAAAAGTAATTACCTGTTTGTATTTATTCCAAAAGCAGCGCTTAAGATCTCAGAAGGAACGCTAGAATTTCTTATATAATATATTAATTTTTAAACGCCAACAGCGGTCTCATTTTCAGTATTTGGCGCACTTCAAAAGTCATTTCCCAAAACACGCCTTTCTCCTGTTTAGATATTGTAATCACATACTGTTTTGTAGTGGTCTTCCATACAATTCATAAATAATAGTGATGGATGAAGTCGGACGTTTGACCACTCCACTGCAGATGCTTCTTTGAATATTCAAATTTGACATACACTAGTAAACAAATTAGAAATATTTCTTAGATGTAACAAAATTAAGATAGAAGTTGTCGAATATGTGAGAGAACTTCCTGATCAAATAGACAAGCCTGCAGTTCGAATGCACTAGGATGGCAAACAAAACTGGGAAACAGTTACTTCTGCCAGATAGCCCATATAAAAACAATCTTGTTGGTTACAACATAAAAGTGCTCGGGATAAGCCACTTTGTATGCAGCGTCCTTTCCGCCAGTCGGAGAGTCTTACGTGGTGTATCCTACATCGCCAGGACTCTTGCAAGACATTCTTCTAGACTGGACGTTTTACTTCCATACTGATCATCTGATATATTCAGGTACTGCATTCTAGCTTTAAACTATGTAAAACACCTACAAATATGATTTCAATATCAGAAATAATAGCCAATATTACGCATGCGGTCACATCTACGAGAAAAGCGTGGTTTGTTATTACTGTGTAACAATCTAAGAAGAAGATGTGTTGATCGAATAAAAGCTGCTTAATTGTTCAGAAATTTATTTGGATACTCCTTACCGAAATAGTCGACTTAGAATGAATAAACTTGTTCATCAATTTTTTCATACATAAAGCTTTACTTTCTTTAACACGTTTATCGAAGATGCCGAAGGTACCGAACATTTGATATTCGAAATTTCACAGAAATACAGGCACCGCTCAACATATATTTTTCAGAAAAAAATCCGACTTTATGTGTTTAGTGCGTGTTTGTTTGTTGCAGTGAACAGCATAAGTTGAAAAGGAATAAGTTAAATATAAAACCTGACGTCAAGTTAGTGTGCTGCTAGGATTTTCAAGAAATTCACCCATTACAAACTATTGCTTAAATGGATTGTTTTCCATAATTGTACTGTCTCAAACTTGCCCTTTTATCACAGAAAAAGCATTTATTTTCCCTCATCATGCAAACGGAACAGAATTTCTAGCCTTTACCAGGTCTTAAGCGATTTTACAATCACTTAAGCCTATTCCACAATTCCCACTATATTTACAGGAAAATGTGTAATAAAAGAATTTTTAAATATTTATCTAGATTAGTGTGAAGTCGATAGAAGAATAGATCTTCTAAGAATACTTCGTTGTAGAATCAGTCGAGAAGGTTACGTGATTTATATTCTTGTATATATTAGTATGTGTACACTAGACATTTACACCATGAAGGTTTAATTTTCCTAATATGTCTCTAAATAATCTTATACAACCTTTTCAAATCTATCATTATCATTGTTATTGTCCACTTCACATTTCGTATTATTTTATGAATGTATTTCAAAGGGAATGTTTTCCTCTGACCTAAAGCATCAAATTCTCCTACCTCTTCATTCTTACTTAATACATTTTCCCATGTTAGTTAAAAGAACTCATTCACAAACAATTTAGTTTGTTTGCATTCCAGAATGTAATGTTAAGTACTACCGACTTCTTAACATATAGGACATTTTTCCTTAATGAATCCATTCCTTATCCCACTTAGACTTTATTTCTGTTTTAAACCATGGAAGTCCTATCTTCTTTTCCTCCTTTGTCATAAATTGATCTCCAGCTACTTTTAAATGTTTAAATGTAACTTGTTTCAGTTATATGTTTATGCCCAAACAGCTTGTGATTTACATTCATAAAATCGTGGTGCCTTCTTTGAAGGTGATATTTGTATGGAGACAGTCAACATTTCAAAAGCCCAGCATCCCTTTGCAGTTCTCTCTGAGGTGATTTGTTGTGGACATTTTGGAATACTTTTTAAATACTGTATACCAAAGCGCCAGTCATCACATTGAACATAGCATATGCAAGAGAGAAAGTCTAAGTTCCCAAAAAATCTTTAATGAACCAAGAAGAGAAACATAGTCCTCCCACACTGTCAGCAAGAAGGGGGCAATGGTTGAGACACAAAAGATGGGACGTGGATTCATGACTTTGAAGCAGAATAAGAGAATCATCAGCTCCAGGGAAACGCCCGTCTCTACTAGATACTTGGAATTAAATTACCTGGACAATAGTCAAAATTCGAGCAAATGATTTTGGCGAATGTTCGTAATTTCCACTACACATCGATTGCTATTTCATATTTCTGCATAAGAAGCTATGACCACATATTCCACCATAGAGTCTCTATGCTAATGCAAAATCGTACCACAGGGAGCAGCATGCATTAACCACTTACTCTCTTCTTACGATTTAGTCATCACTCGTTCTGTTTGAGATCGCTTTCCCTAATTACCTAACAATCCACTTTCGGAACCATACAAAACGTTACATTACCTTAATATGCCGGACTTTTCCAAAAATAAAATTCTAAAAGAGAATAAAGCATCAACTAAGCGCTACTAAATTTTAAAAAATTGACTGGAACATTTGGAGATAAGTATATTAGAAACAAAGTATATGGAGTTTAGGTATGGTTTATTTTATTATTAGACTAACATCGCAACCAGTTCCTATCACTTGAATGTCTCCACGTGTGGAAGATATTCTGATATCTCTGGCTAAGTTAGATATGAAACGATTCCTACCGGTTAGAAGCGGAGTATTAACGTACTCTATTCCAACCACTGAAGATTGTGATCGAAGCAACCCCGCTTTCATCCAGTAGGAATTAATTTGTATCTAACATATGTCAATAAATATAGGATAATATCTCCGTCACGAGGAGTAAATCACGTGCTAAAAGCTGGTTTTGTTTTGCTGTTATAAACACCTTAGCTATGGGGCCAGTATAATTATAAAATGTATTATAAATGTGTTCATTGTTTCTAAGCTCACTCTCGTAGATGTATTGCACAGAGAACACATTTATATATTATATGTAAATCATATTATACTAAGAATGTAACAAAACAGAAAAAAAGCTGAAGTGAATACTTTTAGGGGATGAAACGTTTTTATGAACAAACTCCGAGAACCTTCCTCGGATCTTGCTTGGATCTTGATTTTGTGTTCCTGAGAGGAAGGATCGTGTTCCGTGAAGAACAGCCATGATTTCATCACATTTGTCAATGAAACGGTATCGTTCCTGTTAGGTTGCACTGGATTGGGGAAGATACCTCGCACATTGCGACCTACATGTGTTTAGTACCACCACAAGAAAGGAATGTAGGGAAATAATTTACAGGTTACAGGTAGAAAGGCTACCAAAACCCTGTTTGAGCTGCCTGGATACGGCGATGAACGACCTGTCGACTAAGCAGCCATCTAGTTCCATAGGGAGTACGCTTTTCTTTAAGCAAGCTCCATTTTACAGCACCAATATATGCCAAGAAACCTAGAATCACGCTTAAAATGTAAGGAGAAAATGAAATGAAAAGGAAATGATAGCAAGAATGTCGTGGTAAATGAGAAACTAATTAGTATTCCCCTACCAACCCGAAAACTTTAAGTTCAGAGAGAGAGGTTGACAGCAAGCGAACCCAGAACCTTCCGAGTGAACCTCAACGATACGGCTGAGTCAGTTCTAGTAATTATTGCAGTGGCTCTAAAATGCACAGTCCCTGTGTAACATTGTTGCAGCAACTAGTCATCTTCTCATTGTTCTCCTGATAATAGAACGTTCTCCTGGGACACATCAGCTTATCCAAAATTCAACATTAGGACTGAACATTGCTTACATTTATCATTTTCAAGACTTCCTTTAATATAAACAATATATATTTCTTTTATAGTGAAGGACATACTCCTAAATATAATTGTACTATCAGGAGAACAAAACGTTTGCGAAACAAAGCATTAAACCGTCAAACTTTGATCTTCTGCTAGAAACAAGCACTCTTCTAAAGTGGTGAAACAGTTGTTATATACTGTGTGAGAAAGAGTTATCATATTCACGTAAGTAGGTTTTATAAGGGAGTACCTATAGAAAAATAATATTCATCACCGAAGTGCTCCGATTCAGTATCGACTTCCATGGAATAATTTTGAAAACGTCGACAGCAGTGGATGTGCATTAAATCTGCGGAAGAAACATGTAGATGAAGTTAAATATGCAAAAACATATACTTATTTATTGGAAAGTCTCGAATTTATTGGATTCAAAAGCATTATTTTACTTCATCACGAAGGTGTGATTAATCAATATGACATCATTCTTTTGGGTTATAAGTTATCAGCATTTTTAAATGGCTCTAAAATAGGTAGAACGTAAAAGACGCTCCCTCCGCTAGGATATGGCCTGAAACATATAACACCCCAAGGAAACTTGGCATATTCATCTTTGAAATGGCTCTAATCAGGATCCGAAAGTCACACAGGAAGCTCAGATATGTTAGACAAGTGGTTCTCCAAAATCTACAGTAAGTATGAGATTTTAATGAGCTTCGAATGAGGGATTTGGCTGGTGTCCTACAGAAGGTATTTTGTGCACCTTTGTGTCTCAAGAGGCGTCCTCCTGGAATATGGGATGAGATGAAAGGACACTAAGGGTTGTGAGGCTTAAGGAGAAACATTAGAGGTCAGACTCTCGAACATCTGCATATTGAAACTCCCTGCTAGTGGCTCTTACAACCGGCTTCCCTCCCTCGCTGTGGACTTTCATATCTCCTGAAGCGCCATGGATCCGAGGTCGAGAATTTACAGAGAACAATGCACAACGACACAAGAATATAGAAATAGCGAATCAGGATGAAAGATGAAAGCAATGAGAAGTGAGGTAAAATGGAGGGACAGGAAATTCAAGGGAGGTAAGTATTCCTCCAAGCATTCGGCAAGGTACCTGGGTAAACGACTGAAAAGGAGAAGGTTCGGCCACGGGTTTCGACACAATGATCTTCTGAATGTGGGCCACCGCATTCACTTAAATTATATTGAAGAGCATACGTGTTTCATAATATTGTTTGAGTATGTTATTTTTGTGTAAAACTTTTATGACGTACTTTTAGAATTAATTACGTAGTATAACTTAGGAAACCTTTGAATATCACTGACTATGCTTAGATGGATGCATATAATATTTAAATACGCCTAATAAGTTTGGAACAATATTAAGAAATCAAGGGTGTCAAAAGGCTATTTCTTTTAAGTTTGATTCATTTATTTTTATATGTTTTTAAACTCCTGAAGATGAATAATACAACTCACTTTGTTTTATCAGAACGACCATATATATGATGACGCATGAAGCATAAATGCAACTAGAAACTTCACTTGGATTTAGCTCGTATACGTGTTTCTTCAAAGAACTGGACACTTTTTGTGTCGGAAGTCTGTAGTCAACATACAACTTTTATCAGATTATATTTCTATTTTCGACACGGTTCTATCTCATATCTCTACTGGCTACTGCACCAGTCCCTAAATAAACCTCTTTCGGAATCTGACATCCCTCTATGGTTTTACGGAATGCCTTAGCGGGACTTTCCTCAATAGCACAACAAATTGGCTGCTTTTAAATCCAGACAACCTGAACTAGAGATACAACGGCAAGATACAACTGAACATGCATAAAATGTGAAACTGTCTAATTGAGAATTTTATAGAATAATTACCAGAACCCGCACCTTCGCTGTTTAAAGTGTTATACCCGGAATTATTTTTGTACTTTTGTCTCACCTCTTCCTCCTCTACCCTCTCTCTACATTTTTGCCTCTTTCCCTCTATTTTTCTCTCCGTATTGAGTTTCTTTCCAGTCCGTACTCTCTTCTTTTGTTCTCTTTGTGACTGCTAAGTGATGTTTTGAAAACTGGTAACAAAAATCTAATAACAATACGAAATACTGCTCCTCCTGAAACCGATTTACATTTATCTATTGAAAATACTTTTAGTTTCTTAGATATTAATTCTAATGAAACCTACGTACCAAAAGCTTTTATAAACTATTGGTTTTTTAAAATGTTTAAAAATGAAACAAAATTTAAGAACAAAACTTTTCTAAGTGGAATATAATCTAAGTTTCATAACAATGATCTGGGTCTTTCTTGTGTAAGATGCAGTCAAACACATATGGATCTCACGTTCAAGAGGTCTCGAGCTCGAATCTCGGTCAGGGTGAGTTACCTGGATAAGGTTTTTCCGGGGTTTTCCCTTATCCTGAAAGACGAATGTCGGGTAACTCTAAGCTCCATGGACCCTGGACTCATTTGAGCACCATTTCACCCAACTCATTCACCGTCCGATATGACTTAACTTTGGAGGACGTAAATTTCAATAAAAAAGCACACACACATGGATCTAACCTCGTACACACAGACGCAACACACACCTCCTCCGCGCTGTTGCTAAGTTCCATAACTATTTTTATCAATTATCCATCCAAAATAAAACTTTTTAAAGGTTTAACACCCTTCGTCCTAGATCACATTGAACCATGAATAAAATTGGGGAAATTATACTCAATTTAGTCCGGAATCTATAGAGTTCGAAGTTACCCGACATCCACCAAATCAAGACAAAGGAAAAGCTTACCCGGACAATTCAAACTAGCCGAGATTCAAACTAGGGATCTATTAAGTATGAGACAACACACCTCCTTCACACACAGAAGCGCGCTAATGGAACGATGTTAGAAAATGTAGTTACAGTTTTGTTGCATGAATGAATGTTAATTTATTATTATTATTATTATTATTATTATTATTATTATTATTATTATTATTATTATTATTATTATTATTATTATTATTATTATTATTATTATTATTATTATTATTATTATTATTATTATTATCATTATTATTATCATTATTATTATTATTATTATTATTATTATTATTATTATTATTATTATTATTATTATTATTATTATTATTATTATTATTATTATTATTATTATTATTATTATTATTATTATTATTATTATTATTATTATTATTATTATTATTATTATTATTATTATTATTATTATTATTATTATTATTATTATTATTATTATTATTATTATTATTATTATTATTATTATTATTATTATTATTATTATTTAAATTCGGTTTCTTTAAAACTGTATTCGAAGAAATGGAGTATCTAAAACCTATGTTAAGAACAGTGTTTTGGAAGCTGTGGAAGCCCTTCTCAGTAAGAGAACTTCCTCTACCGTATAAAAGAGAGCAACTGTTGATTTAATATGGCATTTTACATGTTTGACAAATCAGTATAAATGTTAATTTACGAAAACATATTTAATTACATACAGTCTTCAGTAAGCAGCAAGTTTAAGTTTAAAGACAGGAAACACGTGTGATAAAGTAACGTTAAAGAAAGCTAATATATTTCATTTTAGCTAGACAAAATGTAATTTTTATGAAAATACTTCCTGATAATACTTTAATTGGGGTTTTCATGCTGGAAAATTGCAGTACTCAAATGAACTGCACGGTGTCAGTATCTTGTAGTTGCTGATAGTAGAAGCTCATGGTGTGTATTTAGACAAACAACTACCTTTGTTACCAACGGAAAGTCCTCCCCCCCCCCTCTTTGACTGTTGAATCACAAGTTATTTTTCAGAGAAGTCGTGTAGTGAACTGCAGTTGTGCTGTCAATTACTTGCTGACATTGCTACTGCCTTGTCCGGTGAAGAACTAAGTAAGTGTTTGTACTCATATTATTTGGTATTAAGTAGACTACACAAACACAAAATACAGTGTCGGTTTAAAAGAATCGCGCCGTGCTATGCCGTTATATCTGCGTACGTGTGAGTTGCTCAGTACCGGACGATAGCAATTTTCCCAGTACGGTACGCGAAGGTATATTTTTATTCCCTGAACTTGCACTGACATTAGATTAATTGTTGTTTATAGGTATTCCTGTCAACATGGGGACCAAAAAGAAAGGAAAATGGTTAGAAGAAAATATGAAATAAGCAATAATGAATGTGATAGAAGGATCAATAAGCCTGGGAGTAGCAATATATATTGCTGATACATTAACATCGACTCTGTGTAAGTTGATGTTGCAGGAAAAGGTAGAAAAACAGAAGAACAAACCAATAGCAAAGGGACGCAAGACTAACATTAATAAAACATAAGTAGAGAACCTAAAATCTGTGCCAACAGAAACTGGAAATAGTGAAGAGCCTTAGAAGACTAAAAGAAAATTAAATTTTGGAACCAAAACCAGTGTTGATTGAATTGTTCTAACAGAGTGTATCATTTGCTTAGAAATCACAGACGAGGTTTGGGTTCAGTGTGTATCGTGCAAGGGTTGGACAAATATTGAATGCACAGGGCAAGAGAACATTGATTTTTATTGATGTGATCACTGTGTTTAAAAACGTTTCATTAGTTCTAAGACATTTTTATTTTGTTGTGATAATTTCTAGAGAACCTTTTGAAAAATGCGTTATGTTACCGTGTTCTGTTTTTATCTCAAAAGTACAATAATTATGATAAGAATAATTATCTTGTGATTTATAATGCAGTTCCTTTTCCTTTATTTAGAAATATTTATTTATTTACGTTTGTCCGGTACTGGGAAACACTTTTTGAGATGCGCAGTTATCACTAATATTTACTTTAGTTTTTAACAGTCAACATGACTCGCGTTCATGAAATTTCACTACTAATGTTGTTTCTGTATGTTATTAGCTTCATGATAATAGTAACACGCTACTTGTTCTCCATTGTATTTTCTTTAAATGTTGAAGCAAAAAAAAAAAAAAACTTAGGTGTGCGATACTGGGCGCATCTCCCCTGTATAATTTGGTAGAAAACTACAAATCAATTTGAATTTAAATATTTTAATTTATAAAACAGAAGTTCTATTCGATAAATAACAGGTACTCTTTCAGACTAGATATATGTTATTTACTTTCATTTTAATAACATTAGCGCTATACATCAGTGGTAATGAGGCATCAGTGGTATACGATTTTTAAGGAAGCCTTCCTTATTAACCGTACATTACTTCCGAAGCACCAATCTTTATTAACCTGATTAGTGAGCTAGGAATGCCTTTAACAAAAACTGATACAAACTTTTGTGTTAGAGCATTTTTAACAAATGATACACTGCAGCATATAAATGTTGCTTCTGCTTTATCCTTGAAGGACTGACTACCACCAGCCGTGTTTACTCAGCTCGCAATTTGGATCTCACCTTGAGCGCTTCACGCATTTCGTTTCACAGATTTCGAAAAATGCTCCAAAGAGCGAACGAGCAAGCGAGTTAAGCGCCAAAAGGGACGAGTAGTAAAAATAAATGGTGACGGAGAAAGGGGGATAAATCAAAGCAAGGATTACCCCTCAACTGAAAATATAACGTAACAAAAGAAACAGAAAACCCAGAAAGAAAATAAAGCTGGTGGCAGTGCCAGTTTTAACACAATGGAAAAAGAAATCCATTCTACGAATATAATACTCGAATGGCCTTCTCTGCCTATTTCTTATATGTACTCTAATTGTATTATACAAAACATAGGTCGCTTCTATCTACTTTACTTCTCTATAATACAGAGCTCTTACAATTTAAATAATACGAATTTCTTTACCCATTATTTTCAGAAAAGTAATTTACTGTTTACTTAAGTGAGTTTTTATTTGTCACTAGCCCATGTGAAAAAAAAAAAAGAATTCCTCTTTTTGAAACCCAATAGGAGACGCACTTAATATATAATTTTAAGAAAACTAAACGTACATTACGAATACCTCGGAAACATCCAGTGTAGTGCTTGCGTCCTCTAAGTCATTTCACACATTTATATTTAATGAAGCATTTTGTGTAGGTCTTTGTTAAGTTATTGTAATCGCGTTACGAGAATGGCGCAAACCGACCTGTTTACCCGAGTCGTCATGGCTCCATTTGGAACTAATAGTTTAAAATAAAACATTGGTCTTGTAAACCAAAAATAAGACTTTTAAAACATCAAAGGAAAGAAATTCTTATCGTCCAAAATAGTATAAAGCCTGTATAAGGGGTCGACCGGCTTGAGGTCTTCAGTTCAGTGGATAGTGACGAATGCAGCTCAATCAATGTGAACTATAACTCAGCAGCTCATTTCGGTTTATTCCGAGTTTGTGCAACAGTGTCTAAGCCCGGAGGGGCGAGGGTTGGAGGTCGGTAGTACGAGCCGCCACCGGCGAGTTTCAGTGTGTACATATGTTTGCTATTGCTTCTCTTTAGAGCTCACTACACTTAATATCCACTCGCCTCACCGCTCTCTCCTTCTCGTCAGTGGCATACATGCGAAAGATCTTCCAAAGCCAATTATACTTCAGTAACAATCACGCAACCGAGCGGGATGGCTCAGGCGGTTTCGTCTGTGGCCCGCATTCGGGAGGCCCGAGGTTCGATTCCCGTGGTCGACCTATCTGATCCATGAGTTATTTACGGGGATTTTCCCGGGTCGCTAGGCGAATGTTGGGTAGATAATTACATCTCCCGAATTTCCTGTCCCTCCATTTCATCACCATTATCATTTCGTATCATCTCTCATCTGGTGGTCTCTTTCAGGGTAGAAGTGTCGGCGGGTATCTCGGCGGTGTATGACGGGATGATATGCTCTGAGGTAAACTACTTCCTCCTCCGGTAGGTCAGTTGCCGGTCTCCGCTCCTCTGCTGGGACCATTTCGGGACCGCCCGCCTGGGGCTCAGATCGCCTGTCTGGGACCATTAGGGCTCGACTGCTGCACTCGTTGCCGTCTCGCTGTGGGGGAGCGAGTTCTGGCCTGTCCTGGCCTGTCCTGGCCTGTCGGGGGAAGTCTCCATCCAAGTAAACTGTAAGGACCCTGCCCTCTGTACTGTAGTGGCTCCTTGGGACGGCCGCCCTCTGTCTCCTACGCCTCATCCTTCCTCCCGGGTGTGCCTCCAATTGGGAGGTAACAACGGGCGCAGCATGGTGGCCTACGTACCGAATGCCCTCCGTAATGAAATCCCAATCCCAAGAGTCACGCAAGTGAAAAGATGGTGAAAATACATCGATAAGCACACTGTCATAAAAATGTATCTATCTACTTTCCTATAATTACTCAGCACTTTTGTTACTAGCATAGATTGGAATAGCAGTACTTGTGATATCGAGGTTGTTCTAATTCCTTTGTTACGGTTTTTGGTGGGCAAATTTCCGTTGAAATAGCAAACTGACATAGCCATGCAGGTACACCACAAAGGGATAGCTCCGAGCCCTAATATCTCTCATCATTTCCATAAGTTGTGGAAGTGAACAGCGTTTCTATGACAACGGGGATGTAAGTGCACCACTGTGTTTCCTTGGCAACGCTTCAGAACGCATGTCCCCGAGCCATTGTAAACACGGAACCTGGGGGAACTGAATATTAGAGATCAGTTAACCTCTGATTGTACTGTATCGAGGTATCTCGAAAAAAATTATTGTATATCTCGAAAATCTAACCGGATATTAAATGACTTCGATTGTGCAAATACATTGTTATTTTATGAAGGTTTCCCTGTGTTCTGGCATCACGAATATCTACATTCTTGGTGCGACTCAGTGCACTAAAATATATTGAAAATGATGTCATTGTAACAGTCACATAACTTATGCAGTCATTACCAAATCTAGTTTCAGGTGCGTTCGATACTGTGGAGCAGTACCTAATAACCTCAAAATAGCTCACCTCACGCTTCAAGTGTCAAATTGAGCTGTTTTATAAACTAAGAGTTTGAAACACATTTTAAACTTGTAGATCATTAAAGTTAGCTTAGATGAGCGAACTCCATCAACTTTGGTTTTTAGATGACTACTATTCTATAACCTTATATTTCTGCATTATGCTACAGTATTTTAACTATAACAGTTATAAATAATTGGTATTGAAAGGAAAGAAAAGAACACTTTTAAACATGTCGACTACCAGAAAATCCACACCCAGAATGTGGGTGATCAAGGTAGGGTTTACCAGCATAAAGATTTGCATCTCCTTGAGTTCGTTAGGGACCCCTTCCTTGGTAGCGCACATTGTCGTCCGGATCCTCTTCACCTTCAACCCTGCCCATCATCATTTCTTCCTAGACTTCATGTGCAATGCTGCACTACAATTACTGGACCTCCTATCTCTTACTATTCAATGCACTTAACTATTAGTATACAAATTCCTTAGCAGTTGACTTCAACTTTTATCTGCACACTAACACACAATGAATATAAATAACATATTTCACGTATCACTAATAGGGAGGTTAACACATCTGGTGAGGGCTATCTGCAAACACAGTCTATTCCAGAAACGGAGCAGGGGTGGTTTGTTGCCTGCGATGTCCCTGCCTGAAGTCCAACTGTTTTTTCCAACTGACTTCTGGCTAAGTGAAATCAGAATTGCTTTCTGCTTGCCTTAGTAAACTGGAATAGGCTCAAAACGCTGCAAAGTTATGAGGGTATTTAGGGAAATAAAACAGCTACTCAGCTGGGTTAAACCTTATGTGATATCTTATGTTGTTTTGAACTTGTGGTTGGCATCACTACATGTACTGCCAAAAACTTGGTAAAATATGGTTTAGAGTCATGTAGAAAACCTATCCTCGACAAAGATAGCTAGAAAATTTCTTAGATCTATAAAACACGCTTTTAGCATCTTTCTTAACCCCATAACGCCCCTTGTTACATATGTGTAACATTGATATTTTTGCTCATTATTTCGACTCAGATTATGCTGTTCCTCTATTGTTTGCTGTAGCACATCTGTATCAAGCTTAGGAATGCACTCTGGTGGATTATGCAGTAATTATTTGCCCCTGATAGTGACTGTACAAAGTTGAATTCAGCTGTTTTCATGGTTAGTAACAATGGCACAGTAGGTGTGTAAATTATTAATGTTTTAGGCATTAAAACCACACCTGTATATTAAATATGAGAAACATCTGTAGAAAAGTGGTATTAGAATGGTTTACATCCCTTTATATGCTTTAAACTTGGCTAATCTGCTTTTGACAGCACTAATTTTTTACGCGTTACAAGTAACTTTGGGCATTTAAGGTTAGGTACAGTCAACCCACAAAACTCAAATGTAGGCGTTAATTTGTGTTTTTTAATCATTGTTTTAGTCGAAATCCGTGACATTTTCTGTAGTTTAGACAGTGATTTGTCTGAATTCTCAAAATTAGTAGATGACGAAGAAGAGGAAACTTTCTTTTTTTTAATTTACCTACGTCCTCCAAAGTGAAGTCAAATCGGACGATGAATGGAACGGATGAAATGATGGTCAAATGAGCCCAGGCTCCATTGAGCCTAGAGTTACCCAACGTTCGTCTTTTAGGGTAAGGGAAACCCCCGGAAAAAACCTTATCCAGGTAACTCACCCTGGCCGAGATTCGAACTCGGGACCTCTTGAACGTGAGGCAGACTCGCTACCATCTACGCTACCGAGGCGGGCTAAAGGAAACCCTTAATGTCAAAAATTTTCATGGTGATTCTGTAGACCAAACTGGCTCTTCTGATAATGTGCTTGCAGATGTTGATTTAGGTGATTCTCTAGGATCACCAACGGCTTGAGTGGAAGAAGGGTACATTTACTCCCAGCATACATTTATCCGTATTCCAAAGGAAATTCCAACTCAGGTGTCTTCTCTTGTGCAGTACCTCAAAAGCTTAGTTACTAATGAACTGCTGGATATGCAAGTGGAAGAGACAAATTTATATAGTACCCAAAAGACTGAACGTAGTATAAACACCAATAGGTCAGAAAAAGAGAAAGTTTTGGGCATGTATCTCGGAATGGGGCTTTGCCAAATGCCAAGTATACGTTGCTACTGGGAATAAAGCATTCGACCTAGCGCTGGGCTGATTCTTGCTGGACCTGGTAATCTACGAGGGCTGTTCAATAAAGAATGATCACAATTTTTTTGACAACATACGTTTGCTCATCCTCATAATTTTGATGGTGCTTCTTAAAATAGTCTCCCCGGAATGCAATGCACTTGTCCCAGCGTTACTGACAGTCCTCAAAGGCATGCTGGAAACCATTTTTTGAGGGATCCTTCAAAATCGCCTCCGCAGCCTTCACCACTGCTTCTGATGATGGATTATGCCTTCCACGAAGGCGTTTGGGGGATGCACTTCACGTTGAATTTTGCAAGATATTCAGCAACAACATTGACAATATGCGGCCGCGCATTATCGTGGTGCAGCATCTAACATGCTTCATGGAAATGTGGTGTTTTGCGCCTGATATGGACTTGCAATATTTTCAAGACATCCCTGTAGTATTGTCCAGTTACTGGTTTGTGCAGGCACAACATGCTGATAAACCATTCCATGAATGTTGTGACTTTGTGGGCTCGTAGAATTAAAAGCTCGAGTTGCAGATATTCCAAATGTTCTTTATTTCCGTAGAAATACACTGTTCAATTCTCACGTAACAACATTACGTCACATACACAACACAATCTACCAAGGTCGATTACAGTAACAAACAGCGTTCTGATTACATCAGCTCTCGTTACAACAACACTCTACAGCTGTTTACTGCTTACGACTGTTCTCGACTGACTCTTGGCGATTCGTCGCCTTCTTAAATACCTCATTGATAAATTCTAAATATTTCCGGAACAATAAAGAAACCGAAAAATCTCTATCAATCAAGATGTCACCAGAAATCTACATTTATCTCAGTTTGTTTGTTTCAGTAGACCTGTATCTCGCGCAATCTTTAACTGCTTATGCAAGCTCTTTATTACCATGGAACACTATCTGTCTGCTATCTATTTGCGCCGAAACGCTTATGCCCGTTCCCACGACAATATCAAAGAATGAGATAACCATAACTTTCCCAGCAGTAGCAACCAGTTTTGCTTTCTGGAGGGGTTGGTGTTGAAGGAGATTTCTACACTGAGCTTTGCTGATTCCTCTCAGGATCAAAATGATGTAGCCAAGTTTCATCAGCAGCGATTACCTTTGTAAGAAACTCCGGATCCTCCTCTACCATCAACTTTAACTGCATGTTGCCTCCATTGCAGCGGTAGGCGATACTGAACATGTCTGAACTTGCCTGGTTCTTACAGATGGGAACCAGGAATACCAACAATGAAACTACTGCGGACTGTTTGTTTCACATTAAGCTAACAGAATATAATAAGATTTAATGATAGTGCAAAAAATTATGACCGTAAAAGATTACGATCTTTCTTTGTGGAACAGGCCTCGTAGAAGAGGCTGACCAAGTGCTGATGACATGCCAAACTGAATAAAAGTTCGGCAACTACCGTTGTTTCTATTGTGAACTGTCAAAAAACAAAACAGATTACTTCGTCATATGGAAGGAATCGCGTGAGCGGTGCAACATATGCAAAAATATCAATTCAATTGTTTGGTGTGAAAAATGTGAAGCTTATTTATTCTTGAACAAGGACTGAAATTACTTTAGAAGATTTTACACATAAACTGTGTAGTTTGATATAAATTTTCTACGCTTTATATGCAATTTTAAAAGAAAAGTGTGCTTCATGTCAAGATTGACTTTTGCATCCACTAATGCACACTATTACACATATGTAACATGCTGTAAAAAAAGGACCTAAATGCTGAAAAATATATTTTTCACATGAAAGTGAATTTACTGTCAATAAATAAGCTTGAAATTGTTTGTAAATGTTTTTTTTACTAAACCTGTTCTATGGTTGGACATTAAAGCGTATTGTACAGTAGGGCAATAAGGAACCTTATTTTAATTTTTAAGTAGCCACTTCAGGAGACATCTGTAGTGCATTTTATAATTATACCGACATCGCAACCCACATGTTGACAACAATAAAACGAAACCAGCACCTATCACATAATTCATTGGCTTGGGAAGATATTCTGGTGTTTCTAGTTGGTTAAATTTAGATGTGAATCGATTCCTGCTGGTGAAAGCGGGGTAGCATCTACTCCAAGCTCTTCTAGATGCCGTTAAGGACTAAATATAAAGCAGGACCCATTTCTAGAATATAAAAGCAGAATGAGGAAGCTGCCTCGCACAATCTCTCTAACTGCCTAGATCAAGTAGAATCTCTTGATAAAACCAGCTAAAGAACGCAGACATTGAAACCAAAATGCAGCTTGTTGATTGAACAGATTTTGGGAAACAGTGAAGATATTATTTGCAATTGAATCATGTAATTATTGTGTATCTAAGTTCTTGTTTTGATGTTTAACGATTCCAGTGTCTGATCATAACTCATAACCAGTAGTACTTCATCCGAATACGAAACATCTTATTTTCTGTAACTAAAGTTTGCATTTTTGTTAATTATATTAACTATCTTACCTGCCAACTTGTTTATTTTCAACGCTATATTTTTAGGATTGTGTCCAGTTCTATTTGCTTGCATCATTATCAGAAAATCTTGCCTATTTTATTCCTGTTTATCCAATCCGCGCTCTCTAGAAATAATAATTATTATTTCTTTAAAGTCACAGTAAGTTCTGATGCCTGTCTCTGTGAATAGAGTTGTTAGCTTCAGTATTTTTCTACTTTTGATTCTTCATCTCCAACTGCCAATCAAAGTAACCACAAAATACGGATTTTCTTTCCGCAGCAAATCAGAGGCATATGGTGGTTCCGAACAAAAGCAACTTCATTGACTGGAATAAACCTCATCCACCGAACCATTCCAGATTAGACAGTTGGTGACACGACCACGTTCAGCTATCAGCGCGGTAAACCAGCCGGAAAATTCGAAATCACACTGATCCAAGTCTCACAAAGGAAAATCATAATCCTTTCTTGAAACATTTGCACGTACCGGGAACGCCCTCTTTTCTCTTGTGGACCCATGAACAAAAGGCTTTGTTAGCAGAGAGGGCCACGCGACTCTGGGACACAATGCCGGACACAACCCCATTCATCCGGAGAGCAAGGCACCGGAGAAAGATAATTAAAATGTAAAGAACTTATCTGCACCGCCAATCAAAATAACTCTTGGAGAATCCGGTTCCGATCACGCATGCGTGTTTTAGCTTTTGTAGAAATGTGGCACTCGTCATTTCGTGACATGACGCGTCGCATTGATAATCTTCTTACTTTTAGTTCTGTGAGAAAGCAATGGAGCACTTGAGGACGGTAAGGGCTACTATAGTCAATCTTTGTGAGAGGTGACTAGTGTTATTAATTAAAATAACAAATATAGCAGATGAAAAATTAATCAAAGGATAAATATTTAAAATGTTAATCAAAGCATAAGATAACGGCGTCTTTTGTCGCCAATTTTATTTAATATCTATATGAACGTATTCATAAACAAATGGCTAAACTTTTATATAGAAATTTATAATAAATAATGAAAAATTTAGTATTTGCAGTAATATACTATCACTTGCAGATAACCTGATGATATTAGGTTTCTCAAAAGACAGTATCTACATACCCAAGAAGCATTATATCCTACAGGGTGTATCGAAACGACTCCGAACGAATATATAGAAGTAGTTGCTCAGCTTCTCTGACACATAAATAGCTTTTACTGCCAATATAGCCACATAAAAACACCCCAGAATGAGTGTGAATTAGACAGTTACAGGAACAACGGCGCGTGCCTCACGCTATCAAAGTTCGCAGGCAGGTGACACACCTTGCCGCCTGCTATAGCTGATTGTAGACATCGCGACATACTCCACGGTAGCTTGCTTGCTACTCTTAAGAATTTCTTTGGCTTGTGGAACTGCATAAAAAGCTATTGCTTAATTATCCGTTTATGGGTATTTAACGTGTACCAACATTCCGTTATAGCAGTCCATGACGGCAAATAAACTGGTGCAACTTAAACAGTTCAGAGGGAAATTAATGCTGGTCAGATTGAGGATGGAAGCATTAAATGATAAAAAGAACAGAGAACAATACCAAGGAACTGTAGATTAAAGTTAACCAAAACTAAACGATTTATGCAATGAGACAGGCATTTTATTTCACTGTGTTTAATAAGACTAACATACGAGAGCTGTTCAGTAAAGAATGATCATAATTTTTTACGCCATACTTTTTCGCACTAAAATTCAATCGCATTATATTTTGTTAGCTTAATGTGAAACAAACACGCCGTAGTAGTTTCATTGTTGGTACTCCTGGTTCCCGCCTGAGAGAACCAGGCAAGTTCAGACATGTTCAATACCGCTGCAATGGAGGTAACGCGCGAGGAACAATATTCTTCTTTGAAATTCTGCTTTCGTCTCAACAAATCTTTAGCTTCTGCCTAAAAAATGTTACAGGAGGCTTATGAAGTCTGTTCTTCCCTACAGCACAGCTCGAAGGTGGTTTAAAATGTTTAAAGAGGGAGACAATCAATTTCAAAGGAAGGTGGCCCCGGTGGTCCAGTTACTTGCTCTTACGGAAGAAACCATCAACACTGCTGCTACAATTGTGAGAGAGGATCGACAAATTGCCTTAAGATCACTTATGAAATACTGAACATTTCATTGGGTGCCACCCACACGTTGGTGACAGAAACATTACACATGGGAGGTGTTTTTGCGCGATGGGTTACAAGAGTGTTTATTTCCGAACAAAAGGACATTTGCATGCAGGTCTGTATGCAGTTAAATTTGATGTAAGAGGAAGATCCGGAGTTACTTTCAAAAGTAATCACTGATGATGAAACTTGTCTACAGCATTTTGACCCTGAGAGCAAACAACAAAGCTCAGTGTGGAAATCTCCTTCATCAGGAACCCCCCCCCCCCAAAAAAAAATGGTGGTTGCTTCTGCTGGGAAAGTTATGGTCATCTCATTCTTTGATTTTCACTGAATGGTTTAGGAGCATGTTTTACCTGCCCACACATCAGTAAATGAAAAAATCACAGGGATTTCCTGAAAACATTGAAAGTCCATATCAGGTACAAAAGTTCGCATTACCATGAAGCAGGCTGGATGTTGCACCAGGATAATGCGCGGCCGCATATTGCCAATGTTGCTGCTGAATATCTTGCAAAACACAACGTGATGTGTATCTCTCACCCTCCCTATAGTCCCGATTTAGCCACCTGTGACTTTTTTCTGTTCCCTTACTTGAAGAAACGCCTCCGTGGGAGGCATTATCCATCAAGAGAAGCAGTGGTGAAGGCTGCGCAGGCGATTTTGAAGGATCTCTCAAAAATGGTTTCCAGCATGTCTTTGAAGACTGGCAGAAACGCTGGGACAAGTGCATCGCATTCAGGGGAGACTATTTTGAGGACCATCAAAATTATGAGGATGAGTAAAGTTACGTTGACAAAAAAAAAAAGGTTCATTTTTTATTTAACAGCCCTCATATTAGCTGAAATGCTAACATTTATAACTGAAAAGGAAGCTGCTGATTTTACAGTAACTGGTTGAAAGTACTGTGCAATTAGGGTCTTATCAAAATGAACAATCTTGGAGCTGTCGGAGTCATTATCAACTTTTTCACAAGTAACTGTTCTTTATCCCATTACCTGAAAGGTAGGCTAGGGTCACTGATAAAGATCAAGGAACAATGCTTTTGTTTTAGTGGCCGGTGGGTCCCAATAACAACTTTTGAGGTTCGCACGCCAGTGTTGCTGTACCACCTAACCACAAAATAATGTAATATTTAATGCTGCATAAAATTATACCTAAGAGAGTTTCGAAGCTGCGACACCGAAATTTGGACTAGTTAATTTAAAAACTACAAAACGGCTGCATTCGTTCGGTGTCGTTTCAAAACAACCTGTATACGTAATATGCCTAAACTACATAATATCAAAATATCGAAACAGAAAACGAATATGTGTGCATAAATAAAATCTCAATTATTATTAAAAAGATAAAGATTGTGGCATGCAAAAAACACGGGCCAATATGTGTAAAACTAATACTTGAAAATAATGTAATACAATAGATTAAGTCCTACAATTGATTAGAATATAAAATAACTTACACAAGGTGTAATAGTCTGGAAGAAACTGTGGTATTACGTGCATTGAAAAATTAAATTGGCAAAGAAAGTAGCATTAAGTTATATACAAGGGGTGTCCAGAAAGTAAGTTCTGTTTCAATTTATATCCGCTGCAGCGCTGCAATCGCAGTTCCGCACTTGCGCAGTAGACGCTATGTATCAAGGAGTAGAAACGTGCGCCATTGTGAGATTGCTGTCAGCCACATACGCTTTGTTGTGCTTGTTTACAATGTCGGTGCTGACTGAAAGTCCCGCCGCCTGTGAAATCAGATCTGTGATTCGTTTTCTGAATGCTAGGAAAGTGAAATCAATTTAAATGTATCGGCAAATTTGCGATGTCAAAAGGTGTTATGTTTCTTCACGACAACGCACGACCACACACTGCAAATACGACGAAAAACATTGTACAGGGATTTGGCTGGGACGTGTTTGACCACTACCCAACCCGTACAGCGACTTTCATTTGTTTATGCATCGCAAATCTTTCCAAGGCGGTCAACACTTCAACAATGACGAAGAGTGAAAGAAAATGTTTCCAACTGGTTGAAGACATAGACGGAAAACTTCTGTGATGAAGGTATACAAAAACTTGTGCCTCACTATGGCAAATGCCTGCAAAATTTCGGCAGTTTTGTGGACAAGTAGTTTAAGAGCTGTAGAATTTTGTGCAATAAATACTTTTTCTGTATCTGTACACAGTTTAATTTTATTACCAAACAGAACCTACCTGCTGGACGTACCTCGTAGAGCAATATGTTTACCTAACTTGCTGTACGGAAGAGAATGCTGCACATTGCCAAACTAAGAGGATACAGCTAATGGATGTTAAATTTCTTAGTATCATAATTGGGTATATGATTCTGTATCATATTAGAAGTGAAAAAAATCGTAGAGCAATGAGAGTTTTAAGTATAAATGAACTTATTAAACAATATAGACGAAGGTGGAAAAATATACTAAGAATGTCCGAGGGGAGAATAAACGGAATAATTTGTAACTATAAACCAAAGTGGAGAAGAGATGTGAAAACACTGAAAACATGAAGGGTCTAGTTTCTAGAAGTCGGACAGACTAAACATTTTAATACTTGCAGTTGTTTATACTAATACTGATAATATCGTTAACAGCATTGTTGTTGAAGTATTGCCAACAAAAATAAGAAAGCATAAGTCATTCAAAACTGTTGGCCCTTCTGGCAGATCCAGTTGGTGCCCTCTGTAGTCACACGCTTCGCCTTGGCGTGTGAATGAAGCTGATATATCCGAGGGTTCTGCTGAATAATGAACGGAATTCGGCAGAGTAACGCTACTGCTGTATATCTTCCGCTGTTTGTGCGAGTGACTGACGTGTTCACGCTGAATGGCGCTTCTAATTAGAAGCCATAATAGACTCGGCGGCTTCAATAGACTCCATTACCATGAAGAGAGAAGGCGTCTCCACACAAACCTGACAGGGGCCCAAATAATTAGTTAATCATTTCCTGCAGATCTATAGTATGTACTTTGGTTTGTGGTTTTGCAAGAATTCCGGAAGTACGAGAGGAATCTTGTGGTAGAGCAGCTCAGGCAGTTGTAGTGTCAACCACTAGAATGTATTGATCCCTAATTCCTGTAGTTTCTTTTAGTTTTGGTTTGAAACTATAAGAGCATGAACGCTTATGTGCACATTATATAGTTTTTGGAAACCAGTATATATTTAGATAAACTATCGGTATAATTAGAATTACATAAAAATCTCAAAACAGTATAATTTCAACAGAACGGGACACATGATGTGTCCTGAACCTACTTGTAACTTGTTTTGAATTCAGCCTCGAAAGAGAAAATCATTAGTGTTTATTTGTTTTTGATATCATTTAAAAATTAAATTTATTTTAAGAATGTTGGAAGTATTATAATATTTAACTTAAGTTTAGAAAGTGTGAAATTGCGAAAATAATACATTTGTATAGCTTGCTATAAATGAAGTAGTTATAAAGAAACGTGTGGTTGATAAGGGAAAGAAAATCAATAATGCTCATATAAGGACGCGTGGACTTTAAGTTTGACCTCCGTAGAGGATTTTTTATGCGCAGAGGATCTACCCAAAAGTCCGAAGATCCTCGCCTCCTTTTTCCCGGGAGCGATGGGAAACTCCGGGCTCTTTCCATAGGGCAATACCTGGTTTCTTAAAAAGCCCCCCAGCGACAATAAAGTTAAGACGGGATGGAAGTGGATACGCCACTTACGCGCGTCAACCCCGCAGGGAAGACTACCGAAAAACTTCGGTGGGGCCGCCTGGCGATCTAACACACCTTCTACTAGCTCTGCAGGCTAGTACCCCGGACTTAAGAGACAACCTTCTACCCCTTTCGGGCGGCCGTAGCCTGGCCGGAGGTACCCAATTCCCCGTGGGTGTCGGGAACATACTGTCAAACCCAATCCGAACAGCTCCCCTACTTGAGGGGCTCGGCAGATCGGCCCAAGGTTCCTCTAGTAACGTCAGAGGTACCACGAGTGCTTGGGTTCCGCAGTGCTCGCATCACAGCATCCCCTACGGGATCCGTAGAGGATGGACGTAAAAGTTTTAGCTTGATCGTTGCAGAAAAAGGATGCTTGAAAATTGAATACATTGGAAAGATTGCAAATTTATTTGTGTTATATCATTTTGTGTCAATTTAATTAAGAATTAAAATCGATATATTTAAAAAGAAATCCTGCAGTTCATTTTGAATTTTAAATCATATTTTGAGAAAAAGAAAGACGCCTTGGGATAAGAATCATCATGTTACGGCTGGGAATTCTTCTTTTAAATTAACTTAAAACCAAGTTTAATGAGCCTAAATTAAAACTTCTTAAAACTTCTTCAAATATCATTACAACTTGGCGATACATAAAACACATACGAATCCGATTATGCGGCGAGCTTCGAGAGGCACTTTCCAGACTTGAATTAGAGGTGTACTTCAGGATAATATACAAGAACAGTTAGTTATGTGCAGAGGTTCTACTCCCATTAGTCCTAGATCCGTAGGACTAAGGACCCCGGCCTCCTTCTACCCGGGAGTGATGGATACTCCGGGGCTCTTTCCATAGGGCAATACATTATTTTTTACAAAGCCCCCCGCTGAGCACAACTTCAAGATGGGATGGAAGTGGATACGCCACTTACGCGCGTCAACCCCGCAGGGAAGACTATCGAAAACCTCGGTGGGGCCGCCTGGTGATCTAGCACACCTTCTACTAGCTCTGCAGGCTAGTACCCGGGACTTATGAGAAAACTCTCTATCCCCTCCGGGCGGCCGTAGCCTGGCCGAAGGTACCCAATTCCCCGTGGGTGTCGGGAACACACTGCCCCTCGAGTCCAACCCAATCTGAACAACTCCCATTCAGGGAGGGGCTCGAATGTTCGGCCCGAGGTTCCTCTAGTAACGTCAGAGGTACGACGTGTGCTAAGGGTCCGCAGCGCCCGCACCTCGGCAGCTGAAGAGAACGGATCCCCACCTCTACAGGAAATAGACAAAAACAGTAGATTTTAAGATGTTCTTATATATACTAACATGCATACAAACTTAATTTAATAATAGTGTGCATTTATTGATGGTATACATTAGCTGTAGGTATAAAGGGGATACAGAAATCTAAGTGATGATTAAAAGTTTCAAAAGTGGTTCGTTTCGAGACCTCATACACTCCACATGACCACCAAAACAAAATGAATTACAAGTTAATAGTTTAAAAAGTATATTATATTATATATAATATAATATAATATACTTATTATATTATTATATTATAGACCATTATATCCTAAACGGTTAACTGTGCAAATAAATTTTGCTAATGCTGTTTAACATCGTCGTTTTCCTTATTAATTATCTATATTTTACGGTTTACTGGTTAAAATTCTTACAGAAATGCTTCCAAATCAACAAGACTTTAGGGCTCTTTGCAGAAAATAAATAAATGCGTTTTACAGCTCATATAAGTATTCTGGATGATTTGTGGAAATTAATGGATATTTTTGTGTTAAAATGTAGTTTACGATGGGAGATTTTCTTAACAATCCTCGTGTTGAATTCTTGGTATCTATTCGACTTTTCGGTTTTGAGTTATGCTAATACACATGCAGACAATCACACACACGTACACACATACACACACTCACACACACAAGGATCTTCTTCTACTTTTCTCACTTAGTGGTTCCCAAAGGATGCATTAGGAGAAACTGCGATATACAAATTATGAGTTCAGTAGAATACCTTTTACCTACATATTGGAGAGAAATAATATAATATATCGGCAAAATAATTTTGTTGAGAAATGAACTGCTTGATAAAACCAATGGCGTGACAGTCCATAGAGGGCTAAGCCCTGCCAGCCCGACTGCCGGCCTCACTCTCACATACGCAAGCTGGAGCTGGGCGATCATCCAACCGATACGGGGAGGAGATGTGGTCAGCATCACGAAATCTCTAGCTGGAAAGTTGGCTTTCTTGACCCGGACCGCCTATCTATCGTAAGCTCCTCAATTTCCTCACAATAGTGACTTTGTGGGTTCATTAAATTAAACATCCAGGATACAAACACTAAAAATTGCTCTTTATTTCCGTAGAACTATACTTTTCCAACCTTTACAGTCGCTGAATTACGTGACATACACAATACAACTTGCAAGGTCAACGACCAGAACACAGCTGTTCACGCACGCGTGTTCAATTAACAACTGTCTGCAGGGGCGGAAGGCGGCTCCATTTTTATAGCTGACTCACTATCCGAAATGTTCTCAAACAATCAAGAAGAAAGACAAACTCTCTAGAAATCCGTCTCCTTCCCCCCACCATTTCGGCAAACTTTTATCTCCGCACTGCACTGCCCGTCTCTTTGATCTCGTAGCCCGCACCGCTTCGAATCAACAATGCGCTCATGACAGTGGACACCGGTCCTATAACTGGAATGAACTGCTTGATATCTAGATTAATTGGTATAATCACCATTAATTTTAATTATAATAAATTTGAAGCAAAGCATTGCGAGGATTATCTTTTAAAACAATATATCTTAAATACAAAATTCTATACGAGTAAAAATACGGTTTACGTCTGATAAAAGTGTCTGTGAGCATAAACCATTTTTCAGATGGTCGTTGTAATCGGTATTAAGGGGCATGAACTGTGAAATTAACAAAACCCACTTTATTTTACCAAGCTTTTTTGAGCCTTTTAAATCAGAATATGTCGGTAACAAGAACTGCGTTACAGAGTTCAATCCAAACATTAATTCATGTTGAATTTTGCAGTTTAAAGCACATGTTAAAATGTTTAAAGAAATGTGCATTGAAATGAAATTTCATCCGAATTTTTAAATGAGATTTCATATAAGTAACATTTTTAAGTTAGTTGCTTTTAAAAAACAGTATTTTGTTTAATCGGGACTTCAGAATATTACAACTCATATACTTATCACACATTGCTGAGATTAGTGATGGAAAACATCTGCCTCTAATGATTAAATAGATACATTTTGGTTAACATGTTAATATACCTTTGCGAAACTATTTCTTAAGTATCACTCTAATAAATCAAAGTCCTTGTAGTAAAGAGCTTCTTAAATTCTGAAAAACACAGAGATAAACTTGCCCATGTTAACCAGTCTGCATTCAGTTTTGCACCTTTCATGAAATTATGTACATTAATTTGCACGACATTTTGAAAAAATAGTGTCAGGAATCCATGAAAATTTTAGGTTTATTAAAATTGACATGCATACCTCTCATTTTCACTTCAATATAAAAATTATTTACATGCAAATATTCCTAGAGAATCATTCTAATAGGTTGAAAAAATTCATTTTAATTTCTGATCCTTATTGTCCAATTTTCAGCGATTCTCCACTTAATTTTCAAACCTATATATTTCTGCACTGCTAAGTAACTCTAACTTTCTCTTGAACATGCAAAAACTGAAGTATCAAGACCACAGATGGTGACAGCTGAAGATTTGACTGTTGCTTCAGTCTTCTGTATTCCTATTTGCATCTGTATCAAATTCCGAAATGAAAGTATTTGTGCAAACGTTTGTTTCGACTAATATTAAGTAAACAGAAGAACAAACTTAGGCAGAACAGTTTATAAAGGAATGTGTACAGAGTGCCATGTGAGTGTAATACATAGAATTTTATTAAGAGTATAATCGGAGGTAAAATTATTAACAATTAACTTGGCAATAATTCCATAGTACCAATTTCTCTTGATACTGTAGTACTTTGTATGAGACAGTGCAGAGTTATTTGTTTAATTAAATTTGTCTAAACGAGAAGTTTTATGAAAACAGGAGTAGTGGAGGATTTTGTTTCTATGCTATTTCTGTCATGTACTGTTATCAAAACGTTTCTAGGTAAAGTATGACATAAATTAATGAAGCTAAAACATGAACTATTTTATTTATTTTCTGAATCATAGTCACCTAGTATGTACAGCTAGTATGTACTCTCACTTCTTGTTGATATAAACTAACATCTGTCGTGGTATGTCAATATAAAGGCACTGATAGACTAAGGAATGACCTCACTACGTTACACTAAGGCACAAGTGGCGTTTACGACTTAATCGATGATCCGACATCGCGTTCACTTTGGTGAATCTTCCGTGGTCCGGCCCCTGAGGTGCAACGGCGTAGATTTATAGCAAGCAAGGGGAAGGAAGCAGGTCAGAGGTCAATATCTGAGGGGTCAGTAAATGACACTTTAGTTCCCACATCTGGCACAGTGGTCCGGAGATAGATGGCCGAGTTCGGAAGTAATTTTCTTCTCCGGGAGACCACAAGGTGACTGGGGAGGAGGAAAAGAATCACATTTGTGCACCGAGGCTTAAAGTCACGGACTCTGCCGCCTGACTTTTGAGAAATTGCTGGTCATATCAATCAGTCCCTTTTACGAACATTACATGATATATACACATAATGTGTAACGCATTAAAGTTAATTCATTTTCTAAGCATACTTGGCCAGTAATCTGTAATATTTTGAAGTCTTCGTACTTTTTCCTATCCCTGACAAGTTTGTAGCTATTGCTTGTAAAGTAGATTTCCCATTGGAGTACCTTTGAAAAGTATGTCCTCCCCTTGTTTGCGCTTCTTCAGCTTTTGTTGAAAGTCCTTTCTTAACTCCACTTTAACCTTCTATGCCTCATCATAACGGTTCCTAAATGTTCATTAATTCACCTGAGTATAACCGATAGATGGTCTTAGTTGTGTAGTCACCTTTCTGAACGCATATATTTTGCTATAGCTTTCACCGGATATTATTCTTAAGAATCGTAGAACTGTTGACCATTCTTTAAATATTCATGCTGTCATTTGATGACACATGGCCTTAGTTGTGCAGTCATCTTCCTGTACATTTTACTGTATTTGAATACTTTTTTTTCTCTAGGTGGAGCTTTGGACCATGGCATTGAACGGCCGTTTCGATTTTACCTGGACGTCATGAACGATCCCAGTGAGATTTATGGATAGTGGTGTTTGAACTCGCTACCTCCCGAATGGAGGAAATAGATGCTTCCACATGAACCGGTTTGTCGATTAAAAATTTCATTTTAGACTAATATGTCGAAAGGAGGGAAAGGTATTGTCACCGATCGCATTTTTGTGTTGGAGCAGCGCAAAGCCAGAGCTACGCGTGGGCAGGAAAGAAAGAGACAGATAGTGGCATGCCAAATTAGACGCTTGCCGAGAGAGAGAAAGAAACAGAGAGAAAGAGACAGAGTTAGTTCCGTCTTTCTCTCGCTGCGTCGCAATTGTTATCGAACAATCGACTGCATTCGACAACAATGACGGGTTATAAAATCCCCGCAAAGTGTTATAGCGTGGCCAGTTTTCAATTGTGTTTTTACTGGTGTAGTTGTGTGATGTTTATTGCGATACTGGAAATTTGAAGTGTACCGCAGTAATTTCTTTCGTTTATTTACGTGAAGCTGAGAACGAGACGACCTTGAAGACTGTATGTCACGTCATTTCTACTACTTCAAGGGGTGTACAAAGCTACTGTTTACTGCAATAAAGAGCATTTTAAGTTTCTGAAAACCATACTTTTAATTCTAGGAACCTACGAGGACACAGTAGATATAAACTAAAGAAAATATTTGACTCTTACATAAAAAGGAAGGAAAATATCAGGTCATAAGTCAATATATTAAAAAATAATACATTTTTCATGATCAAGAATGTTTTTCAAACATACGAAAACTTCTGATATAGGATACGATTCTGCTTTAATTATACCATAACAGGAACTATTTGAAAAGGCATCATGGTTTTTAATGTTAGTTTCAAGTTTAAGAATTATTGGAGCAACATTCAACAATTTGTAAGCGGATGTGGTGAAGATGACATTTTTCTTGGAAGTATGAATGGATGGGACTGTACTTTATTGTCTTCACTTTTGTTACGAAGGCTACACCTGCAGACATAGACACATTCATTGTTATGACCTTTGGCAAGGCACACAGTCTGCTAGGTGAACAATGAATGACAGAGTTCATTTCTTTCTTTACCTGCTTTTAATAAACATTGGGCCACATTAATTAGTTGGGTCTGATCGTTGTTAGCTATGTGTGGTATTTATTGCAACGTTAGCCTCTGCTCACACTCTTCACTTATTTATAATATTTGTTATAACTTTAATGGTTTATAGAGAAACATGAGTAAATGGTAAACCTTAAGTGGTAGACAAAGTCTATTTTACAAAAGGATGAATATCAATGTACAATCGACCATTTTCAACATAAACCTTGTTTTTGCAACTGGAAAGAGATATTCGTCTTCTTTTTACAATATATATACAATATATTAATGAATGTTATTATTTATCCATCTCTTATGGCTTTTCAGCCATAATTCTGAATAATAATGAACAGAAGTTTGTGAACTGTGTACAGAAAATGCAAGATATATGTTTTATATCATTTTAGGGTGTCAAACCCATATTTAAACTAAACATCCGTGGTTCAAATCCCGGCTATGGCATTGAATTTTTCTGTCTGACTCTACCCCTTCATAGTGCGTCCTACAAACTGCTATTGTGAAAGAACAATTAATTTCTATTAATTGTACCTAATAGTGGTTAACTATAAAGCCCGGGCCTTAAAGTACTTACAGCATAGTAAGTCGCCATTAAGGTAGTTGTCTCATGTGTTTATGAGAACTCCTAGTGGTTTACCGGGAAAAACACGAATCAGATGGAGAATTTAATGTCATGTTGGCACATTGGCCATAGTAGCTCAATGGTTAGAGCCGCTGGACGTAGACCAGAAGATCCGTGGTTCAAATCCCGGCTATGGCTTTGAATTTATTAGTCTGACTCTACCCTTTCATCTTAAATCATGTTTGAAAAAAGAAAATCGATAAAATGTCATGTCTGAAAGGTCTTTTAGAAAGAGAAAGTTAGTTCAAATATTCACTTTGTATAATAGAAGATTGCGTTTCAATTAAATATATGTTATTTTTTGTACGTGTTTGGTTTCAATTGACGGTTTCCTGAAAGACAGACAGACAGACATACACAGAGAAAGAGAGAGAGAGAGAGAGAGAGAGAGAGAGAGAGAGAGAGAGAGAGAGAGAGAGAGAGAGAGAGAGAGAGAGAGAGAGAGAGAGCAGACACTCACATATTACAAACATTAGTTTCTTGAGAGTTGAAACTGCAAATTGTATTCCAAATGAAATGGAAATTTGGAAGCCTATACTGCACCTCGTTTACGTGCTGAGAGCAAAGCGTAAAAAAAATGGAAAGGCAAAACAAAATTAGAACAATATGCAACCAAATATAATTCTGCGGATTCCGTTATTTGGAGCTAAACTTTAATTGCATAACTTTAATATTTTTACTTTCAGTACTACGCACACTGCGAGTGAAAATTTTTATATTCCACGCAAAAATACGATGTCGCGTTTCCACAGAAATGTAGAGCCCTAGAAAAGGTATTTTAGAAGGAAAGTGTATGGTGTGTGTGTGTGTCTGTGTGTGTGTAACAAAAATTAAAAATCGATTAATTTTCAAACTCGGTATAAACTTCAGCACTTCCAAATATTTGGTATGATGATTTACGAGAAAATGTCTCACTGTTAATTAAACATTGCATGGACAATTTTCCGAAAATGTACATTTTTCCAAATATGGTAACAATTTTTATTATATCATATGTCTAATATTTTTCATATATATAAATATTTTCCTTGTTCCATTTATACCTCGCCTTTAACTACAATGGTCATATCGGCGGCCGTTCTCCTTTGGAACATACGGGACCCCTACCACGGCAGGCAGGTGCTCTACCGACTGAGCTACGGGGCCAGCCGAAATTTATATCTTGATTTCTCTAGGAATAGCCTCTAAAATAGTTCTGAATGACTTTTGCATAATGGTGAATGTAAGCGACAGGGCAAAGTCTTATTGCACAATAAATATAAAACTGGTTGAGGCATGCGGTTTAACTTAAATTTGTTTTGGAGTTAAAAAGTTTATGGAAGAAAACAGTTGTTAAAGAAGGAGTAGAGATTCACGTGAATATATATAGAATATTTTATAGAAGTGTTCCAGTGAGTGTTGTGTGCATGAAGCGAAGACACCTGCTGAAAGGTGCGACATTGGGAAGCGTCCCTCAGAAGGCTGAATGACTGGTAAGTGGGATGGGTAAGAAAACTCAAATTATAGTGTTACACCCAAAACCTAACCGGAGAGTTTTCAAAGCCTCCCATCCCTGCTATTGTTCTGGAGATGTTCTCTCGTCCTTTTTCATAACTAGAAGTTGGTACACTCCGATAAACTGGCGACCGACTGCTCACATAACTTTACGCACTACGTGTTTCTCGTATAGCTATGAGATGTTTGAGATTGTTACGTTGTACCTTCTAGTAGTTTGTGAATAACCAACCAGTTGGCTTACTCAGCGTTGCCGAGTTCAAGTTTTAAATATCAATTCATGTTTTCGTTAATTTGTTTTAAGGGAATAGGATACCGTTGTGATAAAATAGCTGTTCAAAAAGCAATTTAATTTCCTATTACTTAACATTAAATCTTAACGAACTTGCTTGTCATATTTACGCACAGTATACAATATTAAACATTCCTTTTACTTTTGGGTTATTTTCTTAAGACAAATATTTGTTTTAAAATGTCCTTTAGCTTTATTAATAAAACGGCTCCGATTTCCTCATAAACTATGCCATTTCCTCTCAAAACTAATTATCACTCAAGCAAATTCTTTTAATTAGCAGCTAATGAAAGATAAGTGGAAAGTAAATTAAATTCCAATTTATTTTTAAAAATAGACATTTTGCTTTAGTTCTAGTGAAACGACAATCGTATAAAATCGTGTATGTTGCATCCACATGACTACCTCCACAAACACAGCAACAACTAGCAACTAGAAGGATACACTAGCAACAATAAATTGTACTGCATTTTACAAGACAAACTGCATACTTTCACAGGATCTAACTGTATTGTGTATTGCAAGATTTTGTGTATATCTTTGGTTTATCTATTACACTAAAGTTGATCAGGATAAACAGGTCTTTACAGGTATTCCCAAAAATATCAAGATACATGATTCATTTGTCATATAAATATTTCTTATTGTTATTAACGTAAGTCATATCGGACATTAAATGAAATTGGCGAAATGGTGCTCAAATGAGTCCAGGGCCCTCAAAGCTTTGAGTTACTAGAAATTCGTCCTTCAGGATAAGAGAAAATCCCGGAAAAATATCTTTTCCAGATTACTAACCCTGGCTGAGGTTAAAACGCGGGACTTTTAAACGTGAGGTATAACACTACATATCACCAAGCTACAAAGGCGGGTTACATATATCTAGAAATAACGTGCAGTTTTATAAAAAAACTATTACAGCCATTTTTGAGAATATAAAACATTACTTAAATCCAAAGAATATTTTGGAGTGGTGATATTTATTTGAACATCTTGTGTCTTACACATTCTTGGAAGACGCTGGCCTTGAATGTTAACTGTGAAATTTAATACACTTCATTTTTTAGTTATGCCATTAACAAACATACAGATACATAAGCAGTAAAAAGGTCTTCTATTTTCAATTCAGGAAACTTCAAAAGTTTATTTCCAGTGAAATATGGGAATCTATATTTTGTATGGAATGAAATTCTTTCTCTACTAATTACAGGGCAATAATAGAGAAAGTAAAGTTGTACATGTATAGTATGGAATGCGCTTTGAATTGTTCTTGTGAAATAATTGCATTAAGCATTTAAAGAATGGTTTCGACAAAATAACTTTAAAAGTGGGATAACATTTCAAATGCTATTTTAATGATTAAAATTAAAAGTTACGTAGTTTCTTCAAAGAAAGAATATATTTATTAAATTTAAAAAATTTTAACTTTTGACCAGTATTGTATTTTCATATCCTTAATCCGCACCAATAATACCCCAAATTCTGGAAATATCGATGGACTACAAGTGTCTATTTTCTCTGAAGTATTAGCCAAATGATGGAAAATACATTTAGTAATGTAAAACTGTAAAACATTCTTTTGGCTCCAAGGTTAAGTAGTAAGAACAAAAATTATTTTCATTTCGCTAAAGAAGAAATAATTCTGAAATGAACTTTCAATGAACTGGAAGGAAAATTCATGGATCAGGAGAAATCCCGAAGGGATAAGCAAACTTTCATTTACCACTTTTATACATATTGCTGAATTTATAGCTACGTTGGTTAGGCTGCGTTTCTGTTTTGGAGTATCACAATCTACAGAGTAGTTTTCTTATAGAATAAGGACATCCTCCTTTAGGACCATATTTTGAGAAACAGTTTTACTTTTTTATCTTTATATGCTTCTAAACGTTTCCATCATAATTATACTAGAATAAAACGTTTCTCACAGCATGCTGTTGACACTAGCGTGAGGTATGGAGCTTACCTGAAGGACAACTCTCGTTGTCATAACACACATGATATGCCTGTGCGAAAAGCGCGCTGAGGAAGTTGTCAGGATTAGAGTAACGTTGATTCAAGCATAGTTACCTCCTTTTTTCATTGGAACTCACATAACAAATAAGAACGACGTTAGGAGTCCTTTTCTCTTTGTCTCTAAGTCCTGTGAATTCTTGTAAACTATTTTGGTTTGTTTCACCACTAAACCAGGTGCAATATTTTGCTTTATACTGCCTCACCTTGGAACATTTTTGTTAACATTAAAAGTAACATATAAAATGACCGACTGTAATATTCGCTAATTAGGTAGTACTAATATTATTCTAAAAGTAATATGTGTTTAAGAAGTTTGTTTTAATATAATTTAAATTTAAAACAAAGCTGTATTTTACAGAGGTTCTGTAACAATGAATTGGTGTACTCAGCGTACCATGTAATCATTAGGTGTCAATACACCAAATTCCTTTTCAATCTGCATATTGTTATTCTCCAGATACGAAAATACAGGGTCGTTTATTTGTTATTTATACTCCTCCAAAGCGTTTTGTTGGTTCACCTTATGTTTCTGTACGTAACATCTAAGTCAACAAAGGGTTCTGAATTAAATAATCCATCATTAAGTCTCATTTACGTTGGTAATATCACATTTATTTTATGATACATTAATGATTTACTTCTTAGTCTCGAACATTTGATTGTAAATAATTTGACAAGGCCAATTATAACCATATCTATAAAGTTTAAGTAATGTACAATATTTATTCGAATAACCCAAAATGAGCGCTTATTCTAATCAATATTTTGCCGTTGTGAGTTTACAGATATTTAATGTGACTTGATTTGCTTACTTCCTCTGTAAATAAAAGCCTTCCAAATACTTTATAAACCCTTATTTATACAGACAGAATTTTCACATTTATAGCCCAAATTCCTTTAATGCTACTTTTACATAGCATTTCGTTCTTAAAGTATCAGATGCTGAATTCAAAATAAAATTACTGAAGGACTGTGTGATTCAAAACGATTTGGTAAGCGATGACATGGATCAATATCCTCATCTTTGGTTTCTACACGCAACCCATCGGCAATTTCCTTAAGCACCCTAGCCACATTTTCAAATTGTTTAAGGTACTTGGTAGATGATAGTCATGTTTATTTTTAATGCCCTGCGCCGTGGCGTAGTGTGCTGGAGCGTTGTATTCCGGTTTTCTATCAGGGAATGCGCACGGTTTCGATCCCATCTGTGTGGTGCGCAGTTATGTCCCAGGTATAGGACCAATGCCCCCTCCGCATCGTGAGGAATTTGTAAGTAGCGTTTTCGGTTAAAGAATGCCAACTTCGTGGCTAGGGGGGCCGAGATGCTGACCACATCTCCTTCCCGCATTGCTTGGATGATCTCCCACTTCTAGTTGCGTATGTGGGCGTGAGGCTAACAGTCGGGTTGGCAAATACAGGCCCCATTCGGGCTATCACGCCGTGGATTAAGTTTTGTGTATTTTGTTAATACTGCTCATAACCAACTATTGTTCTTCTTAGCTCAAGATTTTGTTTTCTAAATCAATATTCGCGGTTTTCAAATTATCGATTATTTTTTCATACAGGTAGTTAGTTATTCTTGCTTTTTCAGTGTTTATTTATTTTCATCGATGTAGTTTTCTTGTGCTAAATGTAGAGATTTTCCCAGTTCTTTTACTTTCGAAGTTAATTTTTTAATTAATGCATACTGATATTGCATTTATAAGACTTGTTTTATGCTTTTGACAATGTCATATTCCCTACGTTTAATTAGCATGGTTAATTATAATAGCAATTGTCATACTTAAGAGACTGAAATTTAGCAACGACATCTTGCTTAGATACGTCGTTTTATAGTCAAGACAGACTTTCAGTTTGATGAAGGCTTCATTATATACTACTGTGGCAAGAAACTACCGGGAATTGGTCATTTGAAAATCTCGTGTAAGAGAGGATTCAAAATTATTCATGTCGCTAAGCTAGTATATCTTTCCTCTACAGCCACGCGGAGTTGTATTGTCATCTGTCATCTAGTTTGTTTACAGGACACCAATTTGTTAGTGCATCTCAAAGGTGTTCTGAAGTTTCTCTGGCTAGTTGTGGTGTAACGTGGGTGGTGTTTTATAAAATAGGGTTCTACTTCCCTCTTCTTCCATTCCCTGATGTTCACTAGTTCCTGATAAGGTCCTGTGGATGGTAGGAGGTGCTGTGATCTGATATCCTCTATGAAGTATGTCTCCCTTATGAGTTCTATACTAAGCTGGTTGACTGTTTTTCCTACTCTTAGTATCCATTTCAAAAACATTGTTTTAACTTTATATATCACCAATGTTAATAATTCTTTCCCCGTTGCGACTGGCGCCACTATACTCCTAAAAGGTTCCATCATTCTTGTTGTTGACAAGTTGGATAATTTATGTTTGTAAATTGATATTACGTTTTAATTGTTTTAGCCTCATTTAAGCAAGATTAGGCATCCTTTGTCAATTTTGGCGGGTTAGCAACTTTTATATCTTCTACTTCTTTCTCTTCCTCCTTTCATGGATTAGGTCACTGGTTTATTCCTGTCTCAGTTCCACCTTAACGTTGGTCTTCTTTTTGGCCTTCTTCCTTTAGGTTGGTATTCTACCACTCTTTTTGCTAGCCCCCTTAGATCTGTTCTATTGAGATGTCTCTCCATTTCTGTTTATTTCTCTATGATGTCTGCTATAGCACAGTTTTTTAAATTGTCTCTTAGTTCTTCATTAGTTAAGGTATCCCATCTTGTTACTCCCATGTATCCAATAAGTATAAAACAAAGTTGTGTCTTGTACAATCTACAAAATATTGTAATCATTTATATCTTTTGGTTTAAGAACTACATAATTTGTTGAGAATGTAAACGACTTAAGCTCTTTATTCCAATTCTGTACGAGCTTTATATAATATTTTGTAACTTGCAAACGGCAAGAGATAGAATACTTACAACACACAGTAAGATCTCGTTAAAACAAAGTTATATTTAAAACCATTTTAAATTGCTTTGGTCATTTTCAAATATTCTACTAAACATTGCGATTCCCGCTTTCCTTTTCTTGGCCCCATTGTAAAAGCTTGTTATCACGAGTAAACATTTGATTGTACTTATACATGTTAAAACTTCTTGCTTAATTTGAAGCAATTTTAACGCAAGTAAGTGATAGAAGAATCAATTTTCACGAATTGTAACAAGTAAATTTGTCGTTGGTGTAGAAAATCGTGGAAAGTCTCTCGCCAGGTTTATGTTACTACATTTTTGCATGCATTTCCTTTAAATATTGCGAATTATACATTCCAAAAATATCTGATGAGTTACATTTACATGACTTTCTCTGCCCTCTGTACTCTGATATATGGTATACAAACTATTCTTAAAATACTTATTTTTCTATATTTTTCATCTTAAACGAGATAAATATTAGCTATACAAAATAAACCAGAAGAACATAAACCATGAGCAATTATTAAAACAAAACAAAAATTGAATACACTATACTGAGCTTAAAATTACACAATGTTTTCGTACAATCGTGAGAAACAATTGAATATGAACAGAACTTTAAAGGACTGCAAAATATTGAGCACCCGCCTTGGTAGAGTAGATGGTAGCGTGTGTACCTCACGTTCAAAAGGTTCTGAGTTCGAATCTCGGCCAGCGTGAGTTATCTGTATAAGGTTTTTTCCCGCGTTTCCCTTATTCTAAAAGACGAATATCGGGAAACTCTAAGCTTCATGGACCTTGGGTCCATTTGATCATCATTTCACTCATTCCATTCAAAAAAGTTAAAGAACTAAATTACAAAAGAGAGAGAGCCATTTGTACCATCAGATATCTCGGAAATAACAAATTATAAAGAAAATTTGATTGAAATAAATTATAGGTTTTCAGAAGAAGTATCTAAATTGTTGCTTAACATAGATATGTAGTGTTTAATGCCCGCTTTTACTACATTCGGCACCACAGACGATGACACTGATGATACATGAGATGAAGATAGAGCACCGGTGGAATGAGATGGCGGGGGAAACCGAAGATCCCGGATAAAACCCGCCCCAGCGCCGTGTTGTCCACCAAAATCTCACTTTGCGGTCGCCTGGGATCGAACCCGGGCCGCCTTGGTGGTCTGTTGCCTAACATTAAGGAAAATATGAATATACAAAATTCTTTCCAAATGAATACTTCACATACAAAGTGAATGTTATTAAAGCTATATATTTAATTTTCGGATAAATCACCATATCGAATGTTTGGACGGAGTGCTGCAATAGCTTCTATAGCTACTATATACATCTAATGACGTGTGACAGAAGTGATTTATAATTGGAACGCAGCAAATTTAGCTGCAACTTCTGCCAGGGAACTCCTCCATTGCTGTAGGATAATTCCAAACACTGAATTGGCAGGGTACTTCATTTCCCAAAAATATGATAAAGCTAAGGAAATGTAACATTATAACTGCTCTAGCGGAGTAGTTTGGTGCCATATAGGTAATCTAACATATTGCAACATATTTGTACATAATATTTTATAGTACAGTATAATATAATAATTCGAAGGATAACTTTTTTCTTGTAATACACTTTTCCCTGTATTTTCATAATGCAGTGCCATTTTCTTCTGCTTTTTATGTACTTTCGACTGTGGTAATAATTTTAATATTTGTCTCCATTCACTAATGAAAGCTCTCATAAACATAAGTATATTGTGTAGCTGTAATTCAGTTTAACGACACATGCAAATAATTCTGTGCCCCTTCCTCCAGAAGGCCGAACTCATTGATCAGGTCTATATCTGTTTATCAATCGCAGCCAAACACTTTCACAACGGCGGTGTTCGAACCACTCCATAACTTCACATCAACTCTAACATCGTTCATTAGTTCGTGTCCTGTTCCTAAAGTGCTTTTTGGATTGGCGGTAGAGAACATTTATATACCAGCTGGATGAAGTCAGAGGTAAGTTACCTAAAAACGCAAATCTTACGGAGTGAAAGGCTAATGTGATCTAGGGGAAGGAGACAGTTTACACGCATATATGTGTACTTACTACATACAGAGAAAGTAAAACGTAGTTTGCTATCAGTGTGGTATATATATATATATATATATATATATATATATAATTTTACATTTTCCAACGTTAAGTCATATCGGACGGTGAATGAAATTAGTGAAATGATGCTCAAATGTGTCCAGGGTCAGAGGAGCTTAGAGCTACCCGACATTGGTCTTTAAGGATAAGGGAAAACCCCGGACAAAACTTTTTCCAGGTAACTCGTCCTGACCGAGATTGGAATTCGGGACCTCTGGAACGTGAGGCAGACACGATACCATCTACTTTTACTGTAAGTATTGGATAGAATAAAGTCTAAACCAGGGATGCAATGCTAGCAGGGTACACCAGGGCTTTGTCCCATGCTTTATTTGTCCCATGGGAGTACCTTTTTATTTTATTTAATAAAAGCATATTTACTAGCAATTTAATGGCCAGCTATTACTTAGCAGAAACAGGAGCCAGAGAGAGAAGATCTTTTAAAGTAAGGAATTTTTGTTCATTCTTATTTCATACATCATTCTTAAACAACCAGCTATAAGTTTAATTTTATTTGATTAACTAAGAAGTGCGAATGATTATTATTTCTAACAGCAATAATAATAATAGTAATAATAATAATAATAATAATAATAATAATAATAATAATAATAATAATAATAATAATAATAATAATAATAATAATAATAATAATAATAATAATAATAATAGTAATAATAGTAATGATAATAATGATAATAATAATAATAATAATGATAATAATGATAATAATGATAATAATGATAATAATGATAATAATGATGATAATGATGATAATAATGATAATGATAATGATAATGATGATACTAATAATAATGATGATGATACTAATAATAATAATAATAATAATAATAATAATAATAATAATAGTATAATATTAATAATAGTATAATATTAATTTAATTAATTTATTATTATTATTATTATTATTATTATTATTATTATTATTATTATTATTATTATTATTATTATTATTATTATTATTATTATTATTATTATTATTATTATTATTATTATTATTATTATTATTATTATTATTATTATTATTATTATTATTATTATTATTATTATTATTATTATTATTATTATTATTATTATTATTATTATTATTATTATTATTATTATTATTATTATTATTATTATTATTATTATTATTATTATTATTATTATTATTATTATTATTAAATTAAGCATGAACACACGAATACACTATTAACTAATGAAACACTCTGGTAGTTTTTGTTTTACGATTACACTCCTGACCAAAATTGCAGGATTGCTATCGTGTTCAGTTAAATGAAGCTATAAAAAATATAAGGTTAGATACTGTAAACATATAAATACAAAGTCCTAAGAGAAAGTAATATTTCAGGAAAGAAAAAATGAAGGTCTGTTTTCTCGTAACACAAGAGTGTATCGGAATGGGTGTGGTGCCGATTTTTTCTTGTTTCAAATTGAGCAGAGGTTGCGCGTCATATGGGTGGATCTTCGTTAGCCTACACAAGAAGTCTGGCATCTCTTTGGGGACAATACCGTTACAATGTGCCTTTCATAGGGTGGTCTATACCATTTCACTTTGTCGAGTATCAATGTTGCTACAGAATTAGAGCAGCTCTAAATTATTCTCTTTTAATATACTGTTATTTACTTTTTGAACTTTTGTTTAGATGTACCAGTTAATTAATGACTAAATATCACCTAAGGTATTTTATACAAAATAAGTCTTAAAGCTCTTATTAGGAGAAAGTTCTACATCTTGTACCAATTACCTATTAATAACAAGTGCGTATTACATTAAAAAAATCGATATCTAGATTTTTCCAGAAAGCATGTTCTGGTATACTTTGAAATTCCGAGAAGCTGTTTTCAGTAGTAGGTCCGTGTGTATATGTCTGTCTGATAATCTGTGTAGGTATGTGAACAGCGAAACTCAAAATAAATTGCTAAATTTGTGCTTAAGAATTTCCCGAAAAATACCCGTTCTAAAGTACCCTTTATGATAAGTTGTGCTTATTTTAGATTTCCTCAGAAATGATACTAATGGTTTTCATTAAAATTCCCTTTAAGACTAATAAATACATGTCTTAATTTTGTTTTAAAATAACCCATGAAATTTTAATTATTAATAAATTATGCATAATTTGTATGCTGATAAACCATAGTAGATAGACAAATTATAAAATTATAAAATAAATATAAAATGTATAATTTGTAATAAAGAAATTGTATTGTTGAATCAACCATTTTCCAACTTCTGCGTTTATAATGTTCAAATACTTGCTACTTGTTAAAGTACTGCAATTCAGTTGTTTTTCTTTACATCATAGAAACAGAATGGAAGATATCCACTGTTGAACTATAGTATCAACCTCCTATATTCCCTTTGCATCTACAACTAAATGCAATGAACCTATTTCTACAAATATTTCCCTCTATTAATATGCAGTAGTTAGAAAAGACTTGATGAGTTATATTTACATGAATTTTGCTAGACATTCTTCTAACACATATTGTTACAATAGCTTATTTTTCACCCTACTGTACGATAATCGTACAGTGATCTGCAGAAGTGGTTTTATTGGGTATTATGTGTAGAATAAGTAGAATAAAGTATTGCAGTGGGCAAATCTTTTAAGCACAATTTGATATATGGTTGCTTTAAAATCCTCTATGTTTACGTAATCAAAAGAAAGAAATGAATAGCTATTTCTCTGTTTAGTGTTTGGTAATTTAAACCATTATAAATAATATTTTGGAAATAATGGAATACCAAATTATTAAGAAGTGTGACCTTGTGGTTAAACACCTCTGTTTGACTTGTCGCTGCGCTGATTTGGAGGACCATCTGGCCCAAATAACAAAAGTAGACATTGTTTCATAGACGCGTGGGACGAGGGAGTGACATCCTTGAGAAGAAAGGACTGGGCTTGGCGGGTGATGAATGGTGAGGAATCCAACAGTCAGTCAATGAGGGCTATACCTATCATTAAGCGGACTTGAATGAAGAAGAGCAGTGAATGAAAACTTGAATGTGACATTCCTGGGCGTCCCATTGTTACAGTCAGCATTTCTGGAATATCACTGTACCACTGACTTATGTAACCACGTAATGGCAAAACAAGTTAATATCTCACTGAAAATTGGACCGTTTTTTCTGCATCACAATAAACAATACAAAATAGCTCGTGATCTTTACTTTTTTCCTTTTTATTTTCTTGGTACATCTGCCTCCAAACGTATGAGAGAGGTGGCGGTTTTCTTTCTGACTGATGATTTTATTTCCAACATCCGAAAACTTAATACTGCATTTAAACTATAACAATTTTGTAAAGTGTGGTATTTATAATTTACTATATGCCATAGACTTTTATCAAAAGTATCATTTCTCGAAGTTCCTATGCAGATTATGACAAACGGCCTACTCTGAAAGCATGCGAAAGGACATGTATACTCCAGGAAATGGCCAGTCATATGGAGTAACCAACCTAAAGTAATAATCTAATCTTTCTTCAGGCTTTTAGAGACCTCGTCAGGAACATGTAGCGGGGTTAATACCTTACGGTCTAGGATCCAACAGTAAAACAGCGCCACTCATGATTTCCTATTACTAACATTTCTATTCTCTTTGGTAAAAAAAGCCTACAAACGAATGAGTTGTTGCTACTGACACTGTTCTATTTAGATTTCAGTACAGTTTGCCCTGTGGCAATTCCTTTAGTTGCATTAATTTTAATAACTTGTGTCATATTTTTCAAAAATCTTCTTACTGACCTTTTGTTTTTCTCTTATCTATGCGTACATTTTGAAATTGTGAAAGTGTATAATTATGCGGAAAACTAAATACCATAAAAGTTATTTTTGTTTATGGTTTTAAAATATTTTCCTGTAAATCGAAACGTCAGATAAATAATAATTGAACCTAATATAACACTTTAACGCAATTTAGTAATATTTTAATATGAAGTTTCTATATATATATATATATAACTGTAATACGTTGCATGTTAAAAAGCGTTTTAATTTCAAGACATCTTAATTGCAGGTATAATCCCTTTACGGATTTTTGCAAACTGAAGGGATCATTTAACCATAGAATACTAACTTGTAAGTTTAATTGTAATAGCCTACAAGCATAAATTAAAGTGAATGTTTTCTATGTTTGTTTTAATGCTTAGATATTTAAAAGAGTATAACTAAAGACAAGGCTACACTTAAAATTCGCCAAAAATGTTGAATATCATGGAATTTTCTTTTCGGGCATTTTTGGTAGGTTGAAGTTTGTAGTAATAGATGGCATGTTATTTAACAATCGTTAAAAGTAACAATCATTACTTTTAAATTACTTTTCAGTATAGAAAGTGCCTCATGCGTCAAAGTTTTTCATTTAACTTGGTAAAACTAACAGGAGAGGCCCATAATATGCAAATTAGAAACTTCACATTGCCTTTCTTTTTGTCAATGTGCATGTTTTGAAAATTATATATTGTTAAGGAATAATAAAAGTTAATAGTTTCAACATTTTGAAAGCGAACACATGGAAAATGTTTTAGAACAAATGCTACAAGAATATTCCAAAACATAAGAATCTTTTAAAATAGCTCTGTAGCCAAAAACAAAAATTCAACTTAAACGCCCAATTTTTTTGGCGTAGAACATTTTTAATTTTTACAATATTTCCACAGAAAATAATTAATAATGAATTATTTGGTGCAGCAATATAAAAATTTGCGTGAAGTTTGGAATGATACTCTAATTATGTGGCTAAATTTTCATAACGATAGGTTTATTATTATAGAAGTTGGAATTTTTAGTGTAGCCTTACCTAAGGTAATCACTTCGGGTAACCAATGAGACTTGCATAGGAAGTACTTGCATAGGAAGTTTCATGAGCAAATCCCTTTAGGAACGTCCTCCCTGCATGAGGGTTTTCTACGTTTCTCTCAGTTCTCATAACTGGAAAATGCCGAGAAGATCCTAAATTTCTTCCTGGAACATTTCCTTTTGCTTAATATTATTTATTTTCACGTAACATCAACTTTCGTGAAGTAATACTAAGAAAGAGAGATAAGCATTACTTAAGTAAAATATAAATGTTTAAAAACATTTAAACGAGCATAAAAAGATTAAGCTAAAGTTGAAGACAGAGAAAGCGCCTGTATATTCCAATATGTCTGCAAAATTAATACATCCGCTTTAATGCGTTTTAGTCAGGATAGGATAGTCTACGGAGGGGATTTGGCAGTGCGACCAGTCTTGATCTATGTACCTATGCCCCAAGTGCGGCTTCCCAGGAAGGATGAGTCGAGAGGAGACAGAGGCTGGCCCAAGTAGTGCAGTGTACACGGCAGTGTAGAGCGCAGGGATCCTACAATTTCCCAGTTAGGGACTCTTATCTAATCCAACGTGGTTCTGAAAAGATCCACTAGACCGACCCAAGGTCCGGAGACCGTCCTACCGGAGAAAAGAGCTTACCAGGAGCACTTCATTCTGCCATGCAGCGCCGGAAACCCTGCCGAAACTTCTACCCTGAAAGAGACCACCAGATGAGAGGCGACATGAAATGATAAAGACGATCAAATGGAAGGACAGGAAATTTGGAGAATGTAATTAACCTTCCCAGCTTTCGCCTTGAGACCCGGGAAAACCTCCGAAAAAATTATGGGTCAGGTAAGTCGCCACGGGAATCTAACCCGGACCTCCCGAATGCGGGCCACAGACTGTTGGAGCAATTGGAGGTATTAATAAAATTTCTTTACGTAAAATTTTATTATTTTCATCTATTAATCATAGTGGATGAATGTTAAACGCCTAAGCCATCTCACTCGATTTGCGTTTTAGTTTCTGCAATAGCTTTAATCTGCTTGTCCTACTTGAAATACATAAATACGATTCCGTTAGTAAACCAATCACGAATACTGTCGAACATATTTGTGTGCACAATTTTTAAACAAATCTGATGTGCGTACTCTCTACCCAATCTTGTCTAAGTTATTTCTGAATGTGTGTATTTCTCTGTCTACTCCTTGTTAATCGAGATAAACAATCTACCCTACGTTTATGTACTTTAGCGTATGTCATTACGTAATGAGGACTGCGGAAAACCTGGAAAAATCAAATCAATCAGGGCTATAACTTACAAACTATAAAATGAATATGATAAAATTCAAAGATATAACAAAATACAATATTATCAAAATGACAAACAGTAAACATCAAAATTTCTATTAGTCTAAGAAATGTTTTGTTCAAAAAAGTCATGAAGTATTAATAATACTTGTAATTACTCAAAATATGTGTAAGTGGTTTTGAAAAAGTGTAAACGAACCAATAATTCAAGCTCATATCTTTCAAAACAGAAAAAGGGCAGTCAAATAAAATGTGAGGGACATCTAGAAGGTGATTTCCAGAGATATAGTCAGAGGTGGATTTGATTTTTGAATCGAGATAAGTATGCAGAAAATTTGCCATGACCAGTCCAAAAAATTGAATTGCTAGCAGGATTTTAATGTCATTTTAGCATGTGAAGTAGTGAGAAGCATCACAGTTTTAAGCGACTTCTTGCATTAATGTTTGTGTACGTTTTATGGTTTTATCATTATGGAAAACTCATTATACTAATGTGCACTTCAATAATTATTTACAGAATGTACATGGTACAGATTTTCATACTAAACTTTCAAGCATATGATGGTACAATGAAAATTGGTAGAGCAGTTTCTGAGAAAATAAGAACAATATGAAACCTTTTCCGCATAAATGGACTAGGTTTTGAAAGTCTTTGTCTTCAGGCTTCGAAAGGTGGGCAATTTGGTATAAAATTTGGTATTTACATTCGAATTTTCTTTTATGAGTTATGTTGCTACAAACGACCTTCATTAGTTTCATTACCACAGGAAAGTAGTGGAGAAAGTTACAAACATTGCAGTTTGGGTAACTGCTACAGATGTACTTTGTGTTGAATTTCAAAGCTCGAACTACATATTTAACACGTAATTAACTAGGAGTATTAGTAAGTTGAACGGAATGTACATTTTGTTCGCAGGATAAGAGAAAGAACCCATGACTCATTTCGTGTCGAATTGGAAGTCTATTAGAAGAAAGGAACACCCACAGCTGTAATATTTGTTTTAAAGCACCGTACGATGCTAACGAGAAACGAGCTCTAATTCGGAGTTTGCGAAAAGCTCGTAAACACGAGAGTAGGGCCAGCATTCCTGAGGACCACATTCCGAACTGACAGGTTATTTTAACCTCCCTTACCTGAAGTCAACCCTCATCTCAGCAGGTGATCTTTTTTATTCTTTTTTCTTGGGCCACCCTCCCCTCCCCTCCCCCAGCACGGTTAAAAATAACAGCTTCTACAACACGAGTTCAACTGGACCGTTATTTAAATACCACAGTGTAGCAATACATTGATAGAATGGTGATTCGTTTAACAGGTGAACAATGTTAAGTAAACAGTATATCAGCTATACTTCCTTTGTCGGCAAAATATGTTTTTGACAATTAATAGGAATAAAACGTTTCAACTGACTGTACTTTCTTAAAAACCGGAGCTATTGGTACTCACTCTTTTATAAATTATTTTTACAAAAGCTTATTCCTCTGTCAACGTTTAATTTAGTAAACTTAAATTAGCTATACATTTAAACATACTATATCTGCTTCTGATGGCAATAAAAATAACGTTTTCCCTAATCTATTTGCTATCGGTGTAATATAGGTACATAGTTATATGTTTCTTTAGTATTTATTTTAGTCACCAAATGCTTGAAGTCTTAAGTCTAGTGGAAATTAATTGTTCCTTCACACTAGCTGCGTGCAGGAAGCCCTATGAAAGAGTAGAGACAAACTGAAAAATTCAATGCCACAGCCGGGATTTGAACCACGGATCTTCTGCTCTCCGTTTAGCCGCTCTAAAACATTGAGCTACTATGGCCAACGTGCCGACATGACATTAAATTCTCCAACTGACTCGTGTTTTTCCCGGTAAACCACAAGGAGTTCTCATAAACACATGAGACTACTACCTTAATGGCGACTTACTGTGCTGTAAGTAATTTAAGACACGGGCTTTATAGTTCAGACCACTATTAGGTACAATTAATGGAAATTAATTGTTCTTTCACACTAGCCGAGTGTAGGACGTACTGTGAAAGAGTAGAGCCAGACTGAAAAATTCAATGCCAAATCCCGGCTATGGCAATGAATTTTTCAGTCTGGCTCTACTCTTTTTTAAGTCTAGGTTTGGGAATGTTAAGTTGTAACGTTTATTTAACTTACCTCAACTGAACCACTGGTGGGGAACTGGTAGAACATAAAACCAAATTATAATGGGGAAAACATGCCTTGTGAACGAAATGTTCCAGTATACTTTGACATATGTCAGTAATGAGAACTGAGGGAAACCTGGAAGAATCATCAGTCAAGAACGACAGTGGTAGCAGGATTTGAACTCAAGTTCACGAGTCCTGTTTTAACACTCGCTTTAGTTTTACTTTCAACACATTCGAAGTATTTCAATACATATTTTCATTCTTTTTATTTTAAGTTGTTTTAACTACATTCTCGTGTCGCGACAGTCCTATTGGATTGGTGTGTAGCCAACGGTTATCTTTATACCACACCATTGCCTTGTCACGTGTTCACAGAGGCCTTAATCCTGGGCAACTGTAACTATATATCTGCATATGTCTAATATATGTCACTAGCATGCCGTTCTCTGTATCCCCTTTCATTAATTGCGAATGTATAGCAGAGCATTCTCTATTATCGACTAATTTCATTTTACTATCCTTTTAGACCTAACTTTAAACAATTGGTTGTAATATTAAGTATGCAATTTGCTATCTCTATTCCTTGGGAAGAGAGAAAAACAGAAAAGAAACCTCAGTGAGATGATCAGCCAATCTGTCTTCTGTGCATGAATATCAACTTGGTATTTTCAGTGGTCGGCGCGTTGTATCATGCATAGGGAATCAAAGCGATGCTGGTTAGAAATAGTAGTAACACGGTTTTAAGATAGAACACCCATTTTAATTAAAATACCTTGACATGTTTCCTTGAGGAGTCACTCTTAATAAGGCTCTCACATGAACTCGTTGAAATAAAGTTAGATCACATTATTTCCTCTTATTAACTAAAGCTGAAGTTGTTATCCTTATGGTTTTGAATAGCCCTGCCTCTCATTGTTGTAGTAATGGAGAGTTATAAGTATTTAAGTTATGAAATATGTCTTGATGTCGAAAAGTTATCTTCACTTGAAGTTATTGAAGCTGGTTTTCACAAATATTGCAGGATTATATACATATACAAGACGTGACTGTAGTACAATACACGGAGAAAGTATTCAATATACGGAATTCACCAGAAATACATATTCTGTGGACACCTGATCCAATAAAATCATTTTTGTTGAAATGTCAGTCGGATCAGTGTATCTCTGAACGTGTATTTCCAATGGAGCACACGTATGGAACGCACAATTTCCTCTGTTTTCTTTAAATAATCGGTAGAGAAAATAAAAGAAAAATGAATATTCTGCACACTTTCAATCAAAATGGAGTATCACAAAATATTTGTAGCTAAAGTTTATTCTGCCCAAGACTTAAACTTTATTTTTACCGAAGATTTAGTGATGTGTGCGGTTAGCACCAAAAAACTCTATTTAAACTTCAGATGCTAATATACGGCAGGTGTGGGTTCACTAACATCATTAACGTCACAGCTCCCTTGTCTTCACAATATACTGTTCATCAGCACTTTATCGTATTAGAAATACATTCACTACCTCACTGACACGCTTGCTATTGGGAGTTTCAAGAGAGTTCTCGAGAGATGCGACGATAACTTTCCAGAAAGATCTCGCTATTTCTATATCACCCAATACCACATTATTTGCAGATAGTTTTATTTCATAGGTTTGAAGCTATTCAACTCTCTGCCAGACATAGTTAAAATATAAAAAATATAGAACCTTTTTAACGCAAGCTAAGAAGCTTCTTAGTAGATTACTGTTTTGTATAATAGACATGCTTTTTTCCCAAGGGGAATTACTAAATTGTTTAGTTACAGTTGCGAAAAATGTTATGGGAGGTATATTATTGTGTATAATCACTGTAAAATTAGTATTTCCTAAAGGCGATGAATATGTAAATACTCCTAAATTACTTATAATAGGAAGTCTTACAAATAAAGCATAACATGTCGGTAAATATTATTTTATATGACATTTAACTATTTGTGGATAAAAGAACTAGTATTGGTTATAGTGTGTAAATAATTTTTGTTTATTGAATACCATTTATATGTGTATACACTCATTGTAAGAGTATTTTAAACATAAGAGGACAAAAGTTTTAAATGGATGTATTTTTATTATTTTGTACATTTTTATTTTATCTAGGATTAATACTAAACATGCATTTTATATTAATGAGGAACTGTTTAGTAAATTATTGAGAAATTTTATTTAATGTGTACATGATCAAAGCATGCAATAAATTTAACTGAAAAGAAAATGTTTGTTATGGGAGGAGAGCGCTGCTCTTTATCTCTGCATATCCCTTTATCTGGCCAATTGATGGGTGCATTCATTTATAGGCTCAGTACGTAGATGCTAACAATATACGCGTGGTTCATTACTAAATAATATGACGGAGTTTTAGGAAACGGAAGTTCTAAGAGGGAAAATAAAAGCCATTTAAAAAAATCACTTTCCATAGATTTTGTATAAAAGTATAGGTTGTTATATGAAACGAATAAACACGTTACTCAAACTATGAGAATTACTTGTACAAAGGCGCGCCAGGTAAGGAAGCGCGCGCGTGTTTCTCTCTCTCTCTCTCTCTCTCTCTCTCTCTCTCTCTCTCTCTCTCTCTCTCTCTCTCTCTCTCTCTCTCTCTCTCTCTCTGTGTTTCTATATATTGTACTAGTTGTTAAGTACGCTGTTGCAGAGCATATAATTGGCTCCCTTTTGACCTTTTAATTGATTTCCTCAAAAGGAAAAGTCAAATGTTTTTAGAGGTAAAACCATTGAAATACCTTTTTATTATTATTATTATTATTATTATTATTATTATTATTATTATTATTATTATTATTATTATTATTATTATTATTATTATTATTATTATTATTATTATTATTATTATTATTATTATTATTATTATTATTATTATTATTATTATTATTATTATTATTATTATTATTATTATTATTATTATTATTATTATTATTATTATTATTATTATTATTATTATTATTATTATTATTATTATTATTATTATTATTATTATTATTATTATTATTATTATTATTATTATTATTATTATTATTATTATTATTATTATTATTATTATTATTATTATTATTATTATTATTATTATTATTATTATTATTATTATTATTATTATTATTATTATTATTATTATTATTCTTATTATTATTATTATTATTATTATTATTATTATTATTATTATTATTATTATTATTATTATTATTATTATTATTATTATTATTATTATTATTATTATTATTATTATTATTATTATTATTATTATTATTATTATTATTATTATTATTATTATTATTATTATTATTATTATTATTATTATTATTATTATTATTATTATTATTATTATTATTATTATTATTATTATTATTATTATTATTATTATTATTATTATTATTATTATTATTATTATTATTATTATTATTATTATTATTATTATTATTATTATTATTATTATTATTATTATTATTATTATTATTATTATTATTATTATTATTATTATTATTATTATTATTATTATTATTATTATTATTATTATTATTATTATTATTATCATTATTATTTGGAAAATGTTCATAACAAAAATTTTAAACATGAAGTTTTCTCAACAGCCTGCTTTTTTATTTCTAAAATTTTGATGAGACGAACGACTACAAACAAACTCCGTTCTTTTGTTATTACATGCATGCAAATTAGTGAAGCTATTCAAATTAAGGTGTAGAGAATTTCCTAGTATCACAGGAAACAATATAGTGTGGGCATATAATGCATACTAGAAATTGCATATGTTATTAAGTATTTTGTTTTCAGTCATTCTATGATTTAAAAAATTTAGCTTAGTTACCTACTTTCGCATCGCCACTCGATGTGTAAACTGCATAAAGTCATGGTGAAGAGAGGGGAAGAAGGAGATTGTGGTACTGTTGAAGAGGGAGGGAAGAAAGACGGAAGAGAAACAGAAGAAGTAATTAGCTGAGTATCATAATAAACATAGCTCCATAATATGTAAATAAAAATGCTATTGTCACTTCTTGTTAATGTATTACATCTCGTATATGTATGTGTACAGTTAAGTACAGAACAGCTTTGTGATGTTCACGAATCTCAGCAAAGTTCTTTGTAGTGTTGTCGTAATAGCCACACGAGCAGATGGAAGTAGAGAAGATAGCCCTGTCAACCTAAGCCAGTAGCAACCTTGACAATCGGCGTTTAATTGAAAGGTGAAAGATTGCAGAACATTATCTGTCTTGTCAATCAGTGCGAGGGACCGTTTTCACACTCCGTCAGGCCCGCTGCAGCTCTCTCCTGTGACAAGACAGAGGCGAAGATATCTGCTGCTTTGGCGTTTTGACAGCCTGCTGATGATAAATTTCGCTTTTGACATAGCCTTTCTTCTTTCTTTTTTTGCTTGTTCTTGTTCTCCTTCCATTATTCCACATAAAGCATTTTCTTTTTTACCTTGAAGTATAAGCGACTTTTGCACCGAAGGGAATCTATCCAGAGATGTACCTTTCTCTGTAGATTAAAATATAACTCTTATAGTAATTCTTACTCTTAATAATAAATATAATATATCAAAGGATAGTTTAAGGTAAAATATATCGTCTTCCTATTTGAAGTCTCAAATATTTTTATTTAATTTATTAATGTATAATATATAACCAAATAATATAACTATAGGTATTAAGGTTGGCTTTATTACTTTTAATCATGAAATCTTGTTTCAAATTCTACGGAGCTTAAGGAATGATTCCAGTAAAACAAATAAAGCGAACACCACCTAAGATCGAAATGGAGATCTCAGCATTGGTGAGCTAGGAGGTTAACCATTCAACTACAGAGGCAGCCATAAAGATTTGTAAAGACATGTCTGTTCTTACTTATATATTAAGAACAATGGAAAGCCATTAAGAATGAGAATTTTATGAGGATTTAACTTTATGTTTTTTCAAATCGTATTAAATATTGACAAACATTTGAAAATGCAATTAAGGATTATTTATAACTTTGCATTCCTATTAATTTATGGAAAAATTGTTTAAGAAATACTTATTTTCTAGTGATGTGTTTCCGTGTCTGATTGCAGCACTCGCACACTAAAACGTTCAAATATTTTTACTAGTTTAACTTTAGAAACTGAAACATTACTAAAAACAGAGAAAAATAGCTTCCATGGCATTACAACTGCAAAGAAAATGTTAACTAGAATTTAGTTTCAAAACTTTTAGATTCACATAATATAAATTAATATATAGATTTTTGCTGAATATTTCAGATGTTTTTGATCAGCAAGTTCCTAATAGATTTAAAGCCAATATGAATATTTCCTGAAATAAAAAACATACGAGAACTGTTTAATAAAGAATGATCATAATTTTTTTACGGTCATAATTTTTCGCACTAAAATTCAATCTTATTATATTCTGTTACCTTAATGTGACACAAACACGCCGCAGTAGTTTCATTGTTCGTACTCTTGGTTCCCGCCTGTGAGAAACAGGTAAGTTCAGACATGTTCAGTATCGCCTACCGCTGCAATGGAGGTAACATGTAGTAGTTGATGTTACAGGAAGATCCGGAGTTTCTATCAACGTAATCACTGAACGTAATCACTTAGCTACATCATTTTGATCCTGAGAGCAAACAACAAAGCTCAGTGTGGAAATCTCCATCACCAACCCCCAAAAAGCAAAAGTGGTTGCTTCTGCTGAGAAAGTTATGGTCATCTCATTCTTCGATATTCATGGAATGGTTTATCAGCATGTTGTACCTGCACACACATCAGTAACAGGACATTACTACAGGGATGACCTGGAAACATTGCAAGTGCATATCAGGCACAAAAGACCACATTTCCGTGAAGCAGGCTGGATGCCGCATCACGATAATGCGCGGCCGCATATTGCCAATGTTGTTGCTGAATATCTTGCAAAAATCAACGTGAAGTGCATTCCTCACCCTCCCTATAGTCCGGATTTAGCCCCATGTGACTGTTTTATATTCCCTAACATGAAGAAACGCCTGCGTGGGAGGCATTATCCATCATCAGAAGCGGAAGTGAAGGCTGCGGAGGTGATTTTGAAGGATCTCTCAAAAATGCTTTCCAGCATGTCTTTAAAGACTGATAGAAACGCTGGGACAAGTGCATCTCATTCAGGTTAGACTATTTTGAGAAGGATCATCAAAATTATGAGGATGAGTAAAGGTACGTTGACAAAAAAAAAAAAAAAGTGATCATTCTTTATTGAACAGCTATCCTATTTATAATTTAAATTAACGCAGATCATATCGGACGATGAATGTAATGGGTGAAAAGATGTTAAAATAGGCTTAGGGTCCATAGAACTTAGAGCTACCTATATTCATCTTTCAGGATGGGAAAATTGCAAAATTTAACTTACCTTGACCGAGAATAAAAAACGGGACCTCTTGAATGTGAAGGACACACGTTACAAAAGTGAACCGAGATTTGAGTGAATATATGCTGATATTGAAAGATATGAGATTAAAATATCAATACTCATGTACAGTCTAAATCTTCCGTATGCTTTTGATGAACGAAAAATACCTTGAAATATCGAACTCAGTCTTTTGTTTGACAAATCTTTACAAACTTGAGCTCTATTTACAATTGACTTAATACTGAATGAACAGAAAATGTTAAACAGATAACATGTTTAAAAGAAGACATGTTTAGCTCATACTTACAGCTGTTCAACTCAAAGCTTTTCCTATCAGTGTGTCATACAGTGATTATATGAATATGTCATGCAGGCATTCCGCGGTTCTTAAGGAATACCTAGCTTAATCTATACATGGAATAAAGATCAATATATTCCAGATACTGAGAAACGTAATGAACAATATCGGATGCAGTACAGGTAATGCCATCTTTCTGCGCAGGATATAAATGATGCTACAAAACTGCATACACATATATGAAAGTGCCTGATTATAGACAAATTTAAGATATTCGGGGTAAATATCAATTGTATCCAAATAAAATTAGTAAGAAGCAAAACACTTACATTAAGTAGATAGTTTAATGTTGTAAACTCAACACAACTGTAGATATTTAGAAGAATAGATATTACCTGACTCAATCTGAACTTAAAACAATCTCGATTTATAGTGCAAAATGAAACATAAATTTTTATGTAATTCACTCACTCGCTCTGTCTCACTCTCTTTAGGCACATTTCCAGACAATTCTCGATGGAATACAATACTTCTATCGTGTATATTGCGATTCATATAAACCTGAACCATTTGAACCAATAATAGGACACACTTGCAACTTCGAGAGAATATAACACGCAATTGGGAGATTACATTACACCATTTACATCTCAGAGAAAATTTTGGAAGTGTCCTCCACCAGCATCTACTCATATTGCACTCGTCTCACCATATTCTCTGAAGTTTTATGGAGATGATATCGAATTGAGAGAAGGTTATTTCCAGCAAGATGGAGCAACGTGCCATACATCTAATGACACCATGGAATTTGTAACCAGTTTCTTTGATAATCGAATAATCTCAAAAGGTCTGTGGACCCCAAATACCTTGACATAACCTCACCGGATATTTTCTTGTGGGCGTATCTAAAAATAAAGTTCACAAGAATAGGGCACGGCCAATTGATGTTCTCAAGGAATCCATTTGAACCGAAATAAGTAACATTGACGAGGATACTCTCCGTAAAACTTCAGAGACTATGGTGAGAAGAGTGCAAACATGTATAGATGTTGATGGAGGACATTTCCATAATTTTCTCTGAGATGTAAATAATGCAGTGTGATCTCCCAATTGTGTATTATGTTCTCCTAAAGCTGCACGTGTGTCCTATTATTGGTCCTATTGAAATGGTTCAGCTTTATATGGATCGCACTGTATAAGATACAAAGGAAGTATAAAAAATAAAGCAAACAGTGAAAGAAATAATGAAAACACTGTCTTCTTAATTATAAAGCAGTATATGAAAAAGCTATTATTTTCCATATCTGTACTTGTCGGATATTTATCTCTGAGAAAATAAAATCTGCTCCAAAGTTACTCTGCTAAAAGTTTGTAGTTAAATAAATGGTGCCGACAGAAAGGAATGTGTTAAATATTTCCTACAGAGATAGCCATAACTAGGAACAGGTTTTAAACGACAACATTTTCATGAAAGTGTTTTATTTTCGAAGTCCGTAAACATAATCAACACATACCAATGAACCTGAGTGATTATCTTAAAGAACATTGTTTATCATTCAACATACCAGACATTAAATAATCTCCCATCCTAGTTCATCTTCTTTTGACTTTTCTTTGGGAAAGAAAGCAAACTTGTACTTTAAAGTGTTTCTTCACACTCGTCGCATGTCATGTGTCACTTGTTTTATTTGTGGGCGCGACGGGAGAACTCTAGTGGTGGAAGAGTGCAAGTCACGCGATCACTTTGCTAAAGTGATTACTTCATCTTTATGTACCTGCAGTCCTTACATGCATGCGTTTGTTTCCACTCCACAAGTAGACTTGAAGATCCCGATCAAGGAGATTTCTATCTAATGTCTTCTGTCGATAGTAAATTGCAAGGAGTTCCGGCTGAATCACGCTGCTGAATACATACTGTGAAGGTGAATTTGTTTCCCGGGCAGTTATATTGTAACAAATAACGGAAATAACATTCATGCTTCTTCACCTTTGTTCAGGAGAATAGAATCTTTAAAAGCATTATTTATATGCTCAAAGAACACGTCGTTTTCTTGCCTTTCCCTCCCGTTGCGGCTCCATATGTGTTCACAACTCTCTCATCTGATTTCTTGAAGGATGTTCTAACCTTTCAAATAGCTCCAGAAGTTCTAAGCGATACTTAGGCATTTTATAAGGACCGTAATAAAATAATAGAGAAATGTACACTCAAGTTTGAGCATTAGGTTATTTTCACATTTCAGTATTTGCTATCGTCTGTAATTGTCCTGGTCCTTTTCGATCATATAATGATGTGATATCTACTACGCTTCTGTCCGCACACTATACACTTGCAGTCTTCGTCTGGCTCGTTGAAGTTCTTGTTTACACATATCTTGTGCTGAAATTCGTGGATGGAGAGGCGTGTTCTGACGTGGCGCGGCGTATTGCACCCTCTAGTCCATCTGTCGTCTACTATCACTGGTGAGGTTTAGAACTCGAGGTCGGTTTCACTTTTTTCCTTTCCCTGATGTTTACTAGGGGCCTGCTTGCTTCTGTTGATTGTAAGTAGAATTGTACTAGTATATCTTCTACTAAGTACGTCTCCCTCATCATTTCATGCACCATCCGGGATGGCGGTGGTTTTCCAACTCGGGTAATCCTCTTCATGAACATTATTTATTCTTTCTATTCTGATCAGGTCTCCGATCTTCAACTTTTCCCACATGATCTCAATTTCATATGTTATCACTGGCGTTACTGCCGTCCTGAATAGTCTCATCGCCGTGCTAGTTGGTAAGTTTACTATGTTTGGAATGTTGTACGAGGCTCTGATTGCTGCTGCTGCTCTTTCCTGAATGTGTATACCAAAGGACGCCATTGTTGTCTGTAGTGTTATTCCCAGATATTTATAATTTCCTACGTTTTGCAGTGGCTTTTTGTGTCACTCCTTTTTCGTTACGCCTCTTGTTTCCGCTTAAAAAAACTATGCCTTGGTATCTAGTTTCTAAACCAAGGCATAATATCCACCGATTTTATTTCTCATTTTTATACTTTATTTACTAAATACATCCAATTTTTGCAGATACAGATTATATTATGAATCTTAAATACCTATCTAAACTAATCTATTACTACTGTTTCCAGTAGCTTACAATCAAATCTAACCCTATTTCTGCTCAACAGCCATCTAACAGAAAGAAATTTAACAATTCAATCCAAATTAAACTATTGTCACATTTTTGTTTCTACTGAATAATAAATAGACTGTTGGTACTACACTATATAAATTTTACAGTTTTAGCCTAGTATCCATACCCTTCCTCAACAAGTTGCGTGATATGTTATCAGAAAAATGGAGCAGTCATCATTTCGTCGTTTGTTCCATCCTATTTTTTATTCATTTGAAATATCTTCTTACTCGCCTAATTGGACCATCCTCCTTCTCCTGCCTGCTTCAACCCTGTCCGTGAAAATTCAGTTACCTTCGTCTGTTAATTCTCAATCGTCCTGTTCTGCTCTACTTGTCTCCTTTGTCTTAATCTAAAAGATCTCCTTAGTTGTAGTTGATGTCCAATTTCCTCTCTTCCTAAACGTTGATGAAAGCCCAGTTGTTTCTCTTGTAGATATCTGCCGTAACTCAGTTTGGATACTATCCCTCTATCTGTTCTAATATTCTGTAATCTTCTTTATTGATATTATACAGATATTTATATACATGCATCCAAAATGCCAAGTTCGAGGTGGGTCTTAAACACGTCAGCCTCACGAAGCTACTTCAGTGAGCGCGGCCATCATGGGATCGGCTCTTAAAGTTTCCAAGGATACGTGGCATTGCTTACTGTCTGGTATCAGCGGTTAAGCTGTTGCCATCTAAACGCTAATGCATGTTTCATTTACAACTGCTTAAGAGCAACTAGTGTAAGAACGCGGGCATTTTCAGCATGTGTTTACAAAGCAAGGGGAAATTATTGCAGGAAATACTTCGTTCACGTGAGTGCCTGGTTTGAATGGGTTTCTGGAAACTTTTCTTTTTCCGTTCACAAAGCCAAAAATATAAACTCAATTTCATGCAAATCTGTCATATACCTATTGATCATTTATTTAATATTTTCCACGAGAATTGTCAATTGTCAATTTAATGAATTATATGACTTAATGCATCTTTATTTTCATTAACAGATAGAAGGCTTCTTCGATTTAAAGACGCCCTTCAGGGTGACAAAAATATCTGTCATGACAGTTGCCTACATCACCCCACCTTGCATTTTGTTTGTCATGTCGCCATTCAAAGGTGTGTATTAGCCAATCGGAGGTAAAGAGAAGGAAAGGGAGTGCTGAGGAATACTTGTCAGACGAAGAGACTAAGAAGCAGAGTTTTGGTAGCTACGTCGATGAATAACGTAGCTATCATTTAGCGGCTGCTTGCATTAATATAGTGAGGATATGTACACAAAATCTGACACTACTAACTAGGCGTTGCTAGAACAGTAAGCCCAGCGCCAGGCATTGTGGTGTAGATGGAATTGTTTCCTGAATTGCTTGCACTCTTGTCAGAGACTGTGGTCTGGTGAACAGACCGTAACTGCCTTGGGGAGCTTTCAAGATACAGCATTGCAGATGTTAGTATTGCAAGTTTATTGTAAAAAAATTAGTCACTGAGAGGCATTTTAGCCAAAGATTTATAGATGCTACTATTAACTAGGCTTCCCAGAAACTATTGTGGGTTGACTATAAAAAGGGAATACAATTGTATAATATATGTAGGTCTTTTAAATGAAAGAGACATTTTATTGAAGACAAATTAATATTAATCAACCATTATATAATATGCAAATCAAATAAGACTGGTTAAATTTAATTTCCATCGGGCGTCATACGTTAACCACCTCCATGCTGTTTAATATGCTACCATTCTCCCCAGAAACAGAATTCATTATTTGGTTTAATGCAACCGAAATACAGGCTGTATCAAGATTCTTATTTCGACCCAAATAAAAAAAATTGTCAAAATAATTGGGCTAGTTTCCGACATTTTGTAGTTCCGTATGTTTACAGAATATTTGAATGCAGATTTCTCCCTATTATTCAAAGACTCCTCAAAGTAGGTCTGAGTTCCTTGATAAACGCACCTGTATCTTGAGGTTTATCAGAATTAAAAGAAAACTGAATGACGTTACGTTGTAATATCCCAGCTATATCGCTACTAAACGCATTTTGTACCATCTTCAGCAGACAGGTTGGATTACTGTTAGTTATTCCTGACATATTACGCAAGTAATTCTAAATTTGATTTGCAACAAGGAGCAAAACAACTAGAAATTGGATTTTAATAATTTTTTGACATCAAGAACTGTTTTTAACCAAAATGAAACACAAGTTTAAATAAAATAATCAATGATTAGGTTAAAATAAAAAAAGCTATAATTTCCTAACTATCAGCGTAAGTATCACACTGTCCAATTATTGAAACTGAGATTTGATCGTAAATATGCAATGCTTTGATACATAGAGTCAACATGAAAAATTCAATGCCATGGCCGGGATTTGAACCACGAATCTCCTGGTTTCCGTCCAGTCGCTCTTAACCTTTGAGCTACCATGGCCAACGTGCCATCCTGACATTAAATTCTCCAGTTGACTCGTATATTTTCCCAGTAGACCACTAGGGGCTCTCGCATCCGAGATACACCGTTTGTGGCGACCTACTATCGTAAGTACTTATGTCCCAGGCTTCATCATTTAACTCTTATTATTTTATTTAATTGATGGAAATTAATCATTTCTCCACACTAGCCGTACATAGGCTAAGGTTGTGTATCTCGGATGCGAGAGCCCCTAGTGGTCTACCGGGAAAATATACGAGTCACCTGGAGAATTTAATGTCAGGACGGCACGTTGGCCATGGTAGATCAAAGGTTAAGAGCGACTAGACGAAAACCAGGAGATCCGTGGTTCAAATCCCGGCCATGGCATTGAATTTTTCATGTTGATTCTATCTATCAAAAACCTTAGCCTATATACGAAATTATTAATTTCCATCAATTAACTAAAAGCAATGCTTTGTCTTATAAAACAGTAAATTTAAGTTAAAATTTCACATAAATTCAAAACAAAAGTTGGATACATCCCAAGGCAAGTGTAGAACCTTTAATAGAAGCAACAACACCTTGCAGGTAATTTTTTCCTGTCTCATGTAGTAGTAATAAGCTTTCATGCAAAAAAGTAGGCACCTTTTTATTTTATCAAAATGATTGACAGTTATTGCTAAATATTACCTGTTTGAAATATAGTATGATCCATATAAATCTGAACCATTTCAATAGGCCATAACTTATATTTCAATGATATGTAAAATGTGTAGCTCAACTTTTCTTCGTTTTTATTTCTTTTTTGAGAGTAGCCTGTTTCGAGTAGCCTATTTATTGTTACTAATTTTGCATAACTTCGAAACTATAAAAAAATGGACAAAATTCTACCACAGAAAAAATTAAGTACCCTTAAAGGTACATCATATGTGTCATTTAAATTTATTTGCAGCATTAAACTTTTTCAAAATATTCCGCCTGGTTCACTTTAATTTTGCAGCACTCCATCCAATCCAGTTTGAACTGTCATTATTTTATTTCTGTTAAAATATAGAAAACTGTAAATAATATCAAGAAGAAGTAGCATAGTGAATTAATTTTTACTTCTGCTGAAACTTGCCATGACTCTAGAAAGAATCTATCAAGTTGAAGCATAACAGTCAAATTTATATAGAGAAAATGCCATTTTAATTATATATATTATTATATTAATTATATTATTATTTAATTATATATTACTTATATTTGATTCTACTTTTTCTATAATTCTTTGTTATTAATTTTAACAGTTTTCAAGAAAATATTGTATGCATTTAGTAGAGTAATTTGTTGACATGTTAGCTCAAAATGAAACAGAGGAATAGGTGAAAACTAAAAGCAAAAGTAAGAAGGAGGGTAAAAGCATTCATGACTTTTGACAGAGATTTTTTCAAGCAGTTCATTTTCAACGCATTTTCAAGCGATAATCACAAAAATGGAAATATAAAATACCTTCGCTATCATTTATAGTGGATACATAAATTAGTCTTGCGAACATTTACTTTTCTAACTTCTTAATTGTAATTGTAGCTAGCAGAAATAGCTACATCTCACTTTTCTTTTATATACAAAGGGTAAAACCTCTAAGAACTGAATACGTTATGCTGGCATTATAATTCCCTACTGTTAGTATGCATCGTTTAGAAAGAATTGATTATTTATAGAGCTGAATGACTAAGTGCCTCCTTTTATCATTTATACTCCGTCTTTAACATCTATGCACTATCGGTGTCTAATTTTACTACTGTAAAATTTAATACTGTACTGTAAAATAAATACTGTAAAAATAGAGTAAAATAAAACTACTAAAACAACTAATTTTACTACTGTACTAACGTTTGGGTGAGATTTACTTAGAATTTCATTTTAAACATTAAATTCACATATATACACATTTATATATTTATATTCATACTTCCAGATTCTGGAGAGGACGGGGATTAAGCCTCAATAAGGGAAAATTCCTATTCCTCCAGCCGAGCCTGGAACTTATGGATTTAGAAGAATGCTAACCTCCAGGACACACAATCGATTAAGTACTAAGCAATTCCAACAATTACTAATAGATATGTCAGGTTTATGCCACAGAAAGGTTACTGAAATGACTGTGTACTTTAAAGAGACCTGAATTTTTGAACAGTGAGTTTGCGTTTGTGCTTAACACTTACTAGTTGTACAACGTACACAAAATTCATTTCGAATGAATAGGATTTTCAAAGTGTAACATTATATATACATATAATACATTTATTTTTAAAAAGCCTTCCTGTCACATTTTAAATTGAAGAAATGATTAATTTCCGTCAATTCACCTTAAATTATGAAGTAGGTTATTCTAACTACTACAAATGTTAAAAGTGAGACATAGTTTTATTTTTTTATGCGTAGGTGGTGTTGAAGAGTACTCACTTAAGTTCTGTAGGTATTTGCGGATAGTAAGTCGCCACAAAAAGGTGTGTATCTTACTGTCTATGAGAACCCCTAGTGGTCTACCGGGAAACACACGCGTCAATTGGAGCATTTAATGTCATGTCAGCATGTTGGCCATGGTAGCTCAATGGTTATGACCAACATAACGGAGATCGGGAGATCCTTGGTTCAAATCCCAGGCATGGCATTGAATTTTTGTCTGGCTCTACTCATCCAAACGTTAGCCTACACACGGCTAGTGTGGAAGAAATGATTAATTTCCGCATTTTAAGTTATTGAACTTAAATACCAAGTTTGATATTAATTAATCTTGAAATTTCTGTATAAATTTAGTCCTCCAACATCAAATCATATCCCACGATGAATGAAATGGGTAAAATGATGACCAAATAGCCCCAGGGTAGCACAGAGCTTAGAGCTACCTCACATTCATATTTCAAAATAAGGATAAAACTTCGGAAAAAGCCTTATCCAGGTAACTCACCGTGACCGAGTTCCGAACGCGGAACTCTTGAACGTGAGATAAACACGCTACCATCTATACTACTACCAAGGCAGTCTACTTTCATGTTTGAGAAATACATGGACTTTCTTCTCACAGTTCCTTTTATTTGTTTGTTTTATTTTCAAAACATGCATTTCTAAGGATATCTCTCTATATATTTTAATAGAATGTAATACTCTCTATACACACCTACTATGCACCTACATGGTAGATAAAATAGAAAATGTGCAACTGGAAATTTGAAAATAATTTTGTAAATCCTACTATGAAACTTTTGAAAAATTGGTGCAACTTGCAAAATGAATATAATGAAATATTTTGATAAGCACCTAATAATAAACTGTAATATAATTTGTTCCTTTAGTACATTAAACCTAAATATTTTGTCCATTAAGTTTACTGCAGTGATTTTTAAATTGAAGAAGAGTACTTTAGATACTGCTATATGATTCGGAGCAAGTACTAAAAATACGGTGTAAAACCTTTATCTTCAAGTGACACCCTGTGATTAGTTTTTGATGATAGCCAGCAAAGTGTCCATAGCTGCTCAATAAGCTCCATTACTCTCTTCAAATTTCTCTTCCTTTTACTGTAAAACTTATTTTGCAAACAATCAACGGACCTTAAAGTGTGTTTAACATGCGTTAGCACTTATTTAATTGAACATAATTCACGAAGTATTGACATTCAGATATTTTAGCACGATGATGTAAACTTTATCCAAGAGGTCCCGAATTCGAATCTCGGTCAGGCTGAGTTATCTGGATACGGTTTTTCCGGGGGTTTCCTTTATCCTTCAAGGCGAATGTCGGGTAACTCTAAGCTCCATGGACCCCGGACGCATTGAGCGTCATTTCACCTCTTTCATTCATCGTCCGATATGACTAAATGTTGGAGGACGTAAATTACACACACAAAAAAGTACTCCTCAACTTGATATCGATGATATTGTCGTAAGGTGCTTCTTATCAACTAGTTTAGTCATTCACTTTCTATAAACTTGGTCGTTCACAAACCTTTATTATGAAAAGTCAAAGCTTCATATATGTTCAATTTTATGTTTACAAAAGTTAAGAAAATTTAATTACTTGAGCTTGAAAACATTAGAACATTATTCTGATATACAAAAAGGTCTCATGTTTTCTTATACTGTTTTCTAAAACAAATCGACTTATTACATCCCTCGTTCTTCGTTTCTCTTAAGCAAATTATCTTTTCAATCAGAATTATCAGTTTGTTTTTGTGTGTTAATTATATTTACTTCTATGACAAACATATTAACCTTCCGGCAGGTTCGCCGTTGTAAAACGTATAACATCTGAAGTATTTATTTTTTATCTATGTTTTAACTTTGAGTTTTTGCGTTCCCGGCGTGATGTATTCCATAGTTGATGCTTACTCGACAATATGATGACTACTGCTATTTCTTTCCTTGTTCTCAGTTGATTTAGTTTATTCTAGGTAATGAGGCGCTGAATGCTGTAAAGTCTGTCTAGTGAACACGAGTGCAGTTGGCCCCTGAAAGGAAACCACCCTCCCGCCCACTAATGACCGTCATAAATCTATCTCCACACTTAAGAAACTGAATACTGTCGTTGAGGACCAATAGCAACCCTGATTTTCTCGAAGTGACAGTTGCATGTCTACTCCACGTGGAGTCTCAGCTGCCAAAGTTCCAACTTCCAGATGATCTGTTTCATTACGTGCAGAAATTCGTTGTGTGTCACGATGTGGAGACCGTGGGAGGGAAATGCAGTGGTAAATGCAAATGAAGTAGTAGATTACTTTCAGTCAAGTGAAAATAATCAAAGTGATGACAATAGTGTGAATAACTGGGTCGAGTTATATTACTGGAAAAGCCTCAAAAACAAAGTTATAACAGGAACTGTTTCTAAGCAAATTCAAGTGCTTGCTTTGAACACATATAAATATGTGCTGACAAATAATCTTGGTAAGGGGTTGTGCAATGAACCTGATGATAAATTCTGGGTATTCACAGAAATACAGTAAGAAATGTTGTGACGGAAGGAATACCAAAAAACGCCGATCAAGTGTGAAAACAAAAGCAAACGTTTCTCTAAAGTAGATAATTTCACATGCGATTTAATTCGCCGAGAAATTTATAAATTCTATGCAAAAGGGAGAGCGCTTACCTTAGACGAATTCGTTGCACATTTGCAAAAATTTGTGATTTTCCTTATGGGCACTGCACTTTGCGCGGTCTTCTAAAGGAGCTGGGTTTCAAATACTGTACTTTGAATAAGTTAAGGGTTATTATGGAATCCAGTAGAATTGTAGCTTGGCGATATATATACGAAACCTCGTACGTTACCCATGACGTATCGAGAAAGGTAGTAACTTTGCAGAGGTCTGGAAGAATAAGGGTCTGTGTTGTAAAACGATTATAAGGGTTCGTCAAAGGCAGCGGTCGACGTGCACATGAGTTAACTAATCAGACTCCTAAGAAGTATGGTCCAGCAACGCAAAGAGGGTCCCTCAAAGGAATGTCGTGTATTAAACAGTGGGACAAGGACAACATGCCGTGTGTTAAACAGTGGGACAAGGACAACGAATGCGTGTGGCAGAGAACACCTGCTACACAAGGAGCGGAACCGTTAAAAAACATGCGCCCTTATTTACTCTGTACACTAAAACCGAGAAGATTCATTCACAAAAGTAGAAGCCGTCAGAATGTTTTTGGATGATCTGTAACTGTACTGACATGGGGTGTCATAAACCTGTCCACCTGTCCTGTGTGATAGATACGTGCCTAGGTCTGCGGTCAGAAATGTGCAGAGGTAGGTGTATTGAGTGCCTGGTGCACCTGTCATTACTTTTCCGAGTAGTGTATTCTTTAGTTTCTAAATATGGTAATGCATATGTGCATGGTTTTTTTGTGTTATTTGTTTATTAATTTTCAGGTCAGACGGTTTGTTAGTAGAAGCTATTCGCAAACTACTTGAGGAAAGAGATAGTGAAACCTTATGCAGTTTTTACAGAGCTGGAAGAAGGTCATGCAGATCTGAGTGATGAGAGCATTGAAATCGGAAACCACAACTTTGAATCAGAATGGTTGGTGATGATCTCAATAAGCTAAAAGTAGTGCAGTAGTTTTTTTATTGGAAGAGACAAAGTTACACTTTGGTGTAAAAATGAATGTGTAAAAATTTCAGAAGCATAGTGAAAATACATTGTCAACGCTTTATCGTGTGCAAAGAGAGTTCTTTTGAAAGAATGGCTTGTATTTAGAGCACAATTTAAAACCTTACCAGCCGATCTCACAGTATTTCTTACGCAGCTTCATACTGAATTATCAGTATCTGCAGACGAGACTCCTAAACCTCCAGCAAAGAAACGAGGAACGTGCCTCTTATGTGGACCTCGAAGAAATTCATCCACTTCAATTAAATGCGACAGATGCAAAAACTTTTCTTGCAAAAAGCACGTAAAATGTAAGTCGTTTGTGAAAGGCGCGATGAAAACTAATGCTTCTCAAAATAATGGGATAAATATTTACATATTGGACAAGGTTTATATTATTAATCTTGTAAACGTTATTATACTTGAATGATTGGAGTTGTCATCTTATGTATAGTTATTATTGGAATAAGTGTTGCCATATTATAATGCACGAGATTTAGCTTGACCCCTGGTTTGTAGAAAGAGAAAGAAATACGTACTCACCATCTCTTTCTAACCCACCAAACTTTTATGGCCAGCCAGGCAGGGCACACATCAGTGGCGGATGATGCTTCGTCTGTTTGTTCTTCGTCATCCAAATTTGGTTTCCGTTCCCCGTCTTCACTGTCAGAAATGTCAAAATTTCCTCGTGTTCACTATCTGAATCTTCTAATTAAATGTTCTAAATCTTCTAAATTAATTATGAACATATCACTAATTTCATCTATTAATCCATCTTTCTCCCAGTAAAACTATTCTATATTTTCAACGTGTTCACAAGCTTCCCGCCAGTTTTGTTCGTACAGTTTACCTACTGCACTATCAGGCAACTCTTTTACCTCACTATGCTTAAATGATATGTTTTGTTTCCTGACATCTTTTTTTCTTCTTTTTTTTTTATCTGTGCCAACATAAGTTCTATAGCATTTAAATCACAATGATACAGAGGTAGTCGTATTACATGTGGCCGTGCGTTTGTGCTATACGATCAGTTTCATAAATTTCCTAAATTTTCAGCTTTATTAATTCGTAAAGTACAGCATTGGTGGAACGCGGATCAAACTCAATGTTATTGTCACGGAGCCACCATTGCGTTACTGATGTAAGTGATGATATCGGAGCCTTGTTGATTAGAATAGAATGATAGGATGCGTTGTCTATTTCTATAGCACTATTAGGGGGAATGTTGGGTAACAACTGATTAATAAACCAAATTTTAAATGCTTCACTATCCATTTATTCATGATAGTCTTTGCTTAATTTTGGTTTAAACTTAGAAGAGTGTTGGGAATGATAGCTGTGTAACTCCCCGTGTGTGTGAAAACCCTGTCCTTTGCCTATTGGGATGCGTAGTGGAAATTCAAAATCGTCCTCTTCACTTTTCCACACTTTGTTTTTCGTATGATTTATATTGATCCAGATTTCATCTAAGCAAATAATAGGAGCACCGGAAGTCCTTACCGCTGTCGCTTTTCTTAGAAACCCGAATGCTTTTGTAACAACGTTAGGCCGTTCCATCTGAATCTTTCCTCCGCCTGAGTTCTTTATAAATCTAAATTTCATTTGATGCAGTGCTTTTCTTAAGCTCCATAAACTCCCGCTGAACAATTATTTTTCATTTAGAACTTTGTTTATGTCTTTCAAGCTGGGCAGAAGTTCAGGCCGATAGAATGAATAAATAGTTCGTCTTTTTGTAGAGTCTGTTGTTGTTTTTGTGGGTTTTGCATTTGGACGTTTCTTACCAGCGGTCTCCATAAAATTACCACTTACTTGCACTTCTTTAAGTATTCTTTTTACGGTACGAGATGAAACACCTGTAGCTGCAGCAGTTCTTTCAATTATGCTCGACACAGATAGGGCCTCGCATTCGTCTGTAAAATGCTGTTGCGAATCCCTTTCTAGGACAAGCGGCGAACTCGCAAAAAGGGGGCTTGTTTATACAAAGGAACTGATAGGCAGACAGTGTGGTAATAAAGAGCTTGCATAAGCAGTTAAAGATAGCGCGAGATAAAGGACTTGCCGGCACGGATATAGTTTCCCGTTTAGAAAATTCTAGTGATATCTTGATTGACAGAGAACAGCCGATTTCTTGTTTGTTCCAGAAATAAATCGAATTTATCAATGAGCTATTTAAGAAGGCGACTACTCGCCAAGAGTGAGTCGCAATCAGAGCAGTAGTAGTAAACAGTTGTGAAGTGTTGTAACGAGAGTGGATGTAAACAGGTGTAACAGAACGCTGTTGTGATCATCGACCTTGGTAGATTGTGTATGCGATGTAACACTGCTACTGTGAGTGCATTTCTACGCAAATAAAGAACGATTTGAATTTCTGCAGATTGGACCTTTAATTCTACGAACCCCAAAGTCACAATATGTATCAACCTTAATAACATTTCCCAGCTTTTCCCTTTCTTCCCATGTCTTCTAGAACTAACGCAGACACTAGCACTATTCCCAGCAGTATGTTTAAAATAATAACAAACATTTCAACTTCTAATGACGTTTTTTACATTTCCAACGAGTTAATATCCGATACTTCACTTACAACGCTACTGACATCTGCTTGTGCTTACCCTCATACCACAGCAGATAATTAAAAAAAAATATGCATATCTAATAGCCCGGTTTCTGGAATCTATACCGGGCCTTATTATGCAAACTTCATTTTTAACTTTATTAACTTCTGAATAAAATTTCACAAAACAATTTACAAATTTTGCAGATATAATCTACTTTCTACCTTAACGAACTAACTAAACCTAACGATTACTGGATTCCAGTAACCTTACAAATATATTCTATCTAAAAGTCTTTTTTCTACTTTACTTCTACTTCAACAATATAAATCAAATCTACATTTCTACTACAGCTTTAATTCTTATAACAAGCTACGAAAGACTGTTCCCTACAGTTTTAAAATTTCCTCTTCTGCAACTGGTATCCAAAGCTTCCTACTACTGGTATCCATCTCCTAAAGGGACTGGCATCAGGTAGAGCTGGTTCGTCAGTTCCAGACATTCGGGTAGTCATCCCTCCGCTTCTGCATAATCAGTTGCATCTATCCACTCTGATACTCTTCATATATACCTTCTCTGTCCTGGTATTATCTTTCTGTCTTTCTGTCTTCTTTCTGATGTCCGTAATTGGCATCTTAAATCTGGTAATCTGTATACTCAGTTTCTCTTGGTCCTATTTCCCTCCGACGATCTCTTAAGTTATATTCTTTTCTCATAGATTGACATCTTCTTACATTTCTTTCTTGAAATATTTTGTCGCAGGTCATATATTCCTCCAACGCCTTAACGGATATTATTTGAGACATATTTTCTATATGTACATAGTCCTCTGCATTTCTTAGGATGTTCCATAAACATTTTCCTTGAAGTTTCCTTCGACCGTCTTCTACTACTTCACTATATTTATTGCACTCAAAAATAACATGTTCAGGCAAATCTAAACAGTTGCATTGCTCACATAAATCTGAGTTCTTCTTACCTATTCTTTTTAAATATACATTGTATAGACAATGTCCTGTAACAAAATGAAAAAATCCTTTTCTTGGTTTCATATGTTCCAATTTTAGCCTCTCTTGAAGGTCCGGAAATAAATCATGTACTCTTCTTCCTACGTGTGCATTATCCCAAACTTCTTGCCATTCTTGTAATAAATAATTTTTCACTTCTTTCTTAGTATTGCATCTTTTTCCCATAATTTTAAAAACATTCCCATATATTTCCTTCTTTAGCCAGTAAGTTGCACCCCTTAATTTAATGATATAGTCAATAGGACAAATTCCCGCTAATATTGGTAGGGCTAAAGTAGATGTCGTTTTTGTGGCTCCGCTGCTTGCGAAGTAGTATTTTTCTCTGAGTTTTTCGGATTAAATTTGCGCAGGATTTGACCCTTAACCTATGTGCCCATGTACTTGCGCCATATCCTATTATACCTATTACAAAACTCATATGACATATTCTTGTTGCTGTAAAATGTATTCTATAGCTCTTTTGTACAATGGACGCTAATTTCATAGTGACATTTACTGCCTTTTCTCTTACGTACTTCATATGGCTGTTTAAAAGTAATTTTCCATCTAATTCTATGCATAAATACTTAAACGATTTGTGACTTTTTATATTTACATTATAGATTTTAATAGTAGGGTCTCTTTTGAGCAGATAATTAAGGAATATAATAGGGTTTTAAAAGCGACTTACCATTTCAAGGAAAGAAGCCCAGTGCCCGTGCTGGGCAAGATAATGTAAAAAGTCCCAAGTTAAATCTCGTGCATTATAATAGTGTAGAAAATAATGTACAACATTCATAAACTAGGTCTATAGTGTTATCATTAAGAATTAAAATAACTAAAGCTATTGGTGTAGTAGTTTAACAATGGTATATTTATACTTTTTCGTTTGATAAATTAACTAAGTTCCTCAGAATATGCCCCTCATTACATAAAATGACACATGTTCTAAAATTTACAACGCGTGCCTGCTCATGTAGCAGAAATAAGCGCGCCTGCCGGAGGGTTAAATTAAAATAGTTAATTTTATGCTTGTTTTAATTAAGGTGCCTATAGTTTACTCTTCTTTGTCCCCTTCCTTTTATTACGGATCCTTCTTTGTTCTAAACGTTAAATTATTCAGTTGATTGTACATCTTTGACATATCGTCTCCTATCTTGGCTTCGAATTCTTCATATAGAGTATACTGAGTATCTTCACAATACTGAATGTCTCTTCCAGAACCATAAAATATCAATAAACATGTTTTTCTGTCTAGGAATATTAAATAGATGTACCTGATTGTAACAGATTTTTCGATACATTTTACAGCAGTAGTACAGTTTAACGTGTTGTCCTGCAGGCAGATTTGTTAAGGAAAACCCCCAGCTTCACAAAATAATGGTGCAGCACTGCAGCATTTGGGCCTTGAATGGCAATGCAGCAAGCATACGATTAGTATAAATAAGGAAATTACGGTTTTAGCATAATTCTAGCAGGACGAGAGTGTTTCAGGTACACATAGCAATTATTTCGCCCCGATGGGGAAGGGGAGGGGGGTTAATTAATGGCAGGGAGCGAAAGCAGCAACATCCATCAAGAAGCGTCAACATTCTCGACGGCAATGCATATATTTTGGTACCCGATTATACAGCTCCCTTCTCCCCGCGAATCTGATTCGGAAATTGGGACGCGGTGGAAAGCGATGTTGATTAATTACATCATTAATATTATCTGATTTTGTAGGGCACACACACATACATACACACACAGGTAAAACTGGGAATGCTATCAGATCGGGTAGACTGGGATTGATGGATCGGCGTACTCGTGATTTGCAGCGACATGAGTACAGTTCGTTTCTGTTACTCGAATGCAATGAATGGGTAATTGATGAAACATAAATATAGCACGACAAACAAACAAACAAACATTTTCGCTGCTTGTACACAATCGGCCTGTGTGTTCAGTAATAAAACCTCTCCTACTGTACACAAACACACGTGGTTATATGTGAAATTGATATTTAATGTGTTCTACGCGCTTATATTGAACCCAGCTTCATTCCAATTTCGGTACGCTTCGTTCGTTTCGATGAGTTTATTTCTTCATCTTCTTCAAAACAAAGATTGGACTATTGATCCATTCACATTTACCAGCGGACAAACAGTTCATAGAGGTAGATATACAGGTCTTCGTTGTTGTTGTACAAGCACACCAATGAGAAGTAAGCTTAAAATGAATAATTTATGAACAATTGTCTAATTAATTTTTTATTATTGCTAAATATTTTTCCTCCCATTCAATTTTAAAAACTCTATAGAAAAGCATTTTAACTCAATATTAACCATGAATGTGTTTTAAGTGTAATTTTAGAACAGTATTACAAACGTAGAACCACGCTAACAAATCAGTGCTAGAGCCGAGAATTGTACCACGCATCTTTTGTTTTCTGCCCGACTGTTGTAACCAACTGGCCTAACAAGTGAATATATTACACTAAATAATTCGCTTTCGGTAAATCACAAGGGAGTTCCATGGTTCAAATTTTGGCTACGACAGTACATTTTTTAGTTTAATTCTACCTTTCCAAACTTCTATTACATGGAGTTATTTGCAAGAACAATTAATTCTCATTGATTGGCCCAACAGGTTTTAAATTATTCCCCATTTACAACACTGTAACTTACTATAGATATCTCTAATAACATCCCTATATATTTAATTTTTAATGTAATAGCTACAAAAGATAGAGAAATGATGGATTCATTCACGTAATTAAACTTGAAAACATCTAATTACACTGGGCAACAAAAAATAATTTTTGAATGTTTCAAGCACTTCGTGAGGCAATTCCTACTAATTTTGGGTTGAGAAAAACAAATATGACAATGAACAATTTTATTAGCTCTAGTTTCTATGATACACACAAGGTGGAAGTATTAAATATTAACGGATTGAGAGAAAAGGATGCATTTTAATTACATACATGCTAACAACTATAAAAGTGCATTTGATTTTTTAACTGGTAATTACAGGCTAAGAGTTCTAATTGCTGGAAAAATACTTCACAAATAGTCGTGTCTGAAGAGAATCATTTGGTGCCCTACTGACTTCGTCAGCTTGCCTCTTGTGATGGAGTTCCGCAGAATCCCTATACAAAGATCAACAGTAATCCGCAAGCATTACTTCATTCCAACGGCCCTGATAGTTTTTTTTCATAACAGAAATGTCCTTATGGAAACTCTCCTCATGTTCATCACTAACAGCTCCACAACTAGGAGGAAAAAAGTCTGGGTGGGAGTGGGGAAAATGGATCTTAAGGGACATGTTGCATCCAAGGTTACGGTATTTTTGCAGGAGCACTGTCATCAAATGCTTGTAGTTGTCATCTACGGTATTTTAACAGGTGTGCCAACTCCCAAAATATAGCCCAAATTTAAAATCTTCACTCTAAAAAATGAAATGTCACTTTATCCTCAAAGCATGAGCTAATCTATCATTTTATGGTTGTTTTTTAATTCAGCAGAAGAAAGTACATGTAAATTCACTATTTTTAAGCCCGAAACATTTTCATTGTTGTCCAGTGTTACTTGCACACATTCTAGTTTATGTTTAAGAGAGTTATAGTTAAATTCTAAATTTTAGAGTAACTTGGATTTTCGTGCAGAGTGTAATTATCTGGTATTCTGCTTTCAGTGAAAATTAAAGAATGGCAATATCATTTACAGATCCAAATCCAGTGATATAAATAGGTGCCCAATTCAAAAGTGTGAAATATTGTATTTGCTTCAGATTTTTACTTCATATTCTGGAGGGACCAGTTAGAAAGTCAATTAGGGGAATTATGTACCTGTGAGACTACTTAAGTTTTCGCGCTTGTCATATCCAGGAGTTAAATGCCGGACTCTATAAACTAGGTACAGGCAAGCCGCATCTCACATCTCAAAGAGAGAGAGAGAGAGAGAGAGAGAGAGAGAGAGAGAGAGAGAGAGAGAGAGAGAGAGAGAGAGAGAGAGAGAGAGAGAGAGAGAGAGAGAGAGAGAGCGATAGACAAAAGTTGGACGTAATGTGACAGTCGTATAATACCATTCTTAAATTTTTAAAACTTGGAAATGCTTATTTAGTTAACAGCAATGAATGTACTAACTGACAAAACATAAGTTTATTCATTATTATTCAAATAATAATCATTTGAAGTTCAAAAGTTTCATACATATTAAATTGAAGAAATACATGTCATACATATAATAATGTATAAAATATTGAAGGAAAAACGAACAAACACCAGTTTCTACAACAAATAAATATATTTTCTTCAAATGATTTGTTGGCTTACTAGTTCGTGCCAGCGGTACCAACACATTATAGCTTCCATTATTTTGCAGAAAATATAAATGAAATTATTGATTAAAGCAGCCATTGTCTGTTTTATTAAAGGGTCATTAGCATATTGAAGAATAATTTGTAGGCTGCGTAAACCAACTGTATTTATCCTATATTGATTTGCTTATTTTTGATAAGGGCCATTCCCATATAGATGGGCCACGCCATGGCTAAAGGGTTAGAACCCTCGACTTTCACCATTGCGGCCCGGTTTCGTTACCAGGCAACCGCATATGAGATGTAAGGTGGACAAACATTGTGCTGGGGCGGGTTTTCTCCGAGATCTACGGTTTACCCCGCCATCTCATTCCACTGGTACTCCATTTTCATCTCATGTGTCTTCAGCATCACCACCTACGCTACCGAATGTGGTAAAAGCGGGCGTTATACGTTAAACATTCACTCATTCCATATACATATACAAGGGGCGTCCAGAAAGTAAGACCTGTTTCAATTTATCTCCGCTGTAGCGCTGCGATCGCAGTACCACATATGCGCGGTAGACGCTCTGTATCAAGGAGAAGAAACGTGCCCATTGTGAGATCGCTGTCAGCTACGTACGCTTTGTTGTGGTTGTTTACATTGTCAGAGTTGATTGATAATCCCGCCGCTTGTGAAATCAGATCTGTGATTCGTATTCTGAATGCTATGAAAGTGAAGCCAATTGAAATTTATCGGCAAATTTGCAATGTCAAAAGGTGTTGTGTTTCTTCACGACAACGCACGACCACACACTGCAAATTCGACGAAAAACATCCTACAGATCTTACTTTCTGGATGTACCTCGTGTAAAGGTAGATTCTAATTATTTTCAGCTAGTCTTTTTAATACAGCTGTAACTTTGTTAACAATTATTTGTATTGTTTACAGTTTCAATTGTTCATCTATATTCTTGTGTTGTTTAGTATAGTTCGTTAAAACAGCCTCAATTTGGGAGCAGCTGAACTTCTTAATACACACACAACCAACTGGTTTTTAAAATCCTCTTATTTTATTCCGTATATGTCTGATGAAGTTAAAACTAAAGATTAATTTGGGAAAGAGAAAAGATAATGAAAATCTTCGCCATACTTATTTAAAACATTAGCAAATGTAAACTGTAGCAATTGAACTAACTTTGGTTTTGAATAATGCTTTTCTGTTTGTCTTACTTCCTATCTCTCTCACACACTCTCTCACTCTCTCTCTCTCTCTCTCTCTCTCTCTGTCTCTCTCTCCATCATACAGGCACTTCTTGAGGAATCCTCTTATATCATCAGAGTATATATCTCAAAAATATATTGGTTTTGAAAGGATAATGTCACATTGTTTGAACATGCACAATTCCTTTTATGCAGAAGTTGACAATAAGTAACTTCTGGTTTTGATAAGTAGGTCAAGTTGTAATCAGCCCATCCCCTCGAGTGCCCTTGAACATTAATATGCTGTCTTCACTAACGAAAGGGAGGAGCAAGGAAAACTCATTCCGACTCCTGATTGGTTGAATTAAATGTTCAACACGGTACAGTGATTAGTTTTTGTAAATTAAAAAAGGGACGTGACTTGATAATAACTGGGCTAGTGCCGAAGTTCATTGGTTAACCTGCTACCGTGTAATAATAAAGTACGGCAAATCCGGAGGGGTATGTTGCAATTATGAATTCCTATGGCATACCACACACTGGTGTTACCGAAACAATTTGTACCTGGGGGCAAGATAATCATGAAACTATGCATACAATTTTATGGATAATTGCACGCAAGATGTTCCACAAGCTACAGTCTTTTGCCTGAAAAAGTTGAACATCTTTATTTTATGGCCCGCCGAGGAAGTTGTATAGCGGCTTTTTGTGTGTATGGTTGTTCATTAGGCAGTGGAGGTGTTGATTGCAGGACTGGCACTTTCACATTACTGTCTGAAGAACACACTGTACCTCTTAGTGGCTGTAAAATACTGCAACATAATGTGAGTCCAGCTCACAAATAACTATGCAAACAACTACATCTTAAGGCTCGTAGATTTTGTATACTTTCTCTGTTCACTTCAAAGCAGAATATTCAGGTAATCTAATGTCCCGCTTTCGATTCCCATTGCTCTTCCAATGTGAGCTTAGGTTTTTACCTGGTTTGGAGCAGAATGCTGGGGTTATTTCTCACTCACCATGATTTCCTTTCTGTTATTTCTCTTTCATTCTATTTAATTCTTACCTTAAAGGAGTGCTTCTAGGTTTCGTCGTGTTTGGCTTTTCGTGCCGGGCGAACGGTGCACATGGTTTTTCAAAGCAAAGACTATTCACTATGGTCAGCAGAGGGCTGCTTGGTAAAAGGGTCGTTCGTTATTCTCTCTAGACATGAGACGAATCTTCGAGGCTAGAATTGTTAGGGGCTTCTTACCTCTGACTTCAATGTTTCATTTCACTCCTTCCTTCCGGAAGAGGTGGTAGACTCAAAGTCTCTATAAAGGTGTAAGTGTACGAGATATCTTCCTAAGTGGTAAACCCTAAATTACTACCTAGAATATAGCAACTTTGCATAAGACAATTTACTACAGTTCCCGCACACACCACCCAAATTAAGTGTAAACAGCCGGAGATAGGTAAGACCTATCTGATATTTACAAAAATCTTATACTTGTAAATATATATTTACTGTATGAAAACTTATTTTTGAAACTTTCACTAGACCTCTTATAGCTACAGACGTTTATGTAGTTCTTATAAAGCATTATAAAACCTCCTTTGTCTATATATTTGATATTTACAGAAAAACTTTTATTATGCATTTCTTGTAGGCACAAGGGAGTAGGACAGAATGAAACAAAATCAGATATATAAAATGAGGGTGGATATATCCTGAAAAGACAAAATATTGAATATTCAAAACAATGACGGCTCATATTAACAAAAGCGTATTTGTAATAAACTGTGTTTTTAAAGAATTCTAAAGGTGTTATATGTTAAGATTTTGCCTATTTTCTATAGTTTATCAGCACAAAAGCTCATAAAATAAAGTTCCGAATGAAAATTACTTCATAGGTTACTCACAGAAAAGTCAGTGCTACATTTCATTAATCAAACCATTATTATAAGTTAGAACCGTTTTTGAAAAAATACTAATATTTTTTCTATGTGAAGGATAGTTTGAATTAAGGACTGCAAATCTTGGTATCTTGGTGTCTAGAAGATGCTGAATTGAAATAAGGAATTTGCTGTTTATTTGAATGTTCATTTTTTGAATAATGAATTAGTAATTATATGAGCTATAAAAAGAATTGAAATTGATATAACTAGGGCACTAACTCCTCCTAATCTTAATTAATATTATGCACATAAAATTACCTAAAAGTATATTCATAAACATCGGTATACAAGAAATAATATAAGTATGGTTCAACGTGGGCTATCGATTACATAACAGAATCTTCTAAATAGACTGTAATACCGCCAAATTCTTTAAGTTTCAAGACATAGATAAAAATAATTTTTTTGGTGTGATCTCTATACGAAAATAATAGACGACATGCAGCTCTTCTGTCTAATTAGCTATTCGTCTATTTAATTAAACACTAAATGGGTACAAAGTTACCTTTGTGGAGAGTAATAATGTTGCTTACGAGGGTTTCATTCGGGGCCCTATATCGCCCAATTCGTTTTCAGTCAAGATACATCTTGTTTTTTGTTTGCCTCCTTTAAGGATACCCTATATGTCCTATTTTATTTTCTAGATTAATAGACATCTATCTACTAAGAATATTAGAGTCTGTAAAGTTGCCGAAGAATATTACATGCACATCTCTTCAACAAAAATACCTTGTTGCAATGTGCATTCATCCATAATAAATTATTTAACTTTAATTAATAACGCCATTTTACTCTTAACTCTAGGCAAACTTTGGTCTCAGCAAACTGCCAAAACTCAACTCATAAACACAAGCTCCACAGGTTTATGAACTAAACTGTGGGTGTGATAATTAAAGCTTGTTTCAAGGACCCGTGTGATGTAAATATAGCAAAACCGATAGGCCGGAACAAATAAAGAGTATTTATTTTACTACTGGGATTATAAAAAGAAAGATACTATCAAAAATAAGTAAAGACGACATAAATAATACAGTGTATTAAAGAAGAGGATCGCCGAAATAGACAATAAGGAAAATAGGAATATATAAAGGTACAGAGAGTAGGAATAAATAATTAACTAATTAACATTGTCGTTAAGTTTATAAATTAAAAAGAAGAGGAATAAAAGCGTGTAGTGGGAAAAATACCTACAAAGAAGAAATAAATCGAATGAAAGTGAATAATTGCAATTAAAATATACATTGAGTAAAATAGAAATTAGCAGACATAGATGATAAAAAATGTGTATTGTTGCTATTTTGTTGTTGTGTGGGATGGTCAGCCATCTCCATTTTAAATGAGGAAAAGGGAAGAAAAGAACACAAATGAAGGAGTAGAGAAAAGACTAGTGTATTACTCACAAAATTGCTGCTCAGAGGAGACAAAAGTCAAAGAAGGTTCAATTAAATCTGTTACCTTGGTACAAGAAACAGCACAGAAGCTGGTGCATCCTAAGTGAATAGATTTCACTATTTTATTCAGAAAATTCGAATATATTATCTATTTTTAATATTTTTTCAGTCCTTGTCCAAAAGCGTTCCATGTTTTTATTTAAAAACGCAATCAATTTTTTGGAAAATTTCCCAATGTAAAAGACATCTATTTTCAATCATTTGCTAAAATGAAAAAAAATAATAATAAATAAAATAAAATATCCACATAAAAAGCTTAATGTTAAAAATGTAAATGCACTTCTATTAGCGTTCACGTTTACAATTGACAGTAATTTATGGCTATGCAATGGCTATACCTAAAGGAAAGAAGTGTTTCTTATTAGGCAAGGAACCTCCTGCAGAAACTGTCCCGTAGATATAGGGATGCTTCGACCTCGCTTCCTGATAATATTCTCCGTTATCTATATAGGGTTAATATTTCCACACCTTCCTCTGTTCTTTATATATAATAAATTCAATTTGAAGTTTGGCTATAAGATCAATATGTCAATGGTGTTCCGCAATTTGTATGGATCAAATCTCTTTACGTCTCAAGGACACAAGAACGTGAAAATAGGATGTTTTAAACAAAAGGTGACATTAACTACACCAATAGGCTGGTTGTCAATGGAAAAGGCAAGAACAAATTTTAGCTGAAATTTACTTTTTTGGGTGGGAAAGAATTTTTATAACCCGTACCTACCTAAGTTGATAACAGAAATAGTATTTCATTCCACTCAGAAGCTCGATATTGAGAATACATCATATCTAGAAAAGACGTTTTCTAGTCAAATGAAACATATTTTTAAAATTTCCAAGGACAGAAATCTTATTAATACATAAATTCTATAAGAATTTCCACCTTTCTATGAATAGTGCAAGTCAAAAATAAAAGTCATCAAGATTCACTTCGGAATCAGTCACTGATTATGCATGAAAGCCAAGAATTTTACCGAGAATTTATCACTTTAGATTGCCCTCTAGGTAGAAGCTCTACAGTACTTTTTAAATGACCATAAAGATGTTGCTTTTAACTATGTATTTTTATTATTATTAACATTTATGTCAAGGTAATTGGTGAACTGTCTGTAAATATCTCTTTATTCTGAAAGGATTTTGCACAATTTTCTATAGGAAACTATAACATATTGACAAAATCGGACTTATTTAGGAAAATGTACAGTTCACTAATACAAATAATTTGAATTTCTGCACTTTTATAACGTTGGTCCTCATCTGACTGAATATTTTCACTCTTCTTTCTTTCACAGTTTTCTGGAGCTCGTTACTATGACTTACGAGTTTATTCCTTCTCAATTTCAATAAACGTTTGAACAATGCTTCCGCTGTCTGCATATAAATATTTTTTGTTTTATAAATAATTGTATTGTAAATAAAATTAGGTAACTGGAATAATAGATTTTTATATGAACACTGTAATATAAATAAAATATTGTGAACGCGCAGCTACTGTAGGTCGGGACTGTGCCATGTCAGACACTTTGTTGGAGAGTAAGTTAAATATATGATTATATTATATAACATTTTTCACGTTTTGAATTGGACATGTTTTTGTCTGCATATTCCTATGTAAGTTAAAATCAATTAGAAATATTTGCATGCAGTCCCGACATCTACATTTCAGTATTCTTGAAAGAACGCATCATGAAGCAACTGTATAAGTGATCTTCACTATGCATTGCTTATTGATACTTCATATTGCTTCATATGCTTTGCCCTAAGACTGTCACACAGAACCCAACAGCTGTTGTACTGGTGGGTGTGATAGTCGGGGATCTTCCTTAAGTTGTATTCTTCTTCCTTTTTTCTGTCCTGATACTCAACATTCTTCACCGTAGCGTCTTCCTTTTCTTTTTTGTTCTTTCTGCTAGACTATCTTCGCTACTGCGTTTTATTTTAATAATTATTATTTTTAAATTGAAGCTGGTTTCGGTGTGATGGGACATGGACCATAATTAGCTCGTAGTTAGATATAGCTTCTGGTATTACTATAGGACCCCTCTCCCCCCGCCAGACCTGCTACATGCTGGATAAAATTGGTTGAGATGCTTTATGAGCCGAACGTGTATAATTTAGAAGCCAGTGGGTTGGAACTATTATGTTTTTCTTTAAAGAATGCTCCTGGTAGAGACGGGGGAGAGATACGTATTGGCGGCAGTTAATTATTTGTACAGCTCAGCACAATACTACCTTAAACTTTAATAACAGCTGTAAACATTTTAACAACCATTGAGTAACAGTTTCGGAGCTACACTGTGATAATCTTGATTCACAAATTTTATTTGTTAGTTGTAATGCATAATAGTCGCACTAATTGCTCTACTTACAGTCCGTCTTACAGTAAGAATGCCATAGCAACTAAGACATTCACAGCGGCCCCAATCTTTATTGGCTGGAGTAGAGATCGTTCCCGCTCCATTTGTATCCAGTAGTAATCATTTGTAGCTAACTTTTGCCAATCGGAGACATGAAAATCTTTCCCGCGTGGAGTAAATTGAGTGAGATGAGCTGGTTACACTTTATTAAAGTGAAACGACAGTCTAATATATTTAATTCCAATCTCACAATTTCCCCGTGGACGTATTGGTTTGGAAAGCACTTTAATGACGATTGTCTTGAAATTATTTCAAACTAAAGGTGAGTACTCAAATACTCCTGTGACTCGTATTTGAGAATTTCAGAGTTCAAAACCCTGTACTAGTCTCTCTGACTAGTTTCTTCTTTTTCTTCTTCTTCACGGTTTAGGCTTCCCCGTTCCGGCTCCAAATTGTTGATAACATCGTTTCTTGTGTCTTCCTGATTTCCTTCTACGTTGTGGCTTATATTTATAGCTATGTTAGGTATCTATTGCAAATTCCAATTCCAATTTTCTTTATATTTCTTAATTATATTATTTAGTTCCTTTACGTTTAATTTTTCACGAATACTTACATTTTTCTTTCTGTCTAATTTTGTATATCCCGCTATGGATCTCAAAGATCTCATTTCTGCTGCTTGTATTTTTTGCAGCTGTTGGTTTGTATTTGTCCATGTTTCAGATTGAAATGTGACTGTAGGTATTGGAATGTACTTATACACTTTCATTTATCAATTCTGACCTTCCCTTATTTTTTCGTGTCCGCTTTAATGTTCCAGTTATGTTGTTAAATTTGTTTAGTTTTCCCTATATATCTGCTTCATCGATATATGATATTTTGCACTCAAGAAATTTAAATGTTGATACTCGTTTCAGAATCTTATTTATCAGCACTATCTTGGAGAAAACTGGATATGCATCTTCAAATGTCATTATTTTTGTTTTCTCTGTTGATATCTGACTAGATTCTCCACACTTTGTCACTTCGTGGTACAAGTATTCATTTAAAATTATGAATATCTATTAAAACATGTGGCGAAATAAAAAAACATTGTGATATAGGACCCCGAAATAAAACTTACTAATTTTCTATAAAATGAAATTTGAGGTATTATTTGACAATAAGACGTGGAAAATGGCAACCACACACAAGAAAAGCATCAAAATAATAAAACAAAATTCTCTGTTTGTGATTGCTTCTGTGACCTGATGGTTAGCTCACTAGAATTGAGTCCCGTGAAAATATAATGGTACATGTATTTTTCCCTGGCAAAGCTTTCAAGATAAAATTCCGCATTATCTGGTCTCATTTAATACTGTCTATTTCATTCGCCGCAGTCGCTATTTCTCCCTAATCCTGTCTCTTCGCTAACCTATTTAGAGCACACTCTGTGCTGGATTTTTCTCAGCTACCGTCTGTGGTCCTTTACACTTATACCACATTCAGTCAGTTTTTTGTTCAATGTTACACTTTATAACATTCAGTTCTGAATATATAATATATGTAAACATTCTTCTATTATATAAATTGTTTACATACATATTTAAGTTAAATTAGTTAAACACATACTTGTTTGTTACTCCTGTCCTCTTTATCTTTATTTTATCAATGGATTTATTGTATATTATTTCCTTTAATATGTATCCTCTTAGTAATTTATTTATATTTAATTTTAAGTAGGTTTTGCCCTACATAGTTCTATTATTGTAAATCTTCATCAGACGGAAGCTATCTTAGTTTCCTATCAACCAGACGAGAGGTTGTAAGTTCATGGCTAATATGTACATAACTACTGCTATATTATTACACTTTCAACCTTTTCAACCTCTTGCATTCTAGTATTAGAATAATAGGAAATAGTTAATGAATATGAAGCTATTGAAAAATATGTACCACAGTTATGACAAAAAAATCAATGAGGAAAGAAGAATGCATGATTGTTACACATGATGTCTTTTACTTTCTCTATGCATAGATCAAATTAGAAGAATTGTTGCACAATTTCTAACCACGAAACCCCGCCCGAAGTTGTTTTATGTAAATATGCAAGTACTCAATACGAATTAGAATAATTATTTATTGTACTAGAAATTTGGGAACAATATTTCATCGGAAATACAGTTTTAAGACAGAATATAGATGGTGTTTTCAGGAAAAAGGTCCATGGATTTATTGTGTGTGTGTGTGTGTGTGTGTGTGTGTGTGTGTGTGTGTGTGTGTGTGTGTGTGTGTGTGTGTGTGTGTGTGTGTGTGTGTGTGTGTGTGTGTGTGTGTGTGTGTGTGTGTTGTGAGTGTCTTTGTCTGTGAACGGCATAACACAAAACGAAAAGTTTTCTGTTAAAAGATTTGACTGCCACTTAAATATTTCTGTATTCTTTTAATACCATTTAACCACACGAAAATTAGCAATATTAAGAAAATTTCTTCAAACTTTTTCTCATGAAATATTAACAGCAATAAGCGTTTATAAGAGCAATTTGTACAAGAGTGAGAAGAAAAAGTCAAATGACTGTCACACACATTTTTAAGCAGTTTATTTAATATTCTATCAAACATTTCGGTTGTGCAACAATAAAAAATAAGTTTGATCTTTCGGAGAGAACAATGAAAATAAGAGAGAGGCATATCAATTACATCATATAGCCAGAATTACTACGCAGGTTTTATTGTGGGTTGCGTCAGAGAAAATAAACATGTGCTGTGTGAAAAATATTTGTGTAATGCACCTACAAAGGTCCTCAAAACTGAGAGAAGATACTAAATTATATGTGGAATACTGGACGCATTTTCCTTGAGCGCACCACGTAGATCAATGACAAGACTGATGAAGAAAGATGATGATAATTTGAAGAGAAAGAGGTATCCAACCCAGTTATCAGTCAACCTCTAGGTCGTCTTCCTGGAAGAGATACTAGATGTAATAAGAGCGTTTGGCTTCCGAACTGCGTGGTAACGTCACTCTGGGCAGAGGCGTGTAGGGCTACTGTAATCATTCTGGCGGACTCCACCCCCCAACAAACCGCAGTAAGTATATATCATTAAAACATTGTAATCTGCCTCGTCAAATTTCTGGACTTCTCTGTTGTGTGTCATTTACAGCATGTAAAAAAATCATAGTTTTTTGTATAAACATTTTTTTTCGATATATGAAGAAAGAACTTAAGTCTAACGTTCAACAGTTGTAGCATTGAATTTACAGCAAAGTGAAAGATTTGTAAAGGTCAAATATTGAAACGGATATACCTGGATTAATATAATTGAGTTAGAAATTCAATAGAGAAGCGACATTAGATGTACTTAAATATCTTGTCTGACAATTATCTGCCTTTCTGTTTCGGAGCATACCTACTGTTCATACACACACGTACACACATTGACCTTTTTTTAAAAGGTGAAAAGTTGTCATAAACCTTTTGGCTGGAATGTAATATCTAATTTACCTACTATCTAATGCGGCAAATAAATAAATAAAACTGAGTTGGGATATAGTTTTCTCTTGAAATCAATCAAATCCATGTCGCTTGGATTTGTATCTGTTTCTAGGAAAAAATTAATTTTCTTCTGTTTAGAGAATAAAAGTATTTAGAAAATTCTCTTTTTATATAAATAATAAGAAAATATAAAATAAATACTCATGAACTGCTAAAGTCTACAGGCATTTTCGAAAGAGTCTCACACGACTTTGATACATGACGAATACAAATTTCTGATGCGATCAATTGAAGTAATTTTTATACTCATTAATTTAGAGCCCAGATTTCTAAGCAAAATGCTTATAAATGATTTTTCGCTGAAGTACTTAGATTGATTATTTATTGCATGCTTTTTAATTAAAATAGATTATTTTATCCAAATCGTGAAAATTTAAAGTAAATGCTCACTCCTACATTATTTTATCATTCATATGGTTTACCTCTCGCTGAAACAGTTAGGAGCCGATATAAAGACTTGGATCTTCTTGTCTCTAGCGTAAACAAAATATTTAACTAGTAATTAGGGTTAAAAACCTTCATGAAATCCTTCCAAATTTGTCTTTAAGTTCTCAGTCAGTTTTAACTCGATGGGGTACTTGATTAAAGGCTGTCATACTACAAATAACATTTCAACGAAGTAAAAACAGTATTGTAGTCTTTTGAGGCCATAGCACAGAAATGTTTTGCTAATATTGACATCCAAGACAAGATAGAGTAAATCCATAACCGTTTCTCCCAAATGCCTGCTATTATAACACAGTTGGAAGCTCGAATTAATTACCTTGGAACATTTAGTTACTTTGACATATCAAATTTCAGTAACGTTGTCTTCAGAGACTCGCCGTATTGTTAAACCTGCCTTTGAGAAACTCAGTAAGTTATTCTTTCTTCTTCTTCACTCCATGGTTGGGGCACATCGCCCGTTGCGGCTTCATAGATCTCTCCAGCGTTTCCTGGGTTGTCCTCTGTCTCTTCTTCCTTTTGGATTATAGGTTAATACTGCATTTGTATATCTTCCTCCTCCATTCTTAATATATGTCCATGCCATTGTTGCCTTCGTTCTGATATTTTCTCATGGATTGGTTCGATTTCTAATTCCTTTCTAATATCCTCATTTCTTATTTTGTTCAATATTGTACAACCTTTAACATTTCTAAAAAAATTCATTTCTACTGTCTGTAATTTATTTAATGTGTTGTGATCCAGGTTTTTTTTCGTAATTTACGTCCTCCAACATTTAGTCATATCGGACGGTGAATGAAATGGGTGAAATGGTGCTCAATGCGTGCGGGATCCATGGAGCTTAGAGTTACTCGACGATAGTATTTCAGGATAAGGGAAAACCCCGGGATAAACCTTATCCAGGTAACTCACCCTGACCGAGATCCGAACTCGGGACCTCTTGAACGTGAGGCAGACATGCTACCATCTACGCTACCGAGGCGGGCACCCAGGTTTCGTTTCCATATAGTAAAGTTGCAATAGCCATTACCTTATGCATTTTCATTGTTGTATCCTTTCTCACTCTGCTTTTAAAGGTTCTTTGGATTGTCGCACATATTGCTCGGAATTTGTTTACTTTTTCTTCTATATCAGCATTGTTTCTAAAATTTATGTTACATACTAAATATTTAAAACTCGATATTTGTTCGAAAACCTTATTTCCTAAAACAATTTTTCATCTCACATTATAATTTCCTTAAAAAGCCATACTTTTTGTTTCTTCTTCTGATATTTTAAAATTATACTTTTGTACTATATTATTTAGAATATACATTGATTTTTGCAGTTGATATTCATTCCGATGAATCAATATTTGGTCATCTGCAAACAGCAGAGTATTAACATAAATATTTTCTTTTATTTTGATTCCTGGGTCTACTAAAAATCATGCATTCATTTAGAATATCGCCCATATATATACTAAAAAGAGTAGGTGATAAGCTACACCCTTGTCTTAGTCCAGTATTGGTAGAAATTTGTTCTGTTAACCTATCCCTAGTATCAATTCTTATAGTTGTATTTTAACTTAGTAAGTTATTAATGAAAAACCCTGATTACAAAACAGTGTGTAAAATTTGCAGAAAGCTTTCTGGTACAGAAACGTTTAGCTCAAGAAGTACTGTGGTGCTTTTCACATGTTGAAGTATGTTCACATAAAAGAATCTCAAATTAACCTTCCTATTGTACACTAACAAGCTTACGTAAGGTTAGAATTATACGAAACAATGTCTATTATTAAATTTTTATTTTTTATTTGCTTATTTTTATGCTGCTTTGTTTCATTTTTCGGGCCTATATGTTTGCTTATTTCAGCATTTGATTGTGCTTACAAATCCAGTCTTTACTCATCGTGTTTTAATATAGATTTTATAAAATGTGCAAATATCACGTCAGTTCGTGCATCCTATTATGAGTTAAGAGAACTTAAGTGAGCTTGTCTAATCCAGGATTTCGTCAAAACTACAGGTCTAACTTGTGCACATTTGTAAAAATAAATTTCAGTTCTTTACAGTATGTCAGAATTAAAAATTACATATTCGTGATATTTTTGTTTAAAATATTTTCAAAAATATTTATGATGATAATAAAATATTTAATATTTATGACTACAAAGGTGATTAATGTTGGAATAAAATAAGTAGGACGAGTATTATTTTGAATTAATAAAAACTCCTCTTATACAAGGTGTGAGTAATCAGGGATCTTAGTTAATGCTAAACTTATTTTACTTTTATTAGTTTTTAATCTATTTATATGGATTAGACTCCTTTTGGAGCAACTGTAGATTATTGCTTGGCCTGTGTTAAGGCCTGCGTGTGACTGGTTTCTTTGTTGTGCATATCAGAATGTTTTTAATAAGAAAAATACCCTTGAGCCACTACTGAATTTATCCAAAACATAATATACTGTTTTGAACATTTTTTGATCTGATTACAAAGGACGCAGAGTTTAGTTTCGGTAGAATGCAGTCACTATGATCTTTCCAATTCATATTATGATCTGTAATATGATAAGCTTGAGTGGTTTAGGTCTAAATGCTGTTTTCACTTTTTGTTCGACAATAAATATAATTTTTTTTTAATTTTATAAAGCTTTTTATGGAGAAACAATATATTTAGCATACTGAAAATACTATTGTATTTCTCTGAGAGGTTATTTATTTTGAGTCCATTCATTACAATAATCATATCGTGTGCAAAGAAAACTGGATCTGCATGTTTCGTTATTACTCAAGGAGAGCATACACTTCTTATAGAGGCTTATTTTGCATTAAGCATATATTAATCAAGACAGGCAGTTAAAGAAACAGTTTTATTACACAATTAATTTAGGTAAAGTGAGTACAGGAAACCTAGTCGAAGGCAACTGTTTAAAAGCGGCTTGCTCTTTACATTTCATACGCTTTCAAGATATTACAATAAATAACTGAATTATACCAAGAAACTGACAAATTAAAACCAATAATAATGCTTATCTCTAAAATATACAATGTCACAAAAAGCGAATGAAAAAGTTGGCCCTTAAAAGAGATTTTCGTCTATTGGTTAGGAAAGAATTGTTTATATATTAAGAACATAAAAGATATAAGTTATACAAACTATTTTCGAATAAAAAAGCTTTCAAAGACTATTCCTAGATTATTCAAGACACATTTTGTTGCGTAGAAGTGTCTTTAATATCTATATAGCACGGTAACCAAAATCTCTAGGAATTACAAACGAGGATACAAAAGAAGCTAAAGAAAAATGGTGAAGAGTTGATTGTAGGAAAGCTATCATATGATATAAAATTCCTTTAGGAAAAAGTGTTTGGTATTTATCCAGGTCTCGTGTTTGAGGTACGCTGTTCCAGAGAAATACAGACACATATACCTTTTCCTAAAACAATTCTTTTCTGGCATTAAGGCCTCAAGATATGAATTTCCGGCTATCTCAATTCTTTGATGGAACTCAGTAGTTTCTCTACTTAGGTAATAAGTAATGGTGGAGGAATTAACAAATCTTTTGTTAACTTGTTTGTTTACACTAATAATTTTCACCATCCTTAGACTATGATACACTAAACTGTATTGCATTTTGCAATCTGTTTCTTGTGAACATTTTTTATACCCTTAAGCCGGGCACACATTCCAAAAGCTTTAGCACACGAAGGGTACACTTTGTTCTCAGGCAATAAATACTTGTTGGCCAGATGGTTTTGGGCTCCAACTTGGCCGCAGGATGGATATACGTTTATATACATCAGCTTTCTTTGTCCTGAATAGCAATATACAGCCGTTCATATGAATTTTACAAATTATTTCTCTTCACAAAACTCTGCGGAGCTGAGCAGATATACGAACATAAATATTGTTATCTAAGTTATTATTAGTTACGTATGACAACAATGAACTTTGACATATGATCGTTATCCCAAAAGTTGGATTGACTATGATCATGTTCTTTCCAGGGGCGTTATTAAGTATTTCAAAACCGGATATAAAGGTGAGTTTTCTAGCAGTTTGATGTACTACTCTTCCACTTACTGCCACCTACTTATGTTAGAGGAAGCATTGAGTGTGTGTGCGTGTGTGTGTATGTGTGAGTTTGTTTGAAGAGCTAACTAAGTCCACGACAAAAATCCGACAATTAATGGAATTTCGGATTTAATTTCAGTATCCTCCCAAACCCCCGAATATTTAAGAAAATGTCACTAACTGAAGCAGTCTTTATATAGAAAATTTTCTCTGTCTTTTACTCTCTAAAAATTCCTCTAATCTTTAATAACTGTAAAATAATGTAATAATTAGTAGTTTTAACTAAAATCTCATCTTTTAAATTTTCTGCAAATTAGATGAAATTTAATACTCATCTTAAATTGTCTGTGAAGGGCCTCTGAAGTTCTCTTAATTATTAATGATTTTTTATACTGTGGATGCACAGCACTAAATAAAGGACTAAAATATAATGTTTCTATTAAATAACTGCTTATATTTTTACTTCAAACATTTTTTGTATTAGATTCTTCATTTTCCCCAGATAAACTATTAGACGGATCTATAACGCTTTTTAGAAACTATGAGATATATTACTATGTTAAGCAGTGACACAAAGTTGCCTTGGCATATTCAAGAAGTTCAGTATTTAAGTTAAATGATGGAAATTAATTGTTCCTTCACACTAGCCGTGTATATTCTAAGGTTTTGGATATATAGATTCAAACTGAAAAATTCAATGCCATGGCTGGGACTTGAATCACGGATATCGTGATTTCCGTCCAATTACTCTTATCCATTGAGCTACCATGGCCAACGCACCGTCCTGACATTAAATTCTCCAGTTGACTTATTATATTTTTCCGGTAAACCACTAGGAGCTCTCGTATGCGAGATACACCGTTTGTGGCGACTTACTATTGTGAGTCCCAGGCTTCATCGTTAAACTCTTATTATGTAAGTTAATCCCGGCCATGGCATTGAATTTTTCAATTTGACTGTATCTATCCAAAGTTATTTTTCGTACAATTTAATTTACAGGCAGTCACTGCATCTTTCGAATGATGCACAAATTTATTCAATTTGATCCTCTCTTATATATATTTTGATCCTATGATTTAGTGTTTAGCGACTTCGGTGTTTTAAACCTGTTACTTTCTTTGCCTGAATTGGGTATTTATTAAAAATCTCCACAAAACGAACTACATGATTTTGGTTTTACATATGCAAACTACTGCATGAAAGCTATGTTCGAGCTTGATGCCTTGAATAAACGTTCACTTTTAAAGTTTAAAATTACAAACTCTAATATTTACAGCAGAAATGGAAAACAGCAACGAACACAGCATAACACATTGAAAACCGTGTACTTGATGAAGTCATTCACCGTCAGTATCGAGATCACGACAATGAACGGGAACTCGCATACTATGGCTAAAACAGAACGCACCTAATATAAAGGGCAATTAAAGTTATAACGGGTAGAGAAAATAGTATTTAATCTTTACTGTGTGCGGCCCCCCCCCCCTCTGTCTCTCTCACACAGAGAGAGAGAGAGAGAGAGAGAGATAACTACAATATACAAAGATTTAAGAAAGTGCAAAGGTATTTTATCACCAAAGCTATTTAAAACCTATATAAATGATTCCTTTTATAAAAAATATTGTTATACTTTATTCGTGGAAACATTTTGAGTCTCCTTATGGCTTACATACAAATGACACAAATATTTGCAGCATTTATTGAATACCTGTATTGAAACTTACTATTCAACATATCAAGCGGTACGGTTCAGGAGATTTCGTCTGTAGTCCGAATTCAGGAAGTCCGGGGTTGTTTTCTCTAGCCAACATACCTAACCCTGGTTTTTTGGAGGGTTTCTCGGGTTGCCATGTGAATGCTGGATAGGTTAATTACATCCTCCGAATTTTCGGTCTCTACATTTCATCTCCATTATCATTTCACATCCTCTCTCATCTGGTGGACTCTTTCAGGGTGTTGAGGGGAGACTCGGTAGGATGATACGCTATTGATAAACAGTTCCTCAGCTGGTAGGACGATCTCCGGAATTGACAAGTGAGCCGTTTCAGAACCACAGTGGATGGAATGCCGGTTGTGGGTGTCTTCAACTGACCATGTCCTGTGCACTGTCGTGACTCCTTGGGTCAGTTGCCCTCTGTCTCTCGGCTCATCCTTCCTCCTGAGGATGCTGCGCTTGGGGCATAGTACAATAGATCAAGTCTGGTCGACGTATTCCCTCAGTAATATTCTATCCTATCTTATCCTACTATTTTATATTTGTATTCGCTTCCAGCTTGTCTTAAGAGCTTTCTTTTGTTTCTCTCCCTACTATTTTAGATCGCTTCTTCATCTTTTTGGTCTATATTATAGACTCTACAACAAGTGTTCCTTGGTTGTGAATCAGTGTTCACTAGTCAGTTGACCGTAGTTGCTTCCTGTATCACCTGCTTGTGAAACTTACTGATAGCCTCAGTTAGGTTAAATTCTAGTCTCATGTAAGCTGTTGCTATTGAGCTGTGCCGAAATTAAATTTTGTAATCCTCAACCTTCTACCATTTATAGTATATATTGAAGCAACAGTAGATATTATCCTGCCTGGAACTTTATAAGTTTCATTTGTAGCGAATATAATTACAAGTGTATTAATAATCTTATTAGCTAATATAGGAATAATATATATGAATTGACGTTTGTTAGCCACACAAAATCTCGAGAACGGCTGGACCGATTTGCCTAATGTTGGTTTAGAAATATATAAGTTCAAGGAAGGTTTTAAGGTTGAGAAAAAGAAAACCGAAGTGATAATGATCCTGGTTGTTAACTTAATATAAAAGTACACACTTAAACTTATATGGAATACATGTGCTTTCTTTTATTTTAGATAAACAAAAGCATTACAAAGCAGAAAGATTTTCCAATCCTTGCTAGTCTTCAAAGTTATTTCAATTACCATATTTTAATAAATAATGCTTATCGTTTGATATCAAGATGAATGTTTTTATATAGCATGATGATATAGCTTTCGAAGATTAGACACTTTATGAATGCACTATAACACTATAAATATTTTACTACAGGCAGTTTTTGTCAAATCCCTATTAATTCTTGGATACCTTCTTTATAACTTTTGTTTGTGAATTCGTGAATGTGAATTGAAGTGATACAAAATTGATTGAATTCCTTTGTGACTTTGTGAATTTCGCGGAAAATTTTTTACATGCCAAGGGGAGGACGACTTGTCATATAAGTCAGTGAAGTGTGCGACGAGCTACGTCACGCGCTGACCACACTGATGACTAGAGAGATGCAGATAATGCTAATAGTCGTGTTGGTATGTCAGAATTGCGTTCTAGACTGTCTGTTTCTTCCGGGGGAGTTGTTTTTTGTACAAATCACTTAAAGCAGGATGACGTAGTCAACTATTCCACATAGTTTTTAAATGCATTAGAATTTCCTCGACTCCCAACTCGCAATTTAAAATTAAAAGTAGGATCGGTTGTTAACATGGCGCCTAACATTAACTAACCACGTCTGTGCAATGGATCGAGATTAACTGTGAAAAAGCTAATGAATAACGTCATCTAGGCAACAATCATAAAGGGAAAGTACAAAGGGAAAGTACACGTATTCGATTAATTCCAACGTATTATTTATCTGTTGATTTTAAGCGTTTACAATTTCCCGGGCGTTTGGTCTTTGCAATGAGTATAAATAAATAGCAAGGGCAGCCGTTGGAGGATTGCGGAATCATCTTCGTGTTTCTCTCATGGACAATCATGCGTCGCGTGTATGCACGTCGGGAAACTTTCAACTTTATATATTTACCACTACACAAAATTGTTTATCAGAAGACTTTAAATTGAGTAAGTGAATTGTAACTGTGCTGTATTTAAATTTCACCCCAGTTGCACAATAAATAACTAATTATTCCGAATTTGTTCTATTTATATAGATAAGTTCAGACAACCTGTATTGGCGGTACGAAGTTCGCCGTGTCAGCTAGTAGTAGTAGTAGTAGTAGTAGTAGTAGTAGTAGTAGTAGTAGTAGTAGTAGTAGTAGTAGTAGTAGTAGTAGTAGTAATAATAATAATAATAATAATAATAATAATAATAATAATAATAATAATAATAATAATAATAATAATAATAATAATAATAATAATAATAATAATAATAATAATAATAATAATAATAATAATAATAATAATAATAATAATAATAATAATAATAATAATAATAATAATAATAATAATAATAATAATAATAATAATAATAATAATAATAATAATAATAATAATAATAATAATAATAATAATAATAATAATAATAATAATAATAATAATAATAATAATAATAATAATAATAATAATAATAATAATAATAATAATAATAATAATAATAATAATAATAATAATAATAATAATAATAATAATAATAATAATAATAATAATAATAATAATAATAATAATAATAATAATAATAATAATAATAATAATAATATTAATATTAATAATAATAATAATAATAATAATAATAATAATAATAATAATAATAATAATAATAATAATAATAATAATAATAATAATAATAATAATAATAATAATAATAATAATAATAATAATAATAATAATAATGTTTTTGGCTGTTCTCTGTTCAGGTAATCATTGCAGTACTAGATAGATAACCTTAGTTATTTTTTACTCTAGAGCTTGGTCAGGGGAAACCCCAGAAAACTCCAGTACGATTGGCCAGTACATTGGGTCTGAATCCACTCTCATTCGGTTCGTTAGCCTTATCTGAGGGGATATGTAGTTGTGCATCTTTAACCTTATTGATAGATTGTATAGAATTTATTTTCAATGTTGACTATCAGTAATTTTACATATTTCGCGTATGTAATCCAGTTTACAAATTTACCTTAAGAATTACTATCGAAAAGTTACAACTTCTTCTACTTCTGTACCTTCTGCCTTCTGTGGCTCAGAAGATGGCTTTTGTGAATCTTTGATCTTTGATTTTATAAAATATTTTCTTTACTGTTTAATAATTGGAACAAAACAATAATTTCTTTTAAAAGCTAATGGACTTGTCAATTTCACGTGTTCATCAAACTTCAAAGTAATCCACCTTTTGTGTATGCTATCCTCCAGTTCTTCTCCAGAACATGGTGTTTCTAATGTACATAGCATGTATAATAAATATAATATAAAAACAAATAATTAAAATAAAAATTTCAACAGAACTTTATAACCGGTTATTCATAGTAATGGCTATATGAACACAGAGCAACCTTCTATGATGTATTATGATATTATTTCTATAAGGTTATGAAACAAAATATAGATAGTAAGGATTGTAACAAAGGTGTGAAGAAATGACCTAATGAAACATGGACACGAGCAATACCTGATTAAGCTTTTATACTCATTCCAATCACTATACCTGCCAGAAGAGGAAAATATGCTTTCATTAATGTTGATATACGCAGTGTGGAACAAAATGCACACCAAAATTCTTTTAAACTGAATCCATAAATAAGAAAGTACACAGCTGAAGCAATAACTTGAACACTATTCTACGAATTAAGCAATAAATTATTTTAAACGTAACATTAGCTTGTGCAAAGTTTGTTTACATTTCGTACGCATGGATTCGAAAAGTTCCATAGAAATGGATAGAGAAATGTTAAAGGGATGTATCATTGACAGTTCTTTGTTAAAAATTTCGATCAGTTTAGCTGAAAAAGTAATCTCAAAATGTATGCAGAGTTTTAAATTTCGATATCCTTAGCATATTTTTACACTGACTTTTCAAAAATAAATTTTAATCATTTATGTGTATTCCACAGCATTATAATTATCGTTTAAATCCGTATTTTACAGCTCCCTTTTGCTTCAAAAGACAACTGAAATTAATTTTTCGCTTTACAGTTGAAATGCTCTGACCTTTCCACATTTTCAAGAAAACAATTAAAATTTTGAAATATATGTTATCCAATATTTTGAATACACATAAGTGTGGAAGTAATACCCGAAAGCACAAATTTTAACGAAAAAATATTTGATATTGCCAGTTTTTGGTAATAACGTAAGGTATATCTGCAATATCTAAAGAAAAGTAAATTATTGAAATTATACCCTTGGATAACAGGTTTGGAACAGCAATCCCAAATTCCATTTTTTCGTTATTTTATGCATATGGAATCTTCACTTAAGATTAGATTAGATTAGACCATATTTGCCTTCAATAGTTTCACTTTTTGCCACAAACATAGGTATACAGTTTAATACCATATGTGCTTGAAATATATATTATATACAGGCAATATGAAAATCAATGTGGAAAATAAGGGCAGGGATATATGATAGAAAATCAAACACCTTTTTGATCAACTTTCACTTGCTTTTGCCAGTACACTCAGCATTTTATATTCGATATTCAATATACACCATTTATTGTCATTTCTTCAATGCATATACAAATAGGTTTTAAACAGGCATAAAAGGTTTATGGGAAATGATTCGTCACTGCTTCTGGAGCTAAGTACGTAAGTATTTGCAGGGTAATTTGTCATTATCCTGACAAGAAGGCTTTTTTGCTCGATTAGAGAAGGAATCAGGATATGAAAGGTCAGCAAAGAAATCACATTTCTTGCATTATAAAGTTTTAGCAGAGCAAGAACTACAAAGAATCGGATGTAGTAAAGTTATTTAGATTTTATAATTTTGTATAAGACCCTCAATGACAATACTGTAGGGATATAGAACATTATATGGTTAGTGTTTCATCTGTCTCGAACTATATCTATTTGATATTTACTAGACTCTTCGCCATGTAAGTACAGAATTTCTTAATGAATGGTTATATACAGGGATAGTAAACCACAACGCTTAGCATTTTGTGCAGGGCAGCACATAAATATTTTAAGAAGGACCCCTTGTCCGGAAACGCACGGTTTGGAAGCTGTAAAACGTTCTATTTAGAGAACTGATGTTCTAAGTGTTTGAGCTAAAGAAAATACTCATGTGGAGATCGTTCGAAGCACAAACATACGCTTAGTATCAAACTAAATGAAATATTGCTGACTATATCATTGGTCAGTATCTACTTCCAAACAGACTACCAGGACCGATATACCTCGCACTTCTTAGAGATAGTTTACCTGCCTTATTGGAGGATATCCTACTATACATTCAGCAGGTAATGTGGCTGCAGCATGACAGAGCTCCAGCACACTTTGAGAGAAATTTACGGAATCATCTCAAAGTTACACGCCCCAATCTTTGGATTGGTAGAGGGGCACCAATTCCATGGCCATCACGAACACTAAATCTCTGGACAATTTTCTTTGGAGCAGTATGAGAACCATGATGTACGTTACTGCTCTGAGGTCAGAGGAGGACCTCATTACATGAATACATGGAGCGATTGCCGTTCTTTCAGGTCAACCACACCTATTGGAGCATGTTTTTGATCACATCGACTGTCCATTCACATAATTTCTCTTTCATTTCGTTTTCTTCTCATCATAGAGGCGTGCTCCTAGGTTTCGTGACGCAAGGTGTAGTTGAGGAGCATGCCTGTTTAAATGGAAGAGTACTCTTCATGGACTTAGAGGGCTACTTAGTCCAAATGTCGTTCATTGCCCTCCCTGGGCAGCTCAGCACTGGGACGGATCTTGAGGCGTGAAGGAAGCCCGCTTGTTTCCGTGACTTTTTTGCCTAAAATCTGAAGCCTCTGTGATTTCATTAAGTCCCCTTCTTCAATAAATAGGTCGCAGTGCACTGGGAATCTCCCTCAAATATATGTTTAACATCCTGTACGCATCCTTTCCGTTATCCATAACCATTAAACTTCTTTGCAGAATATTTACTAGAAAATTCCTTTAACAAGTAAGTTAATCTTGTAGATATACGACCACTAGTCCGATATTACTAGCCCTAACTACTTCTTGTGTTGGTGATAAGAACATCACACCGACGATGTAAATTTGGAAAGCTTAAAACAGAAGATGTGTCACGTCTCCATACGTCTTAGAAATGTACAATGGTAATCTATTCTGGTGTCTCACCCGAACCAAACTAATACTTCCACGAATTTCGCTTCTTTAATTTAACTAATTTGTTCATTACTAGCAAAATATTCCCTTCAATTTGTAAGAATCATCCTGTATAGGTTATAGCTAAGTAAAGAAAATAATCCAAATTAAAAGCAAATTTAAATTAAAAGTAAGCAATATCTCTAAAACAGATAATTAACATTTATAAAATTAAAGAAAATTAAACAGAACATATTATAAGCAAGCAACTTCAAGGACATTTTGGGAAAAGCTTAATTTAAGTCATACAAATATTGCAAATGATTCACCATTTTATCAGTTCGGATATAAGGCTAATCGAGGGTCGAACTTCACCTATTGTGACTAACAGCCCCAGAAGGTAGGGATGAAGTGAAAGTATCATAGGAGGCTGCAGGCAGACAACCCATAGAGGCCCGAAGATCCTTCCCATGCTGGAAATGGCCATAGAAGGCGATAGAGTACCCATCTACAATCTAGTATTCAAGGGAAGCACCGCCATACGTCACAAACCTAGAAGCACATGTGAAAGAGGTCGCTTCTGTAGCATAGATGGTAGCGTATCTGTGTAACATATTCCGCGTTTGAATCTCGGTCAGGGTAAGTTATCTGGATCAGATTCTGTCTGGAGTTTTCCCTTATCCTGTAACATGAATGTCGGTAACTGTAAGCTGGACTCATTGAACATCATTTCAATTACTTCATTCGTCGTCCCATATGAGAACGTTGGGAGATTAAATTAAAAATAAAAACAGCTGAATGATGTGAAGGAAAAAAAAACGAAAGAGAAATAACAGAAATTAAATTGTGGCAGGTGAGGAACCAGCACGGTATTGGAATACCTCCCAAATGCGAGCCTAAAATTAGAGTTACTACAGAGGGGATTCCACAGCGTGACCGTTTTTTTTTTTTGTTTTTTTTTTTTTGTTTTACGCCCTCCTCCAAAGTTTTCATATCGGGTGAAGAATGAAATGGGTGAAATGATGTTCAAATGAGTCCAGGGTCCATGGAGCTTAGAGTTACCCGACATTCGTCTATCAGGATAAGGGAAACCCCCGGAAAGAAACATTATCCATGTAACTCACCCTGACCGAGATTCAAACTCGGGACCTCTTGAACGTGAGGCAGACACGCTACCATCTACGCTACCGAGGCGGGCGTATCCAGTCTTGATCTATTGTACCTATGCCCCGGGAAGAAAGATGAGGCGAGAGGAGGCAGAGGACTGTCATCCCAAGAGGGCAAGGTACCAATGTTTTACTTAAATAGAAACCACCCCCGGTTGGCCAGGACAACGGACGTTCTCCCTTATTGTGGTTCGGAAGCGGTCCCAGCAGTCGGTTTGGAGACCGGCAAACCGACCTTCCGGAGGAGTTAGTGGTTACTCTGAGCGTATCATCCTGCCATGCACCGCCAAAGCACCCCCGACACATTTGCCCTGAAAGAGACCACCAGATAAGAGATATGATTATGGAGATCAAATATAGAGACAGGAAATTTGGGGGATGTAATTAACCTACCCAGCATTAGCTTGGCAACCCGGGGAAACCCCCGAAAAATGCCATGGGTGATGTAGGTCGGCCACGGGAATCGAACCTGGACCTCCCGAATGCGGGCTACAGACGAAACCCCTGAGCCATTCCGCTCGGTGAATGAGAGCTTAATTGTGGGCCATTTCGCTCGGTTGTCACCATGTACATCAATAAATTAGTGGGAAAAAGCAAGGCATTTGTCGCATGAATTCACATTCTAAGAATACGCATTTATCACATCAATTGTTTATAAAACTTATTTAGTTTCTGTAGGTATAGATTACTGTTCTGGTTTTTATTCACTGAGTGAGGTAAGATAAAAGAAGAAAGATCTTAGTTAAGTGTGAAACACAACATGAAGCTTAGATAATAACTACAGCTTATGTTGATATAAAAGCATCATATTTAACACTCAATCATTCTTTTTTTTTATGTTAACATTTTTATCCAGAGCAGTCTATTTTCCTTTCTGCTCCAGATAATAGAGATTTATTTGCATCAAACAAGAGATTAACCTGCTCTACAAGGAATATTCCCCTAATGAACATAATTACGAGCGCATAAAACATTGCTTACCTCGAGGCCGGATGGATTCCCTCAGCTTTCGAGTTGGTGGCATTATCTTAAGGCAAGTCTTCATTAACAGATTCCTTCCGTTTGGCCTCTTGGCAGAAGAATGTGTGATTAGAAAACTTTAGAGGGAGAGAAAGAGAGAAGCCGAAGGGGTGTAGTACAGGACGGTGAAAGGGGAAGAAGAGGAGAAAAAAAAGTAGAGAGCGGCGGAATGTCCGGGGCGTAGACGAGAACATTCTACCCTAGGGGCGCGTTTTGTTTTAGATATTTATCACGTGATACGGTCGTGCGACACCGTATTTACCATCTGCAACTAAAGAGTCATAAAGTTGAACAAAACTTATTGCAGGAAGGTCGAGAATTAATTGTTTGCGCCTTGTCCCACACTTATTAATACAAGAAGGTTGTTTAAATTTAGATTTCAACACTTAGCTTTAATAACTGATGCAATTTCACATTCGTATTACTTTACCCTCTATTCTTTATATCTGATCTGAAAAATAGTTTACTCTTATTTTTCTATTTTATGTAATTCAAGTTAAAAGTTTACAACAATGTCAGTATAGTCTATTTCTTTTTGAGTACGAAGGAAATACAGAGGGATGAAGCAATAGTCAATTTAAAACTTGGATCACTTGCTTTGCAATTCGATAACTCTTCCATGAATTGCGGGGAACAAAAGTATGGTGCCTTAGCAGTTACAGAGAAAGTAAATTATTTGGATGGTTAAAACAATAGCTTCGAATGTCTAGTAAATAAATAAAACTATACAACAACTTTGTTTTACATACTTTATACATAGTATATTTTGGTCTATTTTTCATTGTTTACCACTTATTCAAAAGTTGCGTAAATTCATTCAAAGTTCACTGATTACACTGGGCAACAATGAAAATGTTTCAGGCTCAAAAATAATGAATTTTCATGCATTTCCATCTGCTGAATTCAAAAATCATCATAAAAATGATAGATTGGCTCTTGTTTTGAAGACAAAGTGGTATTTCATTTTTTAGAGTGAAGATTTTTTGTTACTTCAAAACGGGAAACTTCTTTCATCTATTCCTGTTAGTCATGCTGTTCACATGAAGGAGACATATGCAAATGTGAAAGCTCTCTTAAACTCAATTAAATATCATGAACACAAATGGAAAATATGTGGTGATGTGAAAAACATTGCCATACTCTAAAGAATGCAACTGGGTTACACAAAGCATTGCTGCTTCTTATGTTTGTGGGACAGTAGAGATAGGAAATTGCATTATATTAAAAGAAGACTGGCCTGCAAGAAATCTTCACCCCAGCGAGAAAAATGCCGTTGCTAAGCCTCTTGTGGACCCAAAAGACGTACTTCTTCCACCCCTGCATATCAAGCTGGGTTTGATGAAAAACTTTGTCAAAGCTAAGAGCCGAGAAGGACAGGCCTTTAAGTACATGAGAGAGAAATTTTGGAAATTAAGTGATGCAAAAGTTAAGGAAGGCATTTTTGTCGGACCACAAATAAGAGAACTTGTAAAGGATCCTGCATTTGACCAAGTTTTGGAGGGGAACCAAAAGGAAGCTTGGGAAGCCTTCAAGGGCGTTAGTTGTTTATGGATTTTTAGGCAGCAAAGGAGATGACAACTACAAACTTTTGGTGACAGTGCTCCTGCAAAAATACCGTAACCTTGAATGCAACATGTCCCTTAAGATCCATTTTCTCCACTCCCACCTACATATGGCCCGCAGGCGATGACACTGATTATACATGATATGAAGGTGGAGCACCGGTGAAATAAGATGGCGGGGGAAACCGGAGGTCTGGGAGAAAACCCAGCCCAGCGCCGTGTTGTAGAATTTTTGGGGCTGTTAGTGATGAACGTGGGGAGAAATTCCATCAGGACATTTCTGTTATGGAACAAAGATATCAGGGCTGTTGGAATGAAGTAATGCTTGCGGATTACTGTTGGTTTTTGTATAGGGATTCTGCGGAACTGCATCAGAAGAGGCAAGCTAAAAGATGACTATGTGAATAGGCCACCACATGATTCTCTTTAGACACAGGTATCTGCGAGGTATTTTTCCAGCAATTTAGGGCTCTTAGCATATAACTACCAGTTCAGAAAATCAAATGCACTTTCATTGTTGTTAGCATGTATGCAATTAAAATGTATCCTTTTCTCTCAATCCGTTAATATGTAATACTACCACCTTGTGTATATCATAGAAACTAGAGCTAATACAAATTTTTCACTATCATATTTGTTTTTCTCAACCCAAAATTAGTAGGAATTGCCTCATGAAGTCCTCGAAACATTCACAAATTATTTTTGTTGCCCAGTGTATCAACAGAAAATTGAAAATATAAATTTTATTAATCACGCAAATACATTACATAGTGATTGTTGTAATCAGTATGGCTAGAGACAATTTTGAGGAAATACGTGTTTAGTATATAATCGAACTTTCGTTTTTCTTTAGACTGTTCACACACACACACGCACGCATACACACATACACACACACTCACACACACATACACACATACACACACACTCACACACACACATACACACACGCATACACACACACGCACGCATACACACATACACACACTCACACACACACGCATACACACATACACACACTCACACACACACATACACACACACTCACACACACACGTACACACACATACACACACACTCACACACACACACACTCACACACACGCATACACACACACACTCACACTCACACACACTCACACACACTCACACACACTCACACACACACACTCACACACACTCACACACACACACACTCACACACACTCACACACACACACACACTCACACACACACACACGCATACACACATACACACACTCACACACACATACACACACACTCACACACACTCACACACACACGCACACACACATACACACACTCACACACACACACTCACACACACACACGCATACACACATACACACACACTCACACATACACACTCGCACACAGGTGAACGAGACCTCAAACAATTAGAGAGGAATACAGGGGACACCAAAAAAGCGTTATTGTATAGCAAATTATTGGGTAAAACACTGTATTTCTTTTATCTAACGCAAATAAAAGAAAATAAACATGCAAAATATTATGCGTTGCAGAGTGCAAGGCACTTGGGAAGTGTTTGTTTTAAGTCATTATACAACGTAAGCATTTACGATAGCAGTTTTTTAAATTGTAACTTAGTTGCCGAAGACTTATACCGTAAAAGAAAAGCAACAAAGAAGTGCAACACGAGAAAATGCTTGCTTAATCTGTAATTAATTATATATACACATTTCAACATATTTTAACTCCTAATATTTATAGAGACAAACAAAACCAAGAATGGAATTTAATCTCGTGAATTAAATGTGAGGAATTAAATATACAGTAATTCATTTTTGGTAATTTTACCACAACTAAAGTATTGTTCATCATACCGGAGTTATGTAGATCATAAGACATGGCTGGGGTGTAAACTAAAAAACTGCCAAAAATATTTGTTTTAATTTAATGTAATTTAATTTGTATTTGGACATAGATTGTATAATAGTTTGCTACAATTATAATGTTATACTCTAATTCCTCTTTATATAAGTACAAGTATTGTCAGCTATCTCATGCTTATTGCCTATTTAGTTGTTGCGCTCTCTCGCCGTTTACCCCTAATTTTAGCGCAGTTTAACCTTCCATTTCTTCATTGTCTCTTCTTAATTTCTTTACCCCTCTTAACTATTTTTCTTTTACTCTCTCCCAATCTTCTGTTTTATGTTTTATTGTAATTTTGCTATGAGTACATTTGTTCTCCCACTTTTGTTCCCATATTTCCCTTCTCCAATTTCCCAACTCTCTGAATTCAACCAAGCAATGCTCTGCAATTCTCCTCCAAGTACATAATTTTTAGTTAACCCCCTCTCAAGAGAGCCCAGTCCTCTATCAGGCTAACCGTCTCTCTCTCTCTCTCTCTCTCTCTCTCTCTCTCTCTCTCTCTCTCTCTCTCTCTCTCTCTCTCTCTCTCTCTCTCTCTCTCTCTCTCTCTCTCTCTCTCTCTCTCTCTCTCTTTCTCTCTCTCTCTCTGCCTATCACACACATATACATACACACATATATTTCATCATTCTTAAATAGGTAACTAATGATATCTTATCAACTTACCGCACACCTCTTGTCTATCTATGTCCTCCTTCTTGTCTTTAACATTTAACCAAAATCGATGAAAATATATGTACTTTATTTTTTCATAACTTCACGGAAAATGTGCGTAAAAATAAGATAAATCCGGAATTATTTCATTCCACGTAATTCGCATGGTTGGACAAGGACCAGTAAATAAGGAAATTGATGAGAAAACAGGTCTGCCCAGGCCTGTTTACTGTTATAAAGTTCGAATATGTACACAATGCTTCTTTATTTGATATTTAATTCAAATACTGAGACGTATGTGGGATTTAGCATTAAAGAATCTTAGCAACTTTTGATATATTTTAATGAGTACGGTGAAGTTTTTGAATATTTTAATAACCTTTAAATAAAAGAGTCCCGCTGTAACTTCTTCCTGTGCGTTAAAACTATGCATTACTGGTGTAATGCTACATAATTAATTAACTGAGAAGGCTATATTAAGAGAAATTGGAAATGTTTCAACCTGCATTTAGTAGTTGAAATGGAGTAAAATAAAAAAACCTTCCCCTGAGCAGGAAATAACAATAGAGAAGCTCTTTAGGGTAGCAACTCCTAAGAGCCTTGTGCAGTTGCTGCCGGCGTCTTATGTGCCCATAACACTATCATTATTTCATACACTTGACCATTCACCACTGTTGTACAGATTTGGCTATATTTTCCTCAATGTTTACGTAGTATGTGTCATTTCAAAAATATTTAAATTCGATAGGTCGAGACTAGAGATTCTCCTTATTCACTACTTCGCCATCGCTTCCCTGAATATCTTTAATTTCTGCATTATCTGAAAGTCTGATGACGTTATTAAATAACCACAGAGCTAAAAAAGCATAAACGTTTAAAATTCCATATCTACTGTGATAATATATCAACAGATGCAATTAGCTAAGCAACATTTCGAGAATTTGCAAAGTTGTCTGAGGGAGGTGTCAAGGAATTCAGATATACAACATCCGTCAAAATATTGTAAATATTTTGTGAATATCAATGTGATTTTGCTTAGAAATACTATAAAAGTCACATAAAGTTGTTGTTCTAAGCAATAAAAACGAGTATTTACAATAAAAACCTCTAATTACATGTATAATAATTTAATAATGAATACGAGGGGATATATAACTGAAATAATTAAATCACCATTCTGTGTTTGAAATGTTCCCCAAAACCAAATAAGACAGCTATGTAATAATAAAGTAGTCATAAGCACTTTTGCATGTCCGTCTCTGTAGCGTAGTGGTAGCGTGTCCTCATATTCGAAAGGTCCCGAGTTCGAATTTCCATAAAGGTCTATTATCTGGATAAGGTTTTTTTTTTTCTTTTTTCAGGGAGTTTCCCTTATCCTGAATGATGAGTGCAATGTGACTCGAAATTCTATGAAACTTGGTCTCACCCATTCCATTCATCGTACGATATGGCCCACGTTGGAAAGAAGAGAGAGAGAGAGAGAGAGAGAGAGAGAGAGAGAGAGAGAGAGAGAGAGAGAGAGAGAGAGAGAGAGAGAGAGAGAGAGAGAGATCATTTTGCATTATGGTTCTATTGCCTCTGAACAAATTATCAGAAGAAAACAAGTTGACAAAAATATATAAATTGATAAAGAAGTCAGAGAAGTTAGTGGAGTAAAACCTGTCTAAAACAGACACTCATATGCCTGAAATCTGGAAAAACGGAAAATAAATCTCGGAGCGGAGCGATTTCCCACAAAATTATATTCTAGGCCGGAAAACTTCCTAACGCGGAACCGGAAATAATTTTCGAGAACCTACTGCATGTGTAATGGGTTACAACATACGTATTTTACTAGGGCTGTTCAATAAAGAATTATGATTTTTTACGGTCATAATTTTTCGCGCTAAAATTCAATCTTATTCATGTTAGCTTAATGTGAAACAAACATGGCGTAGTAGTTTCATTGTGGGTACTCCTGGCTCCCACCTGTGAGAAACAGGCAAGTTCAGACATGTTCAGTATCGCCTACCGGTGCAATGGAGGTAAAATGCGAGGAACAATATGCGGCTTTGAAATTCTGCTTTCGTCTCAACAAATCTTCAGTTGAGGCCTATACTTGTTACAGAAGGTCTATGGAGAGTCTGCTCTTCCCTACAGCACAGCCCGAAGGTTGTTTAAAACGTTTAAAGATGGGAGACAATCAATTTCAAAGGAAGGTGGACCGGTGCTCCGGTTACTTCTGTCAAGGAAGGAAACATCAACACTGTTGCTGTCATTGTGAGAAAGGATCGACATAAGATCACATTCTGAAATACTTAAAATTTCATTGGGTGCCACCCACACGCGATGGGTTCCAAGAATGTTGATTCCCGAACAATAGGACCTTCGCATGTAGGTCTGCATGCAGTTAAAGTTGATGTTAGAGGAAGGTCCGTAGTTTCTTTCAAACGTAATCACTGCTGATGAAACTTGGCTACATCATTTTGATCCTGAGATCAAACAGCAAAGCTCAATGTAGAAATCTCCTTCATCACCCACCTCCCAAAAGCAAAAGTGGTTGCCTCTGCTGGGAAAGTTATGGTCATCTCATTCTATTCATGGAATGGTTTATCAGCATGTTGTACCTGCACACACATCAGTAACTGGACAGTACTACAGGGATGTCCTGAAAACATTGCAAGTCCATATCAGGCGCAAAAGACCACGTTTTCGTGAAGCAGGCTGGATGCCGCACCACAATAGTGCGCGGCCGCATATTGCCAATGTTGTTGCTGAATATCTTGCATAAATCAACGTGAAGTGCATCCCTTACCCTCCCTGTAGTCCGGATATAGCCCCATGTGACTTTTTTTCTATTCCCTAACTTAAAGAAACGCCTTCGTGGCAGGCATTATCCATCATCAGAAGCTGTGGTGAAGGTTGCGGAGGTAATTTTGAAGTATCTCTCAAAAATGGTTTCCAGCATGTCTTTGAAGACTGACAGAAACGCTGGGACAAGTGCATCGCATTCAGTGGAGACTATTTTGAGAAAGGCCATCAAAATTATGAGGATGAGTAAAGGTACGTTGTCAAAAAAAAGTAATCATTCTTTATTGAACAGCCCAATTAAAAAGCGCAATAATTTTGAGGGCGGGTGAACTTTCACCGAAGTTGCATGAACGATAAAATCATATACTGTAATTTTCGAGGAAAAGGGAGAACGAACCTCTTAAAACTCTTCCATCACACTAAGTAGGTGTACAAATGTTTTGCAATGTATTCATTCCCAGTTTCGTTGTTACAAGTGATCAAGTATGAGTAGAAACAACGGTGAACTTTGATGATTTTAAAAAACATAGTTTTGTGTACACAAATTCTAAATAAAAGGCTTTATCAATGGAGGAAAGATTAAATTATTGAAGAACACGAAAAGAACAAGCGTCCAGCTAAAGAATTGGATGTACTGTTTAACGTGGGGCGGAACTCAGATCTATTTATGAGATTTATAATATTTTGAAAAAATAAAACTTAAAGGCGAGTGGTTAAATGAAAGCAGGGCATGTGAAACATGTGACAAAATCTAAGGAGTACGATGAGCTAAATCGTGCTGTTTTCGAATGCTTTGTTAATGTGCGCGCTAAAGAAATTCCCATTTCTGCGCCATTGCTTGGGATTCATGCTTTAGAAACAGAAAGAAAATTAGACAAAGACAATTCCAAAGCTTTCAATGGATGCCTCGAGAGTTTCAAACATTGCTATAGCAATTGTTTTGAGTGTTGTGTGTGGTGAAGCTTCTGATGTTGATATGCAGGCAGTTGCAGATTGTAAAAAAAAAAAACAATTTAAAACAGACAGAGAACCTAGGCGATAAACTACAATTATTTTGTGTACGCTGAAAATATAGTACATAATGTATATCAGACTATTATTATTTACACTTCATTCGATTATTCCTTCACTATGCGACTGTTTTGCAAACCTCTCTAAGACGGAAATCTGTATAAACGGAAAATAAATGCCGGAACGGTCGCATACTGTTTTAGAGAGGCTTAACTGTATAATCTTCCAAGTTTTGCAGAGTTAAAACACAGTACACTTCACAGAAAATGAAATGACTCAAAAACAAAAATTTTAAAGCAAATTAATTGTTATTTTACACTAGCCGTGTGTTGGCCAAAATAAGGAAAGGTAGAATGAAATTGTAAAATGCAATGCCATAGCCGGGATTCGAACCATGGATCGTACATCCGGCTGTTCTTAACTAATGACCTACCTTGGACAACATGCCAGTATGGCATTAGATTCCTCAACAATTTACTGTCACGTCATGGTAGCTCAATGCTTAAGAGCAGCTGGGCGGAAGCTGAAATATCCATGGTTCAAATCCTGGCTATGGCATTGATTTTTTCAGTCTGACTATACCTTTCCAGTAATTATAAATCAAAGTTTTGAGTAGAAATATGACCTGCAGCTTGCCAAACTGGAAGGACAATATTGAACAAAATCAAATGTGTTACATCCACTTACTTTCTCTACCCGAGTTCGAGTGATGGTTAAGTCTTTTAGAAAGCGGAACTCTATGAGATACTTTCGAAGTTTCATGTTATTTTCTTGACCATGACCACTCCATGTAGGAGTTTGAAAATTCAAACCATTAACAAGGATGTGTTGGGAATAGTTTAATACCTCCAAGGCTGTATTTCACATAACTTTGTTGCTTTAACGAGATCTCCAGTTTCTGTGCAGTTAAATTTTGTTCATGCCTTACCTTTACCAGTTACATGTATGTTTAAAAGTCATTCCTCAGTAATTAATGAATAAAATACATCTTATATAAACTAAAATTAAAATGTATGTATAAATATAAAGCTTTAAGAGAGACATAAAAATTTATTTTTAAAAAGTAAAACATTTAAACTGTAGGATTTACGTTATATCGTTTTAGCTTTAGCCATTGAACACATTTGGAATTTGTCATATAGACTGTTTCTGAAATTTTATGTCTTATATTTTATCCTTAATCAAGCTATAAACACAGCATTCAAAAACAAATGCTTCAGATATTTAGCGAGCTTCCTTTTAACCAATTGCCTGTATAATCCTTTATAGCTGTAATAAAATGCAAATAAAGGCAATGCGAAACGGTTGTCATAGACAATAAGTAGAAATAAAGCTACTTTTACTCACATAAGCATATATTTATAGAGGTAAAAAGTGTAACAGACATGTACGTGGATTCTTTGATCTCCTATGGATTAAAAAATTAGCATTAAAACTTCCTGGAGTAAGCGAAAGTATTTGTACATCTTTGAACACATAACACAATCTCGAAAATTCGGACAACTAACAAGCTTCGAGTTTAGGTACTTCCAAGAATGTAACACCAAAACTTTTAAGAACATTTTTTTCTGCGCTTCACATTGAAATTTTGTGGTTATTTTTTATTTTCTTAAATGTTTCAAACGATCTTCTACCAATAACCTGTGAAGTTAAGTACTTTAGGAGTGAACCTTGTATTAGGTACACTCTATAAATAGTCAACTATAAGAAATAGACCAGAGGTGACATTAATTATTGTTAATATTATTATTAATTAGTCCACTTTGACAACCATTGTCATTTTCCCTCTCCACAATTTCTTGTATCTTTAGGTCTCCTTTTCAATGTCCCTGATGAGATCTTTTAAAAAAGCAACCTTCAGCAATATATTTAATCCACATGCATTACAAGTCTATGCCATATTAATTGTTTTATAGAAATATATTATATAAAGATATATTATATAAAGATATATTATAACAATATATGTATCCTGTGTATTTTGTTGTGTCAAATATATATTTCTCATTTTTAAATGCATATCTTTATAAAATACGCAAATTCTTTCATAAATATTTTACAATATTTATTGTCATTGGTTTGAACTTTTAAAATATTTCGTCATTTTTAAACCCTTTCCCGCAATTTTATGGAAAACGTGTGGATTTCAAACCTAGTTAGCTGCTACCAACTTTTTAGACATTTGACTATCACTTTATATGCTTGTGTTTATTACGAATTATGTAATGAAACCAATAAATGTGAAGTTTTACAGATAAATTGCACATAAACAAGACAGAAATTATTATATGGTTTAAGCAAGCTTGCGAACACTCAGATGTTTTTCTTCCTTCGTTATTTTGAATAACAGTTTCACATCTTAAACATCACTTGAGTTTGTTATATTTTTATTATGTTTGGCAAGAAACATATGTGGCGATTAAGGGTTTGTGGTTAACCGCAAGTCTGTGGCACGCGAGGGGTTCCCCTGCATTATGCAGACAACTCACTGCCTGTCTGCTCGCATTGTGTTCGCAAAGCTTAAACTTGGTTCCTGAAATTGCACTCAAGAAAGGTCTTGCGGTCGCTGAGACCAGCTTGTATATATGTAACCATTCCTCAACACCTGTTGCGTTACGGTTACATCTTGAGGCACACCACATCACTTGCTGTCATGCGACCTTCCTTCACAACTTCATTTCGTGAAACTAAGACATTTCCTTGTACACGGAGAACCTGCACATATATGTATTTGCAAATGGTATCAAAATCTCTTACAGTTTTGTCTTAGATTGAAGAAGTATTCGACTCATATTTTGAATATGAGGTTTATTCTTAAACTGACATTATGAGAGATAACACTACTACTTCCAATACTACTACTACTACTACTACTACTACTACTACTACTACTACTACTACTACTACTACTACTACTACTACTACTACTACTACTACTACTACTACTACTACTACTACTACTACTACTACTACGACGACTACTACTACTACTATTATTATTATTATTATTATTATTATTATTATTATTATTATTATTATTATTATTATTATTATTATTATTATTATTATTATTATTATTATTATTATTATTATTATTATTATTATTATTATTATTATTATTATTATTATTATTATTATTATTATTATTATTATTATTATTATTATTATTATTATTATTATTATTATTATTATTATTATTATTATTATTATTATTATTATTATTATTATTATTATTATTATTATTATTATTATTATTATTATTATTATTATTATTATTATTATTATTATTATTATTATTATTATTATTATTATTATTATTATTATTATTATTATTATTATTATTATTATTATTATTATTATTATTATTATTATTATTATTATTATTATTATTATTATTATTATTATTATTATTATTATTATTATTATTATTATTATTATTATTATTATTATCGTTATTATCATCATCATCATCATTATGCAAAAAGGCCTAAAGGAGTCCGGAATATATAAAGCAATTTAAGAGATCAATGATACACTTTATAAGAGCTCAGTTACTCTGATAGTTGGAACATACATTTATAGAATTTTCAGATGTGAGAACAGGTAAAAGAAAATTAAATGTATATCTCTCGATTTAAATCAAGAGATAGACCTGAAAACAGATGATGGATGTTGTAATCAGAGATCTCAAAATTATGATGCATAAAAATTAAAATGGAATGATGGGTGTTGGTGAATCAGTGTAGATAATTATTAGACAGATGCCTAATACTTTCAACCAATGAACTTGCTGTTTATGCTAGGAGAGAATATTGCAGCAAAAAGTGTATGTGTGTGTATCTATGTGTTTGGACAGAGAGATAAATGTGATTTATTTGCCAAGACAATACAAAGGTTGTATAGCAACTTCAAAAAGCATACAAAAAGTAGCATTAAAACATTACAAAAACATATTACTGTTATAAAACTCTGTAATGCTGTACACAGGATTTGAGAGCAGTGTAGATTTAACTTTTCTTTTAAATAGCACTAGTGGTAGAACTTTGACATTGTTAGGAAGACTATTAAATAGATTTAAAGATGTAATTTCAAATGAATGTTGAACTTTACTGTATTTGCTTTTAGCAATATAAATGTTAGCACTGTTTCTTATGGAGTAATTATGAACAGAAGAACACAATGTATATAAATCTATATTCATCTTAACATATAAGGGACAATTCATAATAAACAAAGAAGGCATGGTTAATATGCCCAACTCAATAAATAACGGTTTACAGTGTGTCCTAAACGATGCTCCACACATAAGTCGAATAGCTCTCTTCTGAAGTACAAAAATTGTATTAGATGAAACATGGTTTCCCTATAGGAAAATACCATAACTCAAATGGCTATTTATGCATCCAAAATACAAAGTTTTTAGAGAGTTCAAAGATAAGTATTTCTTTAAAATCCGTAATAAGAAAAGTCCTCTGCTTAATTTTCCAGTAACATTCTCAATATGAGTGCGCCAACCCAGAAAAGATTCAAGACTAATGCCCAAAAATTTAACAGATCAAGAGAGCCAGAATCAGCTGAATTAATTTTAAAAGTAACATCAGCAGTTTTGTTATTATTAATTAATAGGCTGTTATGCTTACACCAATTTTCAATTCTGTTAGACAAATCAGTTATTTTAGAACTCACAAGAGTTCTGTCATTTAAAGCAATATTAATTGCCAAATCATCTGCATAGAGGTATGTCCTTAGGTAGTCTTCCCGAATATTCTATGGTAGATCATTTATATATGATAAAAAACAAGGTTTGGGAACAACAAGCTCGGAAATGAAATAAAAAGTGAATAAATATAAATTGGAAAATTTTCAAAGGTTGATTAAAAATTCTTATTGTAATTTACTCTTAGAAAATACATTGTTAACCTCTTCAAAGTAGCTGAAACGATAAGATAAGACCTGAAAACTTCTGTAACATGGGTTTGACTCAAGACGCGATTTTCCATTCTCCCTGTTGACGTTCTGTTAGCTCTGAAATGCTTTTATTAAAATACTTTAACCTTATAATTGTAAACGGCTGCCTTGTATTTTCTGGCAAAAGTCCTCTTCATGTGATTCAGATTCTATAAGGCAATCGGACACAAACCCTGCAAAAAATTTTCGCATCTATGAGTCATTAAAGTTCTGTAAATATGCGATATCATACTTTGGCATTTTGAAACTGCAACGGGATAATTTCTTCTCTCCTACATTAGGAAGATGTTCTATATTTTTATCCTCCGTTCAAAAATAAACATATTTAAGATATTAGCCTGAAGAATGTAAAGAATTAACCACATATTGGTTGTGAAATCATCTTCTTTCTCGTTGCATTTGCTATAATTGGGAAACTGTAAGACACAATAACTCAGTAAACGAAAAAATATACATAAAATATATATTTTGCCAAAGCTGTGCAGTATTAACCATCTGGTATGTGTTTACTAGTTATTTCGTCATATTTTTAGAAATTTATTCGTTCCTAAGAATTAACTTTAATTAGTAATATCATAACCTGCAGACATGGGCTTGCTTTTAAACATTTAAGATCTCTTTTTTATTTTCATAAAGCATTTCATGAAAAGTCTTTATTTGTAAACCTTCCCTATCAACTGTACATTGTTTTCTTCAATACAACCATTTAGAGTTATGTTGTTTCATTACTTTGAAGCCAATTTACTTTCTGACTTCCGGGAATAGTCCAATTTGCTTTTCTATGACATTTAACCTTCGGATCACATTCCAGTTAACTTAGGCATAGTCAGTCAGTAAAATTAAGTGAACCAAGGTTCCTTGGCTAACGGCGCTGCTGTAAACAACTGAGCTAATACGTCAGCATGCCAATACTACGTTGATCTCGCGTAATGTTTTTTAATTTTTTCTGAAAATGACAAAAAATTACCATGGTTGTTGGAAAAAGTACTTAAAACTTATCTTCTCAATAATCGCAAGTAGTCATTTTTACGTGTTTTCGCTATAAACATTCAGGTTCCTCTGCGATGTCAGCGTAATAATAACAGTTGTTTGTTAAGTTTTCAAGGTTATGCAATGCATAGCTTATTACAAATGTGAATCTAAACTTATGAATATAACAGTGCATATACAATCATAAAGTTTGAGTTAGTAAAGTTGATCGCTTAAGACTAGGTATAGAAACATTTTTTTAAAGGAACGATCAATTTATAATACATAGATTAAACTTACTTATAGTTACATCTCTGTGGGCACTAGTATAAAATTCCCCCCAATTATGATCTTTTCTGAACCGTATTTTAAAGATTTTCCAATAAATACTCTTTGTGCTGTAATTTTCAGTTTAATGGTATGAAACTTAGTATTTGAAGTTCATGAAGATTTAGCTCAATCATAATTAATTTGCTAAAGAAAGTATTACAAATAAATATCAAACACGAACCACGTTTCTAAAATGTATATATTTTTCAGCCTTTTAAATTGTGTACACATACTGGAACTTACAGCTCAGTGAAAAATTGTATGCATATCCAAACAAGCATTGTATAGTAGGTTTCAAATGGATATTGCCTAACGCTTATAGATATAAATTAAATATATGGAGCTTGAAATTGGGGTTTTAAACATGAATGCTCTGCAATTGATGTATTTCTCAGCGTCTCTTCCGTATTTGGCTTAAAGTCCACATAATTTTGTTCAGAGACCTCTGTTTCAGACTGGAGGTTCTTAAATGTGTCATAAATTTGCAACATGGAACCACCTGCTTTAGGTACTTCCTTTTGGAAGAAATCCTTGCAAGGGATCTTTACATCGCTCTGCACCGGATTTAAACTCATGGCTTCGTACATTCGTAGGTTGGATTAATCCTAGGTTGGAAAGATAACAATCGAATTTTCTTAACTTATTTTCACTTTCATTAAGGATGAATATCGATTTAAACATCTATCCTGAGTCATTATTCAAGATTTAAAATGTATGAGGAGGTAGACGAATACATTCCAAGTTCTCTGATTCACTTTTGAGCAACAACTTTGTTTATTAGTCTCCTAATTGTGGGAAAGTTTAATTAAAATTTATGAGTAATAGTATATTTTAATTTTAAATAATATTATTGAAGAAGAAAATGAAATAATATTAAAGAACTGGTAAAAAAAGACAGCAAAAGAAGTATTAAGGACGAAAAAGGCTTCCAGAAAGAAAAAAGGGTTATAAGAGTGGGATCCTGAAATACAGAAAACTAGTGAAGGAAGAAAAGAAGCATATCTGAAATATTTAAATGAAAGAAATGGTGAAACTAAAATAGAGTAAAATAAACCCAGAGCACTATTTAAAAGGTATACTCGTAAACTTAACACAGAACACAGGACAAGTACAGAGCACAAAAGGAATATAATTTAAATGAGCGAAGGGACAAAGTATTTAAGTTCACCAGGAACCTAAAGTTACAAGAAAAAGACAAAGAAAATTTGTAAATTATAAAATTCTTGCATTTAGAAATTGCTATAAAGAACTCCGGATAGAAGAAGAAAAGACAGAACAACAAGAAATAAAACTAAATACAGAGTAAATGAACTACACTTAGAAGAATTAGTAAACAAATTAGAAACAACAAAGCAAGTGGCATAGGCAACATTAATTCTGAATTATTAAAATATACTCCAAAAATTTTCAGGAACTATTATTAAAATTATATAATAAATGTTGGACAAAAATAAGAATTTCTGAAGAATGAAAAATATGAAAAATAGTATCATTTTTTAAAAATGTGATAGAACTAAACCTGAAAATTACAGAGGATTATATCCTACTCTGCTCAACCTGTGAAATTTATACGAAGATTGTAAATAATAGATTGTTAAGAACACTAGAAGCACTTTTAATAGGGAAGGACGAATTTGTATCGATAATGCTTCTTCCCTCAAACAAATAATTGACAAACGAAAAGGACTTAACTTGGAATCGTACATTCTCTTTATAGTTTACAAAAAAGCCTTCGATAAAATATTTGGATTAAAATTATGTGAAATCCTAGCAAAAATAAACACCAAAACATTTAATAAATGCAAGCAAAACTTATATGCAGTAAGGAAAATCACGATAAATAACCGAGAACCAATACTAATTTCAAAGGGGGCTAGACAAGGTTGTCCAATATCAACCACTATTTTATTTTATATAATCAAATCATGGAAACAACAAGCGACAGGAGGAACCAATCTAGGGATAAGAACAGAAAAGACAATGGTTTTCGGAGATAATGAAATATTAATAGCAAAAAGCGAGAATTATATACAAAGAATGGCATATAAGCTAAATCAAATAGTAAAAGCATACAAATTATTAATAACTGTAAGCAAACAATGCATACACCCAGTTCTGTCTAAAATTCGTCTAGAAAATAAAACTATTAAATAAATATCGTACATATCGGAAACAGAAGTCGATAAAAAACTTAAATAAACTTAACTACATAACAGTAGTTAAAACCCTAAATAATAAAGCAAGAAAAGATTCAATAATAAAATTGTATAAAGCAATGGCTGTCCCAATTTTAACGTATGGTTCAGAAACATGGACAATGACGGTGCAACATAAAAGAGGTATACAAACAGCAGAAATGAAGTTCCTTAGAAGCATAAGTGATGAAGTACGACAACAATTAAAAATAGAAGAATTAAATAAAAAATAATAGAATACAGAACCAACTGGAAGCAGCATATAAATAGAATGGAAGAAAACAGAACTGCTAACATAACATATAATTACCAAACACAAGGATAAAGAAAACTAGGATGACCGAGGAAAAGATGGAAGGAGCAAGACTTTGGAGCCGGATCAAGCTAATTGGCCTAAACCGTGTTGGGTAAGAGGAAGCAGAAGCAAATAATATTACTATATATAATAGTGGAAAATGGCAACATTTATCTACAAAAATCAAAACACGGGTGAATTTACTTGGTTATCTCATGATTAAAGGTAAATATAAAATAATAAAAGACATGAATACAAATATGTATGAATTAACTTCCACTATACCTTTTCTCTTCGCCTTTGTAATGTGTTGCGCATGCGGTTTGGTGAATCCTTACAAGGAAATTTCCTTACAAGGAAAATAAATGATGATTTCTTATTAACAGATGCTAGAAAGATAAAATAACCCAGTTGCTGCGTAGATGATAAAAATAGACAAACTTCAGGGAGATGCCAAGAAAACATATCGTTTTATAGCGCTATGTTGGCCCATGGCAACATGACGTAGTAAAAGTGCGATAATTATCCTAAAATTTAATATAGCTATCTTCAGTAGCTTCTGAGAAAACTAGTCAATAATGCCAAACATTGTTATTAATATAAAGAGCAGTTAAGGGCAAAAATATGTAAAACAATGTGCCATACATATAAAAATTCTCTTAAACTTGGCTTAAGTTTGGCCACTATCCAAGGCATGTTGAAGTTATGATTATTTTCTGTGAAGTGTATGATTACAGAGTACAACATACAGATACAATGTATCCTTTAAAAAACTTGTTTCAAATATAAATATTATGCCTATCTTGTCAATATAAGTATATATCAAATTATAGAATAAATACCAATTAATAAGACTGCAGACAAAAGTAAATAAGATATGTCTGACAACGTTTGCCACTCAGTCTGACCTCAGAACATAGATGTGAAATTTATAAATTCCGCATTTAATGAGAATAGTTGCAGCCAAATACCTATTTACAGTTACTTTGCGTCTACATTTTCACATTTTTTGCATATTGATGTATACAACTCATTCTTTTACTGCACAATTCTTTGTGATATCGTTCATAGACTTCGCTAACCAATTTACACATACACTTTGTGGTTGGATCGTGATATAGATACATATGTTTTTAAAATCTAAATTACAACACACTAAATCATTAGCACGTGTACCCTATTTTATTATAATATATCTAGTATTTTCAAGCTATAAATTGTTTAGTTAATTACTTTAATGATAAACAAAAACATATATGCTAAACCCTAGGGAACATTTAAGAAAAAATGACACAAATATGACAAGCAATATTTTTCCAGTAATTCCAGTGGATTGATTAAACATTTTTATTAATATTTCCACAACAGCGACCAATAGAGAATAAGATTATTCCAAATATTTTTATGCCTACGGTTTTATTTGGATCTCTACAAAATTAGTAAGAAGTAGAATATTTTGAATGCGATAAAAGTGCAGAAATAACAGAAATAAAAATAAATACTTTAAATTCTAAAGAAATATATAGCCTTATGCGCAGATATGTTTAAAAGCTCGCATAGAATTTATTTTAATAGTAGTATTTTAGTCAGTAGTAGGCACCAAATATAAATTATAAATATTTAACCTTATGAAGGATTTCATACAATCGCCAGCTATGTATACGCTTAACAATGAAACACACTTGCCTACATACTCTCATTCAAGCCATCTTACTCTGAGGATGACGGGGAATAATTAGTTCAGTTTAAAGAATAGCTCTATTCCCAGAAAACACTAGGTTTATTAATTCAGGAACTATTACTGGTTTATCTAAAGCTATCGCTGGTAGGTTTTATATCCGATAAAATATGCTTCTTGAACAGCAGAAACAGGGAAAGGACGCCACACAAAATTATCAGTACATTTCCGAAGTCGTGACGGGCCACTGCAATCAATCCTAAGGTAAACCTTGTAGATTGTTTTTGATTCCCCAAATAAGTAACAGAAGGCCATGCTAGTGCATCCTCGTTGAGAATCACGCAAGCTGATGTTGTTCTGTGGGCGCACCACAACAAAGTAATACAGGCAGCACCTTGCCACCGATCTATGTACGGCTTTATTCTCCCTCCCCCCTCCCCACCTGGTGTTGGTAGCTACTGCAACTGCTTTTTACTTCTTCTTATTTCCAAGATTCCTTGGAGTCTCCCCCCACATCCTATCGTCTTGCATATATTAAAGCTTCTAGAGGTACACTGAATCTAGCAGGTAGAGCCATCGATCAGCTCCAGATTCGAGAAGGATCCGATTCTTGGGGAGGCAACAGATTAAAATGTTAATGACGCAGGAACACAGGCTTTTGTTTCTTTTTCCTCACATGTTCCTTCCACTTGTCCAAAATGCAGCAAGGACCACACCTCTAGACAACCAGGATCATAGACACGCACACATGCACTCTCTTTTAACGTAAAATGTTCTCCAAACGGGATATACAAACTGTGTGATATTAAAGAGAAACTTACGTAACAGTTTGTGTTTCTGACCAGTTAAATCTCTTGCCAATTGTACATTTGGTCTAATGCTTTTAGTGTGATAGGAGTATCAACTACTCACAGAGGGGGATATGTCGCACATTGCAACCCAGCTAGACTTATTGGGTCACTGACTTCATAGACATGAGAGAACAACAGCAGACACTCCAAAGAGACGGGCGAAGTCCCTAAGTGTTTCAGGTTCGAAGACCCATACCGCTGTTGTAGATGCGAAGGTCGATATCTCACTACAGCAACTTTCTAGTGTCCATGGGCTTTGAGTAAACATGGCGCACTGCCATGAAATTTGGATTTACACCTGAAAAATTCAAAAAGGGAAGGAAAATGGAAAGGAAATTAGGTAGATGAAAGACCATCGCAGAATTCACTTACCTACCAGACAAAGCTACAAAAAATGTAAGATCGAGTGGGAGATTCAGGGAATCGAAGTCGGACAACCCCAATGCAAGCCCACACCTATAATAATACAAATAATAAGCACCATATTCCATTTTAACTGACGTTGATACCTCTCAATACTCAGTGGTATCGCAATATGTCTACTACTTAAAAATGAACCTTCAATATGTGCACTCGTTACGCAAGTTCGCCATTATTGGCGTCTTCATTTTGCGTTAGACAAAAGGATTATTGAAAATGTTAAGCTTCACATTGTTGCTATGCATGTTTTATCAAAATATTGTTGCATTCAGCATTGCCGGTTCTTGCCCAGTATTAGATTCCTTCTAAGTGAATCAAACTTGCCTCTCATATTAAATGGGAAGGGAATAGGGAAGGCCGATGTAACTGAGTTAGGTATGAAGTTGGAAAACCATTGCAGTTTCTGCAGTCACCTGGTTAGTGACTCGATAGCAGCCTTTACATTTACTCATTTCAACGACAAAATTTGGAATCCAGCGGAAACGTATCGTTGGATAATTAAATGTTTTTGAAAATAATTGTTTTATTTTCAGTATTTTTTTTTATTTTCTTTTATTTACCATTTCGTAGGCATAAAATGTTGCACTTTAAATTCCCATGACTTTAGGCGGTAATACTTTTGAAATGCTATTCCGTAGCTTTGTTTGTTAGTCTTATAATGGTCTTATTAATAGTTTGTAATATAAAGAACACCTACGTTTTGAATATTTTATTGTCTTATCATTTTGTTTATTCTAAATATGTAAAATAATTACCGTTTGAAAGCGTTTCGGCAATCCTTTATCATTATTAAGATCAATTTCACTGTTTTTTTGTTTGTTTATTATTCACTTAATATAGTTACTTAAAGGATATGTTGTTTTATTTAAAGGATATATCGTTGGTTAACTTAAAATCTCATATGTTCACACAATGTACAAATAAATAAACGAATAAACAGCTATAAAATTAATGAAGGTAAGCAGAATGGTTAGTTTCTTTCATGTCTTTAATGAATGTATGTATCTACTTTAAACTAATGTGCATAACTCAGCTTTCATTTGAAAGAATTCATTAAAGATGCAATCTAGTTTTGTAGCAGTTTCTCCTTTGTATCTGTCATTGTTCAATTAGTGTACTAGTTACACTTTTCTTATGTTAAATCTAAGATTTATATAGAAGAGAGATGCATATAATTTTAATATTTGTAGTGGAAAAACTTAATCCTTTACTTATCTCCAAGTTCTGTAATGTTCTTTCCTCGGAGAAAGTAATCATTAATTTCTCTTAGTTGACATTGAGTTAAAATAAGCATTGTAACATTTCTTTTAAGGCTAAATCTCTCAAGATGTTGTTAATACTTTATATTAAAGTTATATTGGAAATTATTCATAAAATTAGTTAAAGGTAATTGTAAAACTTTTAACGAGATTAAAGAACAAATGAAAAGAAAAAAGTGAGCTAATAAGAAAAATGGTGAGGAGCTGGTGAGGAGTAGTAAGATAAGATCTTTTTAGTACTGAACGACTGAATTAGTTACTTGTGTAAACTCCGTATGAAATAAACGTAATTTGGTCTGATATTTCAATTTTACAGATAGAAATAATTTTATAACTATGCTGCAAAATATCCTGTGTTTTAAATATAAAAGGAAATAAAAGTAAACAAAATTTGATTCAAAATTGAATATTATATATAAAATATTGAATCTATTTCGTCAGAATTCTGCCCAAGACTAAAACCCCGAAATAAGAGCTTTTAAGACACCGACTGGAAATTCTAGATAATCCACGATGATCAAGAATTTCCTACAAAAACTCACAAGTCATAGATTCGGCTTCAGTATGAAGCATAAGAGAGACATTGTTTCAAATAATGTTTTGTTTCAGATTGAACTGTTGCAGGAAAGAGGTAAATAGTGCTTGACTATCTACAGTTAAAAAGTGTGACAGAAAACGTACAATCATGTATCTTAAATTTGTATCAAATTGATATCTTAATGCATGTAGGGCTTTGCTACAAACATACGTATCACATGATTTAAAGTCAGACAAAATAATGGTGTATAATTAATATTAAATTTCTCCTTATTACTGAATAGAGTATTAGGAAACTAATTACAGCTCACGTTATATTTATTTCAAGAATTTAGCTAATAACTAGACTTCAATAAGTAATGGTAGTACTAGCGAGTAAATAAAGAACAAATCAAATACATTGCTGTTTGAAAATGAAGCATTATCCGGGTTGTAGGCCGTGGTTTACAGAACTTCTTAGAATGTTATCTAGACCATTATATATAAGCCCGGATAGTTATTTTATATTTAATGACATTGGCCTTGCAAGTCTATATTCTTTAATAGATGGATATTTGATTTAGTTAAATCTCGGTTTAAATTATTGCTTCTAAATGGATTTATTCTGCCTTTTACTACTTAGAGAAAAATGTTTCAACCGCAAATATGTTTTAATTTTGCTTTTTCTACCACGTGCATTGAAGGTGGAGAAGATATGTAATTTATTAAACAAATTGATATTGGTATTTAGTTTTAAAACGTTTTGCGGACTTTTGAATCCTAAAAGGCATATTTTAGGGAAAAATGAGTATTTTATATAGTATTTATGTGAGTGTGTGTATGTAAAAGGGTGAATGGGAGTGTGAGTACGTGTGCGCGTGTATTTGTGTGTGAACAGGTTAGCTAAAAATGAAACTAGATGTTTTTAATTTTAGGACATGTAGCTTTTAAAGATTTATCCGCTCTACGAAACCCTTTGCATGGAGTATCATTTAAATATTTTTATCTAAAAAATTGTTGTAATGATTTTGGTCAAATTATTACATATTTGAGGTGTTTTCATAAAACATAAAGTGTATATCTTGAATTTTATTGGAATAGCCGCTGAAGTGCTCTTCATCATGGATGTCTTTTGCATAAATAGTAAACAGTAAGATATAGGCAAAAATATACTACAAAAAATATTAGTGACAACTTCATATCGATAACATTTTTTCGTTATCATTTTTTCTTTTTTCTTTCTTTTTTTGTATTTCTTTTTTCCTTTCTTTGCTTATTTTGTATTTCTTTTTCATTTTCCAATCTTTGTTTTTCTTTCGTTCTTTCTTTTTTTTTCTACTTGTGAAGTTAACGGTTTTTAAGATATTGCCTATTAGTTTTACTTATGCTCATCTTCTCATGAGAAATTGTAATTTTTAAATCTCTTTACCTTGCAAATGGAAAGAAGCCATTACAGAGCCATTATTAGTTATATTCTTAAAAGAATTTTGTAAGTTTTAGTCTACTGTATCCCTTTTAAAGTTCGTATAATTCTACGTAACTATGCAGATAGTAAAATAATTTATTCAAATGTTTATATTATTTACATAAAGTAACCAGTAGCATATTAAGCGTTTGTAGGAATGATTTGTACAAGAGTAGAGATCACTGAGTGCAACAAATAAGATTTTCCCACTGCGACATTAAACATTCTTAGAATGCCGGGTTTCAAAAGGCAAATTAAATATGTTTATATTTGAGAGATCATTTCAAATGTTTTGTGCACTGACTACTAGTGTGTTAATTATCATAATTTAAAGACTTTGTTTCGCCAATAAAAATTTGACTAAAGAACATTTTGGGTCTCTGATTTTTTTGCGATTCTAACATGTTATTAACGCCCAAAATGTGACAGAATTAGACATTGTTTGGCTAGGAAATCCTATCTATGACAATAATTCATAATCGTTGCAGGGAATAAAAAAGATAGATATTTTCTTAATGATGAAGGACACTCAAAAACTACTGTTACTGCTCCTCTTCGAGCAGTGCCTGAAGAAGAATAATGAACTTGTTATGAACTTATTAGAGCAACTTTCGTACTAATATGGGTAAGGCATACGATACAAAACATTTTAAACAAACAGTTGAGGGTGAGAAAACTTTGATGTCGATGCACATAAACTCATTGATTTAAAAAATTTGCCACAAAAATACTCTGCAAAAATTTCAAGTATGCATTTCAGATTTTGTATAGAAGATTATTATCTACCGCTGATGAATTTTGGATTTATTATCATGATCCTAAAAGGAAAACTCAGTCTTTTGAATGGATATTTTGAAGAGAAACTAAATCTGTAAACCCCCGACGACATTATAAAATTGTATGTATTTTACAATTTACACTAATAACATGCAATATCTCGAAAGTAATAATCTTAACAAAAAATGTATTGACCATAAATTGTTTTCTTTGATCAGAACTACACCTTTCCTGCGTTAGGATTTTGCCTATCTCTAACAGCTCACCACTAATTCAAGTCATCTGGTACCAAGATTTCTTAAGACACCATTCCCAAAACAATGAAGATATCCTACATTTATTTCATTTATCATGAAAAAGTCTTAAACATAAGCATTTTTATCAAAACCGTTAGATGACATTTGGAGAAAATAAAGTTCTCACAAATTGTCCATCTAAATGGTAGTTCAGGAGGAAGAGGGTGGATATTTTGTGCTATACCTTGGTGCCTCATTCTTTTTATATTTCAAACTTATATTTCAAATTTGGAATTTAACGAATTTTCGTTTTTAAATTATGCTGTTCACAGGCACACGCGCACACATTCACCTACACAAACACTAATCTTTGTCTTAAAATTATATTTTATATTATAGAGAATTCAAAACGCGTATTTCTTGTTAAATATCTGTATAAATTTTTTGGAAAAAACGAAATACCTTTCTACTATGTACTACATAATAGATAGAACTACTTTTACACGATAAGATGTCAATAACGATAATTTTTTCCTTCAGATTTGTAGCTTATTTCTAATGGGATTATTAAGCTTGAAATACTTTAATATTGTGCGTGGACATTCACATGAGTTTCTTTTCCAACAAAACCCATATATATATAAAATAATTATAGAATTTATTTATAAAATTATATGCTAGATCACTTAAAACATATGTTTGCTTAGATATGATTTCAAATTCAAAGCAGCCCCCCTCGGTAGCGTGGATGGTAGCATGTCTGCCTCACGTTCAAGAGGTCCGCGAGTTCGGATCTCGTTCGGGGCGAGTTACCTTGATAAAGTTTTTCCGGGTGTTTCCCTTAACCTGAAAGACGAATGTCGGGTGACTCTAAGCTCCATGGAACCTGGACTCATTTGAGCATCATTTCACCCATTTGATTCATCGTCCGATATGACTTAACGTTGGAGAACATAAAAAAATGAAAGCAAGAAGTGCTTATTTACAACATGTTAATAAAATATGTTAAAATATATGGCAAAATAATAACCTATAACAGAACCGCTACTGTAGGAAGAACAGGCTGGTTTTAGAAAAGGCTGACCATGTGACGATAACGTTGGAGGACGCAAATTACAACAACAACAACAACAACAACAACAACAACAACAACAACAACAACAACAACAACAAACAGGAATAAAAGCAGGGAAAAACAAATCTATTAACGTTTTAGTTTATGCAGATGATGCTGCGATTATTTGGATTGTAAGAAAATCTGCAAAGTGCTATTTAAAATTGCGTACAATAAGTAAAGAGTACAGTTTTAAAATATCACACGAGAAAATTTAAGTAAATGGCACTCCACGGGAAATATCCTGTCCGTTCAAAGATAAGCGTAGATGGAAAAGGTTTGGTACAGGTTTCCCATTGTAAATACTTGGACTACTATGTAAGTGTAAACAGAGGCAATGTGGAATATGACATTAATACATTTCAACAAATTTGTGGAACAATAAAGAAAACTTTAGAAAGTAAGTCGAGAAATGAAGTAAAATTTAAATTTTATAAGACGATGGCGATTCCAGCTTTCATATATGAAAGTGGATCCGCAGACAGAGGGATAGAAGTAAGATACAGAGGACTGAAATGGGGTTTCTACAGAGTGTGAAAGGTTGTACAAGAAGAACCTGTATTAGAAATGCAGTTACACGTGTTGAATTAATACATTTTATTACACTGAGAAGATTGGCGAAAATAGAAATAATTGGAAGGAACATATGGAAAGAATGAACTAGGATAGAATACCCAAGATTTTGTGGAGTTATAAACCTCAAGGAAGGAGAGTTGCTGGTCGCCCGAGAAAGAGATGGGAATAATGGAGTGAAGACGGAATAGACCATGAGCCTAATTCCTGGATTGCAGTAATAAGTTTTTTCTTCCACGGAAAAATCAAACATGAAAAGAATCGCAGGCTTCGTTAGATGTTACTGGAAGTTATGTTTGCAATATGGAACATTCTGTAAAGGGATGACACTGCGAAAAAGAAAAAGACCACTCAGTCAAATTAATTGCAAATTGTAATAAGCTTTAAACATTTAAGTTATATAATTTACTCTATCTCTAAATATCCTGAACATGAGTTGCCTTAATAAAATTTTGGAGTTATTACGAAAATCAAAAAACTTCACTTAACCCTTTAAAGCATGGTGGTTTCAGGTGGCAGCCATAGGCTTTATTCACCTTGAATAATGTTTTAGTGCGGTGCTTTTGTTATTATAATATGTGCTGCCCTTTGTCAGTTATACACACAAAATTTTAAGACCTTTGAATGGTAAACATTATCTTATTTTTACAATTATACACACAGTCAAATGATACCCCGTCAACATCCAAGCATGCCATTACACCGATTATTTTACTTGGGCCCTCCCCGTCCTTTTCCACAGGCACATTTGACTGCAGTTGCCGAGATTCAAAACCACGACGTTTAGCTTTGAATGGATGGAGAGTCCAGACGCATCGCCATAACGTTCATGGCTATTCGAATCGATTACGTTGAAGCACTGCAGAAAGTGATATGAGAACCCGTTTGGCAAATACAGCAAGAGCGTCATAAGTAGCAAACTAATTCGTGCAGCAAAGGGTTAAAGCAACACACGAAAAGGACTTCAGTGCCAATTTTGGCATTTATCCGAGTGTTCTTTCCTAAATTATGCTCTTACCTCTCCCTATCTCACTTTATCTCTTTCTATCTCTCTCTCTCTTATGCACATGATGTATATCCATAATTAGTAAATGTATATTTCCTAAAGTGTTTAGCAACCATTATTTTTGTTTTCTCCTTGATACGTTAGAAGACATAACCTATCCCCAAGCTGTGTTATACCTTACCAAATTTATAAATGTGGTCTCATCAAGAAATTCTTAACTTAGTCATATCTTGAACACTTCCGCCTGAGGATAAATGTCTCTATTAAAAACAACGGTATAAGCTTATTATGAATACTGGGCTATCCAGAAAAATCAAAAGCTGCGATGAATGCAAGAGAATAGATGGTGGAAAGGATCGAATAATGACCATATTAGTGAAAAACCTCTCGAAGCATGAAAAATTCATGACAGTATTAGAGGATACTAGCATGAAAAATTCATGACAGTATTAGAGGATACTATCTACTGCTTGGACTTCTATGAAAAATTCATGAAGTTACACTCAAACACATCCGTCATAATTACCATTTTATTAATCATTCTTTCCAACTAATAACGCAAGTGAATCATTTTACTCATAGCAAAGG